>BTHU01000013.1:73499773-74002273 GCA_036184795.1 Tokudaia tokunoshimensis
CAGAGGAAGAGTTTAAGTATTTCAACAGCATGAATATTGATCACAGACAAGATTAAGAGACAGCTAGGCAAAACTTCTTCATAGGATCAAATTCTGCCCTCACCCTTTGGATCATAGCTGGCAGGCACAGACAGACATTTATCAATGCGATAATTTCAGCTCTTGAGTATAGTTGCACATCTCAAAGATTGTGCGTTTAGCAAATCAGTGCATTTTGTCCTTAAATTTACTCTGTGGTGACATTTTTGGCAGCAGCACTGCTGGGTTGTAGGATAAGACATGGAGAATGTCCAGGGAAGGATTTCCCACTCCCAGCTGCTGCACACCAAACTTCAGTGTCCTGGGAGAGATGGTGATGATTAATGATACCCAGGTCCCAAGGACCTACTCTGCCATTCCCCCTCTCCCATTCCATAGGCTTCTATGACAGGAAGAATGATTTACAGACTAGTTGAGGGTAACAGATATCCGGTCTTAGATCCAATCTAGTTTAGTGTCTTTATGCATGTGTGTGTGTGTGTGTGTGTGTGTGTGTGTGTGTGTGGTGTGCATGTGCAAATGAATGTCAGAGTCAATGTCAAGATGTCTTCTCTATCACTTCCTGCGATCTACTATCTATCTATCTATCTATCTATCTATCTATCTATCTAGCTAGCTAGCTAGCTAGCTAGCTAGCTATCATCTTCTATGTATCTGCCTATCTTCTATTTGAGATCCTCTATGTATCTATGCATGTATGTATCCATGTACCTATCTTCTATTTCTACCATCTATCTATCTATCTATCTATCTATCTATCTATCTATCTATCTATCTATCTACTATTTATCAATCTATCATCTATACCATCTATCTATGTGTGTTTACTGTGTGTGTGTATGTGTGTGTGAGTGTGTGTGTATACAAGTATAGCCATACATATGCCATTGTATATATATAGACTTTAGAGGACAATCCCAGGTGTAGGTCTTCATCTTCTACCATGTCTCTTGGTTTCTTTGTTTTTCTTCTGCATAAGTCAGGCTAGTTAGCTGGTGAGCTGCTGGAGATTCTCCCATGTCTGCCCCTCCTCTCCCATCTTCCTGCAGAAGTGCTGCATTGTAGATACACAGCATCACATCTGGCTTGGCTCAAGTTCTGGGGATTTGAACTCAGGTCTTCATGCTGGCACAACAATCACTTTACCCGCTGGATAATCTCCAAAATCATCCACCTAATGTTCTGAAACAGGGTCTTTGATGTAGGTAGACTGGACAGGCAACTAGCTCTAGAGAACCACCTGACTTTGCCACCCACATCCCTAGTCCTGGGGTTACAGATTCCACTAGAAAGTAACTTTTATGTGGGTGCTGGGATCTAAATCCAGGCCCTTTGCTTGTGGAGCGGGCGCTTTATTAGATCACCCCAGCCGTAGTTTAGCATATTTTAATAAACAGGCAGTCTTGCTTTGGGCCCTTCCACCTTTGTCTTCTCACCTTTTACTCTGATCCATCCATCTCTGTTCCAGATCCTGACCTTGCTTATTTTGCTTGGTCACTGCCCCTTCACTAAGTCTGCAGTCTGACTGCTGAGATTCACTTCATGAATTTGCATGGAGTGCCTTGCTGCCCTGGTCTCTGTGTTTCCTCCTCTGGTGTCTCTCACTCCCCTTCCTGCTTATTCTGCATCAGGGGCTCTCTGGGGCATCCTTCACATGACAGAACCCAACCCGAATCCCTGCTGGGTTCTCATTAGTTCCAGGGATGGAAACCCAACTCTTGGCCAGCTCCAGCTGTGTTCTGAGAATTACTGCAGGAATGAGATTTAATAGGAAATAAAAAGGAAGAGGATTCTGGCTTATTGACTGTCTACAACAACATGCCAGGAAGCACCATGCAAAGAAGCTTTGTGTGTGCTGCTACCTGGCATTGTCTGCAGCATGTGTGGGCTCCCTGTGGGTTAACCTCTGCAGAAGCTGGATAAAAAAGCTGAAATAACTAGCCCAAGGTCACTCAGCATAATCGGTGAATTGAACACTCAGGGGTCTGGGCTAAGAAGATGCTCAATCAGAAATAAAAAGCAAGTTCATTTCCCCAGAACCCACTCAAACAAAACCTTGGTGTGATGGCAAGTGCTTGTAACCCTAGCTCCAGAGAGGACGGATCCTATGTCTAGCTGGTCAGCTGACCTAGCCTACATGAATAAAGGCTCTTGCTGTGCATGCATAAGGACCTGAGTTTAGATCTTAGCATTTATGTAAAAACCAGATGTGGATGCACATCTGTGATGCCTGCACTGCAGTGGGAGTGGGGTGTGGTCAGAGACAGGAGGGTCGAAGATGGCTGTCTACCTGCCTAACCCCCAGAAAGATGAGAGACTCTGGCTCAAAGAACTTGGGCCAGAACTGAGAGAACAGGACACTCAGTGGCCTCTGAATCTATATTCACAGGCATGTGCCTCACATACATACACAACTCTCTTACATATACACTAATAAAAGAAATAAGAAAATAAATCAAGGTAGAGAGTAACTAAAGAAGACACCCAAAGTTAGCCTCTGGCCACTACATACATGCACACACAGGTACCCACCCATCAATATAAGTGTTTGTGCATCACCATCATAGGTACCCACACACATGTGCACATACACACAAGATAAATAAAAACAAAAACAAGTGAACACCCTGAGTTTCATCTCTCACTGAACGGTTTTCTTCTCTCCTACTCCTTCCAATAATGGTAAAGCCAATCACAGTAGAATTTTCTCAGTATATCTATCCGCTGGGCTTTGTGCTAATTAAAATGTTTGTGTTATTTTCTTTAAAAAATTAGCATTAATTTATCATAAAACCTACCTTCTAAAAGTGTACAATTGAGAAACTAGTTAGATGAATCAGTGGGAAAGCATGCTTGTTACAACCTGAGAACATGAATTGGATTCCGGGAACCCATGAGGTAGAAGCAGAGAACAGATTACTGTAAGTTGTCCTCTGATACCTGACACCTTTGTGCACATGTGCACACACACACACACACACACACACACACACACAAACACACACACACACAAACTGCAAAAGAATTTAAAAGTCAATGCTTTACAAAAAGTATACAAGTTGTTTAACCATTGCTTATGTCATTAAATAACATTTTTTATAGGCACCTCTTGCCCAAAAAAAACTATACCTTTATCCATATGAAACATGGTCTTGCTTTCTGATGTAGATGGCATAGCCAATACATTTCATAGTAATGAAATCATGTCATATGTGGCCTTTAAAAGCTCCTGTGTGTATGGTGTATGATGGATGTATGTGAGTGTGCATGGCAAGGCACCTGTGTAGAAATCAGAGTTCAACCTCAGGAATTAGTCTTTATCTTCCACTTATTTTGAGACCTATTTTTTTTTGATGTATACACAAATTGCTTGTCTTGTGAGTTTCCAAGGATTCTCATGTCTCCACTATCCATCTCCCCAAAGGAGTAATATGTTTCTGAATCTGTGCTACCATGTCTGACTTTATGTGGGTCCTTAGAACTCAGTTCCTCGTGCTTGCACAGCAAATATTTTATTCACTGAGACATCTTCCCAGCCCTGCAATATGTATTCTTTTGTGTCTGACTGTAGTTGAACCAATTTGAACATATCCTCATCTAGTTTACAAACAAATGACACTTAGACTACGGTTATTTTATTGGCTTTGACAATTACTGGGGGGGGGTAACCCTTAATCTGCTTTTCTAACCGCTAGACTGGCCACTGCCCCAGTGGTGTTCCCAAATACTTGTTGTTTCTCCTGGCCATGTGCTCATGGTTCATCTCCTCTCATGGCGGCTTCCTCCTCTCTCCCATGCCTTTCTTCTCTTTCCTCTTTACCTGCAACCCCCAAACAGGTAACTGAAAACTCACCTACCTCTATTTCCTCTAGTAATTGACTGCAACCATTTTTTTCAACTGATAGTTTTTAATTAAAGATCAGTTTGCACAACAAAAGCTGGTATGCATGAGAATTCACTCAAGTTAATGCAACTAGACCTAGGGATACAGAATTTAGCATTATTATACATAGCAACATTTGACTTTTCCCACATAGTGTTGCATTTTCAAGATTCATCAATGTTGTTGCAAGTATCTGTATTATTTTCCTTTCTGTGACTAAATAATATTCAATTTTAAGAATATAGCATATTCTATATTTTAACCTTATCACCATTTTCTTATTGCATCATCTTGTCCTGCAGAGGTAAACAAATGTCTATGCAATCAACTAGGGCATAAACACAAAACAAAGAAAGAACTCTACCCAAGTCTAACTTGGTTGTGCTTATAATTTTAACTGCCAACTTCATCTGACCTAAAAATCACCTGGGAATCGAGTCTTAATGAGTTGTCTAGATAAGATAAGCCTGTAGGTATGTCTCTGGACAATTAGTTTTTGGATTGGAAATTGATGTAGGAAGAACCATCCCACTCTGGGCATGGCCATTCCCTAGGCTGGACCCTAAACTGTGTAAGAGTGAAGAAAGCTAGCTGAGGAGAAGTAACAGACAAGCAAGAATGAATATATTCTCTTGATCCTCTTGCCCATAAAATTGATTGGACTGGGTGGTTGAGTTAATCCCCACCTTGATTTTCCTTCATTGAAGGACTGTTTCTTAGGGTTTTATTGCTGTGAACAGATACTATAACCAAAGCAACTCTTATAAGGACAACATTTAATTGGGGCTGGCTTACAGGTACAGAGGTTCAGTCTTGTATCCTCAATCTTTCAGCCCTTTGTGGCCTCCTTGTCCTTAGAAACTTTGCAACATCACCTGAGACCAAGGTCTGGCACAAGAGAGAGATGAGGAGACACTTTTTGAGGGCACACCTGACTGTTTCTTTGAAGCCACGTGTGTGTTCCTTTGACCCTCCTCCTTATTTTCCATTGTTCACCAGAGACACCAGAAACAAAGGGGTTTATAGGCTCAAGAAGCCTAAGAACCTACCCAGCAACAAAACCTTTTCAAAATGAGTAAAATTGGATTAAATACCAACTTTCTACTGTTTCTAAAATGTTTTAGTTTGATTTCTGTTTCTGTGTCTGTGTCTGTCTGTCTCCTCTCTCTCTCTCTCTCTCTCTCTCTCTCTCTCTCTCTCTCTCTCTCTCTCTCTCTCTCTGTGTGTGTGTGTGTGTGTGTGTGTGTATGTGAGTGCTGGTTCCTGCAGTAGTCAAAAGTTATCTGATGCTCTGGAGCTAAAGTGTCTACCTGCTGTCTGCCCGATGTGGATTCTGGAAGCTAACTCCAGCCCTCTGTAAGAGTAGTATGGAATCTTGACTGCTGTGTCATCTCTCCAGCAACTTTTTCTATTTTTTCTGATGATAAAACAATGACGTTTCTCACTTCAGAGTATGTAGAGCACAGCACAGTCCTACCCTCACGGGGCTTATGTTCTCAGAGTATGAAGTCAGCTTTTACACAAAAGCTGGCAACCATAGTGAGCTCTGATGCTGTCACACATTAGTATGGTAGGATGACAGGTGTGCTGGAGTAATCAAAAGGGGGGGCTATGATAGAAAGGAGCATGCTGGGAATTACTTTCTTGTTGTAACAAAATACAGAAGAAAGGCAACTGAAAGAAGGAAGGGTTTACTTTGGCTCACAGTCTAAGGATACACAGTCAGTCCACCACTGTGGGGAAGGTATGGCAGCAGGACTGTGAAGCAGCTGGTCACAAGACATCCACAGTCAGGAAGCACAGGAAGATGAATTCTGGTGTGCTTTCTCCTTTTTATTCAGTCCACAGCCACAGCCCATGGAATGGTGTCCCTCAAATTAGGGTAGCTCTTCCCACCTCAACTAACTCAATTCAGAAACTTGCTCAGACATCCTCTGAGGTGACTGTACATCCTGTGTAGGTTAAAAGTCAAGAATAACCATCCTAATGAGTCTAAGGGGAGTTGACATCTTGAAAGAAGGCTAGAATTTGGGAATATCTAGAAGAGGACAAGTAGAAAAACAGTTCAGGACTACACAAGAGGTAGGTCAGAACTGGGCATGCTTGGGAAACCAAAGTAGGACATAGCATCTAGCTAGAATTGATGGACTCTTGGGAGGGTACCATGTAGAACAAATAATTTTGATCTATTTTGCTTAAGCAAAACAAAAGAGAATTTTGCAAAGAGGTCCACTGAGTGTGGGGTAGTGTTGGGTTTCTGGAATAAAAGCTATTGGCTTGGTACTACCCAAGAAATAACGTCAGAGCTCAAGAGGTCAAAGACTAGTGGGTCCCTGAGGGTTACTGGGCAGCAAGCCTCAGCTTCAGAGAAAGACCCTGCCTGAAAATGAGGTGGGGAATTGAGTAGTAAAGAGATTCTGGTGGTGACCTCTGACCTCCAAACACCTTCATGGTCAAATGCACCTACACATGCACGCACATAACTACATATACTACACACACTCACAAAAGAAGCTGGGGCCCAGTGAGAACAAGTTAGTTCACTGGGAGTGTGGTCTAAAGTGTGTATTAAGACTCAGTCTCCTTCTTGTTTCTTTCTTTTACTTCCTGGATGCCACAGTTCCACACCAATAGGGCCAATTGACCATGGATGAAATCCTCCAAGACATAGATCTTCTGTCATGGTAACAGAACTTACTGACATGGTAGCTGAGTCGGGGATATGGAATCAAGAACAAGGAAAGAGACTCTAATCGGGCATATGGGTTGGACTCTGTACATCTAAGCTCAAGAAATATGCGAGCATTTCAGTTCAGAGTTGGGAAGAGTCAGGTCTGATTTTTTTAAAATTAGGTTTCTGTTGCTGTGATAAATGCTATGACCAAAAACAACTTAGGGGAAGATAGGATGCATTTGCTGTATACTTCTATGTCATGTGCATACTTGAGGGTAGCCAGGGCAGGAACTTAAGCAGAGACCACAGAGGAGCTATGCTTATGAGCTTGCTGTCCAGGCTCACATTCAGCCACATTTCTTATACCTTCCAGGACAACCTGCTCAGATGTGGCACAAGCAACAATTGAACTGGGGACTCTTACATCAATCATTAGCCAAAGCAATGCTTTACAGACTTACCAACAGGCCAGTCTGATGGAGGCATTTACTCAGTTGAGGGTCCCTCTTCCTATATGATTCTAGCTTGGTATCAAGTTTACAAAAAAGGATATCAGCATACTTGGTTGGAAAGTGTAATTGAGAAGCTCTCCATTCTGAACGTGGTCATCATGAAGAAGACGTCTGAGCTGGGCACTTTTGGTATAGTAGCTGCACTGCCACATGGGATCTTGTGTTAGAAAATTGCTCAGAGAAGTTGAGGGACTTACCTAATAGTAAGCAGGTAGCAGATATCAAGAAAGGGGTATGGCTGTGCATAACTCTCTCTCTCTCTCTCTCTCTCTCTCTCTCTCTCTCTCTCTCTCTCTCTCTCTCTGTGTGTATGTGTGTGTGTGTGTGTGTGTTATTTTCAGAGGTCAGAGGACACTTCAGATGTCATCCCTTAGGCTATACTTTTTTTTTTTATTTTTACATTGTTGGTTTTTTGAAACAGGGTTTCTTTGTGTATCCCTGGATGTCCTAGAATTTACTTTGTAGAACAAGCTGGCTTAACATGCATCAGGGTCTGCCTGCCTCTGCCTCTGCCTCTGCCTCTGCCTCGAGTCCTAGGATTAAAGGCATGTGCCACCACACCTTACTTTTTTGGGAGAGTCTCTCATTGGCTTGGAACCACTGATGTGTGGCTAAATAGGTAGCCCCAGGGAAGCCACTTGTCTCCACCATCTCAGCACTGGGACAATGCCTGGCTTTATGTAGGAACCAAGGATCAAACCCAGGTCCTTATGCTTGCAACACAAATATTACGCCAGCTGAGATCACACCCCAGCCATCATCCTGACGTCCTGTCTCAGGCATCCTGCTCTGTTACTCCCTCCTTGCCATATTGTCTTGAGACAGGATCTGTATTAGATACTTCACAGGCCATATGAAGCTTAAGAAGAAGTAAGACCAAAACGTGGAGGATTCAGTGCTTTTAGGAAGGGTGAACAAAATACGTCCAGGAGGAAACGTGGAGACAAAGTGTAGAGCCGAGACTGAATGAAGGAAAGGCCATTTAGAGACTGCCTCACCTGGGGATCCGTCCCATTTACAGTCACCAAACCTGGATGTTATTGTGGGTGCTGGGAAGTGCTTTTTGATTGTAGCCTGATATGACTGTCTCCTGAGAGGCTCTGCCAGAGCCTGACAAATACAGAGGGGGATGAATGCTCACAGTCAACCATTGGACCAAGCGCAAGTTCCCTGATGGAGGAGTTGGAGAATGGATTGAAGGAGCTGAAGGGGTTTGCAGCTCCATGGAGGGAGCAACAGTGTCAACCAGCCAGACCCCCAGGAGCTCCCAGAGACTGGACCACCATCCAAAGAATATACATGGAGGGACCCATGGTGCTGGGCACATAAGTGGCAGAGGATGGCCTTGTTGGACATTAGTGGGAGGAGGGGCCCTTGGGCCTGAGCATTTTCGATGCTCCAGTGTAGGGGAATGCCAGGGCAGGAAGATGGAAGTGGGTGGGTGGATGGGTGGGGGAGCACCCTCATAGAGGCAGGGGGAAGGGGTAGAGAATAAGAGGTTTCTGAAGGAGAGATCTGGAAAGGGGAAAACATTTGAAATGTAAATAAAGAAAATATCCAATCCAAAAACAAGCAAGCAAGCAAACAAACAAACAAATCCAACATGGAGCAAATGCAGAGTTCCACAACCAAATGTTAGACAGCGCTCTCAGAGTTCTTTGGAGGAGGTGAAGGAAGGATTGGAGGAACCAGAGGGATCAAGAACAATAGAAGAACACTCCTCACATAATCAATTGACTAGGACTCAAGTAGCCTCACAGAAATCAGGGGGCCTGTATGGGTCTGACCTAGGTCCTCTGCATACATGTTATGGTCATGTAGCTTTGAGTTCTTGTGGGATTCCTAACAGTAGCAGCAAGGCTGTCTCTGACTTTTTTGCCTGCCTTTGAGACCATTTTTCTCCTCTTGGGTTGCCTTGTTCAGCCTTGATGTGAGACTATGTGCCTGGTCTTATTGTAGCTTGTTATGCCGTATTGGTTGATGTACCTGTATGGCCTGCTCTTTTCTGACGGGAGGTAAAGTGGGGGAAGATGTGTGTGTGTGTGTGTGTGTGTGTGTGTGAGATGTGGTGTGGATGCTGTGGGGATGGGATGGGAGGTAGGTACGGGAGAGAGAGAGACTTGGGTAGGGGAAGAGAGGGAGGGGAAACTCCAGTTGGGATATAATATACGGAAGAAGAATAAATAAAAAGGGAAAAAAAAAAACTGACCAGGACCAAGGCAACTTGTGGAAGGAAATAGTTCCAGAGAAATAAGGGTCCACAGGCATCATGAATGGGACACGTTGTACAGCAAGCCAGCATGGTGTCTAGAACCAGAAGCTGAGGGCTCACAAACCCCAACTGACACACTTCCTCCAGGAAAGTCATACCTTCCAAGCCTCCCAAACAACTGGGGACAGAGTATTCACATGGGGGTGGGACATCTCATCTCAGAATCTGGAGCTGGTCCTCAGTGATCCTCTTGTCTCTACCCTTTACAGCTCAGGGATTGCAGGTGCACATGTAGCCATGCCTGGCTTTTTACATAGAATTGGGGTTTGAACTCAGATCTTCACTCTCGCAAAGCAAGTGCATTTACCCACTGAGCTATCTCCTTAGGCCTCCCAGGTCCTGACTTTTGCCTTTTCAATCCATATTCAAGGATAAAACCTAGTCCAGCCTTGGATTGCTTGCTCTTCCTGAAAACATAGGTGCTGATTGCAAGATCAGCATCAAAACTAGGAGGCGGTTGGTTACCTCTTCTCCCTTCCCTCACAGGAGCTTAGCCAACATTCTCCCTTACATTCTCCCTTTGATGCTGAAAGCCTGTGGCTCAGTTTTGCTGCAAGTGTTCAACTATCTAATACTAGTTATTTCTGTGAAATTTAATAAGTTACCTTGCCTCTAGGAAGATGTCATCGTGCCAGTAAAAATGCATATTGTCTGTTTATGTTCTTTGTACAGCTGGGTCTCCTAGTTCATACCATTCTTTGGGGACAGGGATGTGCTCACACAATGTATGTACACACCTGTAGGCTCAACCTGTCATTGAATGAGAACTCACACAGAGGAGGGGGAGAAGATGGTTGTACAGGGAGAACTCCTTGCTTGCCTGGGGAGATTCAGATGGAGCCCTTGCTTGCAGGGTGGGATGCAGGGTCGAGAGGGTGAGGTCTACACATGGGACATGCTCCCTGCCCTGGGGCATGCTGGGATTCAGTCACTAACCTTTACATTCCAGACATCCTCTCGGAGGGCACTGCCTGAGGACATGAGCCTGAACTACTCAAACTGGGCAGAGAAATCTCACACATATGTTTCTGATTCATTTACACTCATAAAAAGATGTTGTTTTCAAGGGCAAAGTGACATGCACCGAGTGCTCTAGACTGTCTACTGCTCAGTCTCTGCTCCCAAGGATGGACACTTCCTCATTGCCAAGAGAAAACAAATTCAGACTGTGGAATCCTCCACCCCAGAGGCAGAAACAACAGGGTGGTACACACTGGGAGGGTCCTCTGCTGGCAGGAGGTGACGCTCAATGATGTGTCTCCCAGCTGTGACTGGGAGCTGTCTTCTGCCTTTTCAGGAGCCCTCTCGCCCTGATAAAGATGGCCCTTACCATTCTAAGTTGACTTTCTCCTCCCCTCCTGGGCTCTCCGTGCTAGGAGCATGGCTGCCCTGCTCTATAGGCTTTGCAGCTGTTTTTGTTCCTCTTCCTTCACAGGAGCTTGTCTGGAGCCAGCCACTTCACTTCTTTTGTTTCTCATTTTTTATTAACTGAGATATTGAAAATTCCCTCAAATCCTTATTGTCTTGCAAAGCATTTGGCTGAATAACTGTGGGTCTTGCGGTTGGAAAGATGGCTCAGGGATTAAGAGCTGTAAATCCCACGCACTGATCTTGCAAAGGACCAGAGTTCAGGTCTCAATACTCACACCAGGAGGCTTACAAGTGTCTGTAACTCCAACTCCAGAGGATCTGGAAGCTCTATGGATATAGATGTTCATGTACACATGCATGGGCATGCATTAATAATAGTGACAATGATAATAATAAGAAATAACTTATCAATAAATATTTTTAAAAACAGCTGTGGATCTTGATCTCTAGTGAGCTGGCGTAGCACAGCTGGGCTCTAGACTACTATACTGAGATGTTTTTCTTTCTTTTTTCTTTGAGACTGTGTCATGTAGCCTAGGTTGTCCCCCAAATTACAATGTTCTCTGCTCACAATTCCTAGTCAAATTCCGTCACTGGAGAAAGTCAAGCAGCAGAAACAAACATGTCTATCCTTATTATTTACCTTGATTCTTTTTGCAAAACAAATTTTAGTACCACAAACCAGGGAATGATGCTATATACTTTCAGGCTAGATCTTCCTATGGATTTTAATTGAGACAGTCTACTCCACCACCAGATGTGCCTACAAGCCAATCTTATGGAGGTAATCACTCATTGAGGCAGTCTTCCCAAGTCATTGTAGATCCTGCCAAGCTGACAGTTAAAACTGACCACCACAGCAACTGAAAGCAACTGTGGACATTTCTGTTCCTCCTGCCTCCACTTCCTCAATGCTGGAATTATAGGTGAGTGCCACTGTGTCTACGCTGGAGATCAAACCAGAGGTGCCCTGCCTGCAAGGTACATACGCTACCACTGAGCTACATCCTCAGCCATTCTTGTGTTCCCTGGTCAATTCTGTGGTTTTCAATTTCAACACTCCCAGATTTTTGCTGAACAGTGTTATAGAATCATTTCCAAATGAAATGGAGTCTCTGCATGGAGCTACTGTTGTGTCCTGGGGTAAAAGAGAGACTCTGGAGGCCACAGACCAGAAAATAATCCCGACCTACCATCTCGACTTGTATGGTCTTAGTCTTCTGTTCTTTCTTCTAATACCTCAGGGTTAGAAGGCCCAGCTCCGACCATTTGCTAGGTCAGAACTTGAAAATATCATCCTTAGTGAGGTAACCCAATCACAAAAGAACACACATGGTATGCAGTCACTGATAAGGGGATATTGACCCAGAATCTCGGAATACCCTAGACACAATCCGCATATCAATAGATTTCTAAGAAGATGGAAGGAGAGACCTCTGGTCCTGGAAAGACTGGATGTAGGGGAACGCCAGGACAGAGTAACGAGAGGGGGTTGAATGGAGAAAAGAGGGAGGGAAGGGGGCTTATGGGACTTTTGGGGAGGGAGGAAACGGGAAAGGGGAAATGATTTTGAATGTAAATTAAAAAAAACTTAGAAAATAAATAAATAACAAAAAAAAAGAAGGCCCAACTCCAAGGGTTGCTGTGAGAACTTTAGACTGTGTTGTTGGGTGTGGTGATGCACACTTGTAATCCCAGCATTGGGGAGACAGAGACAAGAAGACGCTTGAGGATCACTGGGCAGCCTACCCTAGTCCAGCCTATTGGATAAATAACTAACTACTGAAACCCAGTCTCAAAATCATACAAACAAAACAAAACAGATGACAGATGCCTGAAGAATGACATTTGTGGTTTTCTTCTGGTCTCCACACACATACCCACCCATAAACACACACATTCACACACACACACACACACACACACACACACACACACGGAATATTGTGTTATCAACACAGACTAATATGGTAACTGGAGAGAAGAGAGACAGTGTCATATTGATAAGTTTCAATGTCCTTCAGCTAAAGGACACCAAAACTGCCACCAAAGCCAGACACAGAGATCAGCAAGTTTGATATATAGCTCATTGCAGAAGAGATCACACACATCCATAGGGGAATCTCTGTAAAGTGTTTCTGGAGCTGGGAAGATGGCTCAGTTGGTAAGGTGCTTGCTCAGCAAGCCCGAGGAATGGAGTTGAAGCTTCTTGAATTCAGGTCTCTCATGGTGCCCAGACTAGCAAGCCCATGGATCTGCCTGTTTCCTCTTCTGCTGGGGCCTAGGGTTACAGATGTGTGCTACCATGCCTGGAGTTTTTTATTTGGGGGTGGGGTTTGCTGGGTATTCTAACTCAGGTCTTTCCTCCTGCATTCAGGTCAGGCACTTACCAACTGAGTCCTCTCCCAGCCTTCCTATTTGGCAGTGTTTCTATCTATCTATCTATCTATCTATCTATCTATCTATCTATCTATCTATCTATCTATCTGTCTATCTATCTATCTATCTATCTATCTATCTACCTACCTACCTACCTACCTACCTACCTACCTACCTATCTATCTATCTATCTATCTATCTATCTATCTATCTATCTATCCATCCATCATCTATCTATCTATCTATCTATCTATCTATCTATCTATCTATCTATCTATCTATCTATCTTTCTATCTATCTATGATCTATCCATCTAAGATCTATCTATCTAAGATCTATCTATCTATCTATCTATCTATCTATCTATCTATCTATCTATCTATCTGTCTTCTGTCTGTCAGTCTGACTGTCTATGTATCTATCTTTAAATTATGTGTGCGTATGTATGTGCGTGCGTGTGTGTGTGTGTGTGTGTGTGTATGTGCACACATGTGCATGTATGCTATGCTATGCTATGCTATGCTATGGAGCATGTGTGGAGGTCAGAAGAAAACTTGTAGAAATCTGTTTCCCTCTCTATCCTGGGTCCCAGAGACTGGATTTAGGTTGTCAGGCTAGGTAGGCAACAAGCATCTTTACTGCATTTGTCTATTTTTGGGGTCATGCCACAGAGTTTCAAATACCATAGCTTCACATCATTGGGGAGAGGTACTTATTAAGGGTTTTGTTCATTTTTTATTCTCTTGTCAGAATGTAGTTTTCCAAGACTATTCATTACCATTGGTCACTAGCACCTGATAGATATAAGTGACTATTCTCAAAGGTTCCTGTTTTTAATCTTCTCTTCTGAGTCAGTTTCTTCCCACCAACATTTCAAAAATTAAAGAGGCCGGAGACTGGAGACAAGGTTCATCAGTTGGGGCTGGAAAGATGACTGAGAGGTTAAGAATGTGTCCTGATCTTCCAGAGGACTTAGGTTCAGTTCCCAGTACTCAAGTTGGTGGCTCCCAGCTTCAGCTCCAGAGGAGTCTGATGCCCGCTTCTGGGATCTCCAGGTATTGCACTCATGTGTACATTTTTACACACACACACACACATACACATACGCGCACACGCGCACGCAAGCACACACATGCACACACGAATGAACAAACGAATGAATGAATGAATGAGGACAAAACAAGTAAGACTGCAGAGCAGTAAGAAAGCCCAGCTGGTAAAGAACTTGCCTTGCAAAGAGCAGAACCTGAGTTTGAGCACTCTGCCAGGCAGGGTGAAGCATGCTTGCAATCCCAGCACTGAGGAGGCAGGGACAGGAGGCTGTCAGAGCTCCCTGACCAGCCAGCCTCGCTGAGTTGATGGTCTTAGTCCAGTGAGAGATCCAGGGGCAGAAAGGTGGACAGCTCCTAAGGATGGACAACCAGGGTTGGCCGCTGGCCTTGCACACGGGTGTGCATGCAGCTCCATGAAGTCCTCCCTTCATCTTGTCTCTGCATGCACAAGAGCACACATGCATGTACACATGCAAAGTAAAGTAAAATAAAGAAAATGCAATTCAAGTTCTGTCCTGACTTCAGAGTGGTTACTGACCATGACTGAGCACGGACAAGTCCCCAGGATGTCCGCATCCCTTTCACCTACTTATTAAATGTTTGAGGAGGAAATGCATGCCACTGTGTGTCCCAGAGATTGAACTCCAGTCACGAGGCTTGGCGACATGTAGCTTTACCTGCAGAGCCCTCTCACTGGCCCTTACTTACTCTTTAACGTCCAACTACACACAGATCCTTCTGAGACTCCATTTCTTCTCATTCACAATGGGAACAATAGCATTTGCCTTAACTGTTTTTTTTTCAATAAAAAAATACATTTGTTTATTGTATGTGTATGTGTGTGCATATGCACAGCGCACAGTGTTGTGTGGAGAGCAGAGGATGACCTGGGCGAGTGGGTTCTCTTCTTTCACTATGTGGGTCCTGGGAACTGAATTCATGTCATCAGGCTTGGTGGCAAGCATCTTTATTTGGTAAGCCATCTACTAGGCCTGCCATTTTTGTTGTGTGGTGAGGACTATACATCAATTAGACATTCTTGGTCTAAAGTACTTAACTAAGTATGTGCATCATCAGATACACTTGGTCTAGAGTGCTTAATTAAGGATGTGCACCATCAGATTTACTTGGTCTAAAGTGCTTAACTAAGTGTGCACATTGTCAGATACACTTACACAATACTCATCCCCACCTTCATTCTGTTCCCATTGAGCCCAGAGGGAAAATTGCAGAACAGCCAGGCATGATAGTGCGTAGCCTTTAAGGCTGATGGGCTGGAGTCTACAATCTGGGGCCAGCATGTGTAGTGGTGGCTTTCCTCCTCCTCCAGCGCCTTTATTGTATCCATCCATAGATCCAGCTGTAGATCAACCACTTCAAATGAGCCACCACAGCATATATCAGGAACCCTAGCACGGGGTGGTCTGCATGGTGAAAGAAATAAACATAGAGTTTTCTAGAAGGAGAGCAAAAGGGAAGACTTTCAATCAATTACCACTTTAGTGGCTGTCTAGATTACCAGGAGAACTCCCCTCAAGTCTCAAGATGGTCACTGCCAAAACTCACTTCTCACTGGCGGACGGAGAGTCATTCCTAGTGAGCCATCATTCAGTGCCCGAATGCAGAGGACTGGGACACTGAGCTTTCTCTTTTTAAGAATGTGTGTGTGCTCACACGTGTTCATGGGTCTGCGTACAGCTGTGTATAAGCCCCAGCATGCTCGTGAAGGTCAGAGGTCAGCCTGGGGTGTTGGCTACTGCTTGAGACAGGGTCTCTTGCTCTTGCAGCTCCTGTGAGAGGTTCCAGGGTCTCTCCTGTCTCTGCCTTTCATCTTGCCACAGGGCATTGGGATTTCTGACATGTGCCGCTGCATCTGGCTTTACTTGGCTCAGGGGAGCTGAACTCACGTCCTTACGCACTTTACCCACTGAGCCATCTCCCCAGCCAGACTGGCGGATGGATCTCTGTATAATAAGCTCTTCATTATTTCTGATATAAATATTATGATATCATTACAGGTTTAATAGTGGATAATGATAATACAATCTCTAAAGTTGGGTGTGACCTGGGGTGACTACAGTGGGGACTTTTAATATAAAGCAGACATTCTGCACATGGACACAGCCGCAAACAATGGACACTACAAAGATGTGAACTGCACAATAGGGATGGAGAAATGAACTTTTCAGCACTGCTGTGATTGACATCTTTTTGTGTCCATTCATAGCTACAAAAAAAAAAATCTCAGTATTGCCACAGAAAGCAGTGAGGTTTTTTTCTAGCAGCTGTGATGGAGATGTTCAAAGAGGGAGTTCTGGAAGCTTCAAGTCAACTGTTTGCAAAGACAAGGAACAAAAAGAAGTAATTTGGCAACTTGCTTTTATTCAAAGATGATTCCTTTCAAGGCTGTCCCCCCACCCAGAGGTATCTAAATGATAAATCTTCCCACAGCCACAGGTGGGAGGTGTCTGCTCCAGGGCCCTGTAAATGCTTCCAGGAGGCTGCCATGGAGCCGTGAAGCAGGAGAGAGTGGCCCAAGTAGCCAAGCTTCTGAGCTCAGGCCAGGCTAGTGTCGGGGCTGACTCATCTCTCCTTACTGTCCTCTTTTTTTCCCTTCCTTGTCTTTCATGTGGGTTTCACATCTGGAGTTATCCACTTTTCCTTATTATCCCCAAGGACTGACGTTTCAAATCCAACTGCTTGTCTGACTTTATTACTTCTTCCTGGGTGTGTTCTTTCCTTTCTGTTGTTGATATCATTCTGTGTTCATCTCTGTCTCTCTGTCTCTGTCTCTGTCTCTGTCTCTCTGTCTCTGTCTCTGTCTCTGTCTCTCTCTCTCTCTGTATGTGTGTGTGTGTGTTATGTGTTTGTGGAGGTGCATGTATGTGTGCATGTGTCTGGAGGTCAGAGGTCATCCATGGCTATCTTTCCTCAGGTGCTGTCTGTCTTGTGTGCACTGTAGATGCACATGGGTAGAGGCTAGAAGAGACACCGAGTGTCAGAATCTATCACTCTCTACTCCCTAGAGACAGGGTCTCTCACTGAACCTAGAGATAAGCTAGCAGCCATTAACTCCCATTGATCCTCCTGTATCAGTATCATTCTCCAGCTCTGGGGTCACAGGCATGTATGATTATACCTGGCTTTTCACATGGGTGCTGGGGATTCACACTCAGATCCTCATGTGTGTGCGTCCAGTGTTCTTACGAACTGGGCCATCTCTTTAGTCCCTATTTCAGTTTTAATACAGGGACTCTTGATGGTCTGGAACTCATCAAGGAGGCACGGCTGGCTGGCCAGTGTAGCCTAGGAACCCTCCAGTCTTTGCTTTCCCAGTGGTGAGGTCATAAGTGTGTGCCACAAAGCCTGGGTTTTTTTTTTTAAATATGTGAGTTCTGGGGATTAAACCATGGTCCTCATATTTGCAAGGCAAGCACTTTACCAACTGAGCCATCTCCCCAGCCCTGAAGATATATTACTTAAGAGTTACTACTGACATTAACAACAGTAAAATACCCCAACTTGACAGGAAAATTTATTGCCATGGTAAAGAATGAAAGAAATGAATGAAAGAGGAGGAGGGGAAAAAAAGAAAAAGAAATTTCAACACTTGCCACCATCTCCTGAGATATTTCAGTCTTGAAATATAATAGCACACCTTTCCAGACCACGGGCTTTTTATCAGATTTCTAATGCATCATTTTTGCACCTTAGTTTATAAGAAAAATAAAGAGCACTTTAGTTTGTAAATCAGTATTTTCTTCAATGCCAGTGAGTGCAGTTTCCTTTTCACTGATTACGATGGATTAAAAAAGAAAATCACAAGAAAAATTGATTGATTTTTATCACACTGAACTGGTGAATCTAAGCTATCAAAACACACTTTATCTCAGTAATTGCTCTCATGCTGGTCACACGAGACACGTTGTTAATGAAATATTGAAAGACATAGACAGATTTAAGTTCAGAGGACTGGGAGCAGAAAGGCACAGAGACAGCTTGGAGAAGTAGGAAAAAAATTGTTCCTTTTTAAAGAATTCTAAAATTTTACAGTGTGTGTGTGTGTGTGTGTGTGTGTGTGTGTGTGTGTGTGTGTGTCTGGGTGGATATATGTATGCAGGTGCTTGGGTTTGTCAGAAGAGGGCGCTGTATTCCCCAGAGCTGAAACGCCAGTGGTTGGGAACTGTATGACTTGAATGAGAACTGAACTGAGGTCTCCTGCAAGATCAGCAAGCCTCTTAACTGCGATGCCCTCTCTCCAGTCTGGAGGTGTTGCTATTGGTTAGACAGCGTTGCCAATACACTACAATAATGACTGTTTACTGAGCTCATCTTTCTAGGAATACACAGGCATGCACACATATTTACAATAGTGCAGCCATGTTATTCTTACTATTTCTATATTTCTCATGAAGAAATAGCTGGAAGTTTTGGTTTAGAGTTAAGAAGTTGTAGTGGTCAGCAGTTTCTCCTGCCTGTCTTGTGATCATTGCTTCCGTTATGGGAGCATTTGAGTTTAGGCTAGATTTATAAGACATTGGAGAGGTGTGTCCTCCAGAGTGACTTCCACCCTCATCCTTTCTTCTTCAGGCATTTCTCTTGCTTGCTCACTCTGATGAAGCCAGGTGCCGTGTCATACATGTTCTATAGAGCAGATCTTATGGCTAAGAAGCAATGGGGGTGGTGGTGGTGGGAGTGGGTCGGGTGGAGGGGCATATACTTGGAAGCAGGGAGTGGGAGGAGGGGTTGGGGGGTTTTGGGGAGGGGGGAAACTGGGGAAGGGTTTACCACTTGAAATGTAAATGAAGATTATATTCAATTAAAAAAAAAGGAAGCAAAAGAGGCATACGGCTCATACTACCTGAGGTACTGAGGCTTCCTTCTAACAGGTGTGTCTTTGTTTTTTATTGCTGTGAAGAAACTCCATGACCAAGACAACTCTTATAAAGGACAACATTTAATTGGGAGTGTCTTACAGTTTAGAGGTTTAGTCTATTATCATGGCAGGAAGCATGGCGTCATGCAGGCAGACGTGGTAATGGAGGAGTTCTACATCTTGATCTGAAAGCAACCAGGAGAAGACTATCTTCTGCAGCAGTCAGGAGGAGGGTCTCTCTTCCACCCTAGGCAAAGCTTGAGCATAGGACTTCAAACCTACCCCCACAGTAATGAACTTCTTCCAACAAGGCCACACCTCTTAATAGTGCCACATCTGATGGGCCAAGCATATTCAAACCACCAAAAGGAACAAGAAAGTTCCTGGATGAATTTGGAAGCATGTTCCCCCAGCTGAACTTCTGACTTGGACCACAGACTCAGACATGTTTTGGCAGCTTGTGAGAGATCCTGGATCAGATTCTTTACCTATATGAAGCTCTGAAGCAATGCTATCTTTTTAATCTGCTGTGTTTAGGTACAGTTTGTTACATGGTGAAAACTAATGTAGTTATCAATGACTGGGCTGGAGTTTGAACTTAGGAAGTGTTGGCTCTGCAAACCCATCTTCTTCCTCTGTGTTATCCAGTAGTTGTTTTCTACATTATGAACTGACAATATGTGCTGCTGTTATGTGCTAGCTATGATATTGTGGAGTGATTTTCTCCAACTAGAAAAATTTCACCTTAGAGGGATATTAAGAATTGTTAAGACTCAGAAAGTTTTAAAGGGACTTAAATAGGGGACTGCTCATTAATAGGCAGGAAGTAAACAACTAACACGTCTCATGAAGTCTCTGAAACGTACTAAATATACTAGGCTTCCCCCTCCCTATGGTTACCTGGTTGAGAAGTCTTGATGAGGAGAGGAGAATCTCTCATCTTTACAGCCTACTGTAAGCAACCTCCAGGGTTCTAGCTTTCCCAGGGTTGAGTCACTATCTACACTGGGCCTGGTTTTCAATGATGTTACTACCTTTAACTCACCTATGCTTCTGTAAGTGACCCCAATAAACTCATTGACTTACCAAGTTGGTCTTTGATAGTATCTTTATACATCTTCAGTTCTGCATCTGGGCTAAGTAGCTAGTTTGTTCATTTCTTTCCAGGATTAGTGTCTTACAGCAGTGAGAATGACTCATTTTTTTTTTTTTTGGTGTGGAGGAAAAATACTTCTGTTTGAATATGATTATGCCTCTATTATAGGATAAATGAAGGAGAACCATGCTCCCAGGAGGGATCTAGGGGATGTAATGCCATTGTCTTCTAATGGATGAACCAGCTGGGCCAACATTAGGGTTCTTCTTGTTGACTTAGGAAAAACTGACTCTAAGGAAGAAACCAATCTGTCCTCAGGATACAACTTAAAAGTTTTGTTTTAGGACAGGGAGAGATACTGTTCTAGATATTCTTTCAGAGGACCTGAGCTTAGTCTCCAGTACATAAATTGGGTTGATCACAATTGCTTATAACTCTTGCTTCAGGAGATTCAGTGTCTTCTACTGGCCTCCATAAGCACATGAGTGTGCACCAACCCACAAGCAGACATACACATCTAATTCAAAAATAAAAAGAAAATATTCAAAATGTATGTTTTGTTATGATTATTTTCATGAGAGCAATGTTGTGCTAGAAAGATCTTGAATACATATCTCAAGTTCTCTCTGCATCGATAGAGCCACAATTCCCATGGTAAATAAACGAAGTCCCAGAGATGAGAGGCAGGCTAACTGGCAGGCAGCAAATGCTCGAAGGGTGGTAAGGACTCTCCCAGCAAGGTGTCAGGATAGGACAGAAGATGGAAGAATGGAAGCTAGGTCACCTTTGTGTAAAATTTTGGACTTTGAATTTTTGTAAATGTCTAAAGGAAAAGCGAACTTGAACACAGGGACATTTGCCATCAGGGAAGAGTCACTTTAATTACACAATGGGACTAAAGGGAACCAACAAGTGACTTTTGAACAAGGCCCTATGACTAAGCAACCATAGTGACATATTCTAAAGACAAGAAGAAGTCTGATGTTAAAAGCAATGCTGGTGTTATAATGTTTTAGAAACAGTTTATTTTTAATACACATTATAGGATAGAAAGAAATTGTTATTCCAGAAAAAAAAAGCTTTCTTTTTTAATATATAAGACAAAAGAAATACAGCACAACAGAAATGTGCTTGGCTCACTTTTACATTATCGGCCCTAAACCTGTAGCAGATCATTTCTCCAAGAAGCCATGGTTTGTCTTAGTGAGAAGTGCTATTTAAAAGCAGCCACCTGGGCACTGGAGAATGCAGAAAGGTCTTGCGTGTACCTCTCACTGCCTAGCATTCTGCACCCAGCTGCTTTGCTTTACTTCTTGCCTCCAGCTGACAGTGAGGATAGCAGGAGATGGAACTGGAAGGGTGGACGCTGTCAGATGGAGAGGATATTCAATACCTACTATAAATCTCTGCACATTACGGATCAGAGGATGAGAGTCAGGAAAGGTTACTGGGAGGGAGGTGACTGGTAGAAGTGGTAACACATGACTCTGGTGCATATTATGAACTTGTGTTAGATTTTCCCTCAGGAGATGTGAACACATATCTATTCACCCGATACAGCACCTACAGCAGACCAGAGTAACAGTTATGCCAGGGTACAGCTTGCTGACACCAGTGAATTTATTTACTGATTTTTTTTTTCAGGGCCTGATAAAGGGGTTCCTTACAGGAGTGTGGGTAACCCTCAAACAGCTGATTTACCACAAAGTCCCACCCCATTATGAATGATCACCCCATAGAAGATGCAACATGCAGTCCCCCTGTCATTAACCTTCATTTCTTATACATCTTACAAGATCACTTGCAGCTATGGAAGGGAATAGAATCACAGATGAATGTCCTGTGGGTTTCCTCCTCCCCCTCTTTCTCCTTTTCCTCTTCTTCTTCCTCTTCCTCCTCCTTCTCCTATTAGAGTCACCATTCTTGTAGATTTGGTTATCTATATTATTCTGCTCAGTTAGTTGCCATGGCTACTGGTCAAGGCGGTTTCTACTCCAAGATGGTGATCATGTTATACTCAGAGGAGAAAACACTTTACTATGCGCATGCAGGTGATATTCGATCCCACCACTGGGCTTCTTAATTTCTTGTCTGCTCCAGGACTTTATTATAGAGACATATAGCTTTGTAAATGCTGGTACTATCTCTTGTTGATATCACCAGGTGTCGCCTAGTGTGACTGTTGTAGCTACTACTGTACTTGGGGTCCTGGTCTTGGCCAAGTAGGATGTTAGTAACTTTTCATTACTGAGTTATTTTCACAACTTTAGTTTAAGTATTTATTAACTTTTAAGTATGCTGATGGAAGCTGTACTAGGGAGCCCCAACCTCACATGAATCTGCAATATTCAGAGTTATTTCTTGGGGAACACATTTTTTTCTTGTTATCACTGTTTTATAATGTGTAAAATATCACAGCTAAGAAAAGAACAATTAAGGCTGGTATATCAGTCAGTTTTCTATTGATGTGATAAAGCACCATGGCTGAAGCATCTTATAGAAGGATGGGTGAACCTGGGGCTTATGCTTCCAGATGGTCAAGGTCTGTGATGCAGGGGTAGAGGTAACTGACAGCAGACAGTTGGAACAGCAGATGAAAACTCATATCTTAGACCAAAAGCAAGAAATCAGAAGGAGCCAACTGGAAATGCATATAGTTTTTCAGACCTTAAAACCTGCCCCAGTAACATACTGCCTTCATCAAGACCCACTACTTAAGCCTTATCAAAGAGCAGCAGTAAGTAGAGACCAAGAATTCAGATGCTTGAGGTTATGGGGACATCTTCAACCTACCACAGCCGATGAGTGATCTCAGTGGAGGCGCTCAATCTGAGTTTGAGCCCTGGACATATGGTGAAAGTAGAGAACTGACTTCCGAACGTTCTGCACACACACACACACACACACACACACACACACACACACACACACACACACAATTCTTTAAAAATGAAAAATATCTTTAAAATAAACATACAGGATTAAGTGATCAAAAAATAGTTATCCTCATTCCTCTACTCTCTTTTCTTAGAATTTCCCCTTATCTATTTATTGTCACCCAAATTTTAAAATATACCCAGCCATCTTCACTTACAGATGTGCTCATCTGGAACATGAATGACACTCATTTATTCCTAGTAACTATTCCTGCTTTTCTAGGTTGCTCTTGAAGTTGTTATGATTATTTTTGTTTTTATTGATGATATTTAGATATTTGCAATTTTTAAAAATATGCAGAAATCTCCACCTTAGTTTTTTTTTTGTTTTCTTTAGACAGCTCTCATTTACTCAGTAGATTAAAGTCCCTATATTGTCTTTCCATATGTTTTGTCTCACTCTCATCCCATTGCCCGTCTGCTTCATTGCTATTTTCTATGTGTTCTAGTTTCATTGTGTTTGCTATGATAAAATACGCCCAGGAAAGAACTTAGTGGATAAAAATTCTATTTCACCTTACAGTTTCAGGTCATAGCTCATTATTGTGGGGAAGTCAAGACAGGAACTTCAGACAATCACATCAGATCCATAGCTCACAGAAATGAGTGCATGCATGTTCCATTGCTTGCCTGTGCTCTGCTGTTTCTCTACTCTCACACATGACCCCCTTCCTGGGGAATGGTGCTGCCCACAGTGACTTAAGTCTGTCAACCCAATTAAGACCCATCCCATCCCTCACATACACAGCACGAATAGACATGCCCACAGGCCAATACAAAGTAGACAATTCCTTATTAAAACCCTTCACTTAGGTTGTATCTAGTTGACAAAGCTAAATGTCATAATATGTTATCAAGACTTTTAAACTTGGAGATGGAGAGATGGCTCAGCAGTTAAAAGCACTAGATGTTCTTCCAGGGGACACAGGTTTGATTCCCAGCACCCGCATGGTGGGTCACAGCCATTTGTTACTCTCAGTTCTAGGCAATTCTGGCCCCCTCAGGCAATGTAGGCATGTGATGCACAGACCCACAAGCAGGCAAAAACACTCATACACATAAAATAATTAAAAGAATAAAAAAAATAAATCTTTAAAATGATTTTGGAACTGTTCTGTAATTATTTTTTTATCTTTACTCTTCCACGTGTTCTAGAAATTTCTTTTTGTTCTTTCAGTGACTTTCATTTTCTTTCCTGTATGTTTGTTTCACTTCGTCTAGAATTCCTATATGTGTTAAATATTTTGATCCTAGTATTGAAAACACTCCATACATACTTGGCCCTGCAGGCAAAGGTACCGGCTGCCAAGTCTGAGTACCTGAGTTCAGTTCCTAGGTCCCATAGCCTAGAAGGAGAGCACTCTAGCAGGTTGTCCTCTGACATGCTGTCACTGCATGTACAGCCACCCACACCCGCAGATGCACAAAATAAATAAAACTTAATACATTTTACAAACACTAGATTAAGTTTGATAAAGGTTACACTGTCACGGTACATACATATTACTTACTATAGAATACGTACTACCCGTGGAGAAAACAAATGCCATTGTAAATCATTAAAGTTGTATTTGTCAGAAAGTGTTCAAGTTCTATTTTAAAAATCCTTGAGCTGCTTCATGAACACAGTGCATGTTTTTGTGAACTTTGCTTTGACTCATGACTGCCCTGTACTTTCACCTTTCCTTGGGCTCCTGCGTCAGATCAAGATCTTCCACAAGTTGACATCTCCCATTTCATCTTTATACCTACCAACAACACCAATCTCAAATTAAACTTGGGCAAATGTGCCAGGAAACAGAAAACTGAGGAATAGCATATGTGTGATGAGAAAGAAGACTACAGCGGCGGAGAGAGAGAGAGCAGGCTAAGACAACGTCAGAGCACAAGACCGGCCTGACAGTGGTCCCCATGCCAAGCTCCAGAATACAAGGTTGTGATGGTCTAATTAGTCCCGGAGACCAAGCTGCTCTGTTTGTCTAGAAATGATACTGCCACGGCTATAGACTGAACTTGGTAAAGTGTCAAGTCATGGGGCAGAAGGAGAAATAAGAAAAGACAAAGCCTGCTGGTTGAAGCGTAGAGTCCCTTCAACTGACGCCATGCAAAATCAAGCTCTGAGTACAGCTAGCTCCCCATCTCTAGCTAGCTGCCTGCAATGTTGACGCCTTATTCTGAAAAGGTGAAACTGTGTTCTCTTTTCCAGAGAAGCCTTCTTGACAGTTGTGAGTGCTGGGTGCGAGCGAGGTGTGGAGCAGAGCTTTGCAGGAGGGCGATGAAGCTGCACTTCCTAAGCTGACAGATTGTTATTGGCCAGGCCGTTCCTGCCTGCAGCTCTGCAGGGGTGCTGTGCTGGGCAGAGCAGTAGGGCCCAGACTCTAGAGGTACTTTTGAAAAGGAGTCCTGCCTCTGGAGATACCACTTTCTCTCAGTAGCTGAAACGATTAAGAAAACCAGCTCTTGACTAAGTGGGAATAGTGGCATCTTTCTGTTTTTGATCTGTGGGGTTTTGTTTTGTTCGTTTTTGTGTGAGAGACACTCTCATAACCCAGTTTGATTTCTAATGTATTCAAGTTCCAGTTTCAGCTTCTCATTCATCTGCCGCCACACCCCTAGTGCTGGGGTGGCCGGTGTGTGCCACCACATCAGGATCATGTGATGTTGGGGATTGAAGCCAGGGCATTGTGCATGCTAAGAAAGCATTGTATCAACTAAATAAACCCCCAGGCTGGCCCTTTGTATCTCTGTGTATGCGTATGCATATGTGTATATGGTGTGTGTGCATGTTTGCTTGTGTACATGGTTTTGAGGTGTAAGTTGACATCTGGTATCCTTCTTGAGCTCTCTCCACCTTATTCATTGAATCAGGATCTCTCCTTTGAACTCAGAGCCCACAGATTCAGGTAGTCTAGCCAGTCAGCTTGCTCCTGAGATCCTGTCTCCATCTTCTGAACGTCTTTGGAACACTGAGATTGCAGGTAGGTTACCATGCCCGCCTGGGCACTTGAATGTACTATGGGGATCTGAACTTAATGTTTGAGCAGCAGGTGTTTTCTCTTCTGAACCATCTCTCCAGTACCCCACCCCCACCCCTACCCTGTCTTTAAAACACATTTCAGCACAGTTTTGACCTGGGGATGAAATTGCTTGTTGTCAGATTCCAGTGACACTCACAGTAAAGTGTGGAAACAAAATAAACAGAAACAGTGCTTGTACTGCTCTGCAAAGCTGCTTCCCCCAGTTCTTGCAGCATGTTGTGGCATCCCTTCATCCCTACTTGAGAGGAAGCATGCATGCTGGGTGTAAAGGGAACACCAGTATTTGAGATTAGTGCAGCTTGACACTACGGTACTATTTTTCCTTAAAAAAAAACCCCATATTTTCACATCTTCATGACATGAACCCATGTCTTCAGTAGTGTAACTACTGGTAAATAGTCTATATACCAGTAATTAATCCTCACCCATGTTTCTGTAATTTGCTCTAATTAAATTCACTGGGATACCCTCTACATACATGCACATACATGCACACCTATGCACACATGTAGCACACACATATGCAGGCATGCATACACATGCACAGTAAGACATGAAAGTAGAAAGGAGATAACTTGAGAAGAGGAGGGGATCATCAGGAGTCAGGAAAGGAGACAGGAGACAACAACATGGTCAAATGATTAAAATGAATTATATGCATACGTGAAAATGTAATGAAATACATTTGGAATTACTACATGATAATTATTTTAAAGGAAAAAGAACATGTTTGGCCAGTTATGATAGTGATGCTTGTGACTCTGGAATTCGGGAGGCTGACCTTAGCCTAGGCTACCTTCCTTAATCATGACTCCAAACAACACTCTGTCTTATAGACTGAGGCAGGCCTTGCATATGACAAAGAGAGATCTTGTTTCCACAGAAGAATGATAAAGGCCTCTCTAACATCTTCTGATTTACAGGTTAGGTTAGTATTAAATACTATGGAGACCTCTGAACTCGAACTGAATGTATTTTGTATTATGAGACGGTCACAAGCCTACGGGGACAAGAATTGGAAAATTATGACTCAAAAGTGATCATTTAGAGTGTAGAGTTGATTAGGGGTGGACTTGTGGTGGTTCGCATTGATTGCCAACGCAACAGGGTCTAGAATGACCCAGGAGACAAATCTTTGAGCATGTGTGTGAAGAAGATTGTCGAGAGGGTTAACTGAAGTGAGAAGACCCACCCTAACTGTTGGCAGGACCACCCAATGGGCTCCCAGGATGAATAGAAAAGGGAAAGCATTGGAGAGCTGCCTCATCAGTTTAGAGTATGTGTTGCTTTTGCAGAGGACCAGAGTTCAGGTTCCAGAATCCATGTTGAGCAGGTCACATCTGCCTGTAACTCCAGCTTCCCGAGAGCATCTGACACCTTTGGTCTCTGAGCACCTAAACTCGTGTGCACACAACCCACACAGAGATACATATTCAGACACATACTAAAAATAAAAACATGTATAAAAAAGAAAAAGAAATTTGAGCATTAACATGGATCCCTCTCTGCTTCCTGACTGTGGGTGCTGTGTGACCAGCCGCCTCATGCTCCTGCCACCATGTCTTTCCTGCCATGATGGACTGTGCCCAAAGAATGTGAGGCAAAGAAAAAAATTCCTTACTCTGATTGTTCCTGGCACTTGTCGCAGAAGTGAGAAAAGTAAATAGTGCAGATAAATATGGAGCCAATATCACTGTGAGAAGAACAATTCTTGTTTAGACTGGAGAGCAAATGGCCTAGAGGTCAGCTCTGATATTTAGTCAGGGTGTAAGTAGATACAAATAGACCTTTATTAACAAGGAGCCCTGAAATCCTCTTCTAAATAGTAACCATACCCTTCATGTCAGGGACTTGCAGGCTGAAGCATGTCCCTTATTTCCATGGTGTCCTACAGGTCTGTCTCAGCGAAACTCAGACATTATCTGAGGCAGGAGCTCTCTCAGAGCGCTTGCCTAGCATGCACAAAGCCCTGAACTTCCTCCTGGTACTGCGTGAACCCAGGTGCACCGGTGCCTGTGGCTTGTCTGCATTCCTTGCACTCAGGAGGTGGAGGCAGGAAGATGGGAATTTCAGGGTTGTTCTGGGCTTCACAGTGAGTTTCAGGGCAGCCTTGGTTTCATGATACGCTGTCATCCAAAATGGGTGGTGGAGCTGGACAACTGGTTCAGGGGTTAAGAGCACTTAATACTATGGTCAAGGACTAGAGTTTGGGTCAAGATGGGCAGCTCATGACTAACTCAGACAAAAGAAATATTTAAAAAAAAATCACACACACACACACACACACACACACACACACACACACACACTTGCATACACATATCCACAGACAGGCATATGTGCATACATGAACATATACACACACACTTGCATACACATATACACAGACAGGCATATGTGTATACATGAACACACACACACACACACACACATACACACACACAGAACCATTGGCTGAGTACTTGTCACCAGTGATGCTGAGCCCTTGGTAGGAGTCTGCTCATTTGCATTGCCTTATATTTTAACCACATCCAGTGGGTAAACAGTACCACAGCTGCCTTCGTCTTCTAGAGGAATTTGCCAGATTGTTCTGCTCATGGTGGATTTTTTTTAACCAGTTCTGAATTTGTATTTGCTTACAGCTCTTGGTTTAAAATATCCTGCTGAACACAGTGATCTGTCTCATTGCCGACTTTCAGCTCCCTGCCTCAATCCATCAGAAAGTCCCTTAATCCTTCTTGGTTTGCCTCAAATTACACTTAATATCAGCCCAACCTTGTCTTTAATAGTCTCACCTAGGTGATTTGCATGTAATAAACAAATTGGTCTACCACTGATTATTTCTAGGATACAGGTCATAAATCAATCTACAAATCACCTGCTACAAGAATCCTCTCGGCTAATGGAGAGCAGAACCCGATAACGCTGTTTGTCTCTCAAAATTAATTTGTTCTTTAGAACCAAAGGATTTCATTTTTCATCTACAATAAATATTAGATTCAGGTCAGGAATTAAATTCATGTTACTATTCTGGATTTTGTCACCCAAGCATATAGTTTGATAGATCATTTTCACAGACTGCCAACAAGGAATCTCCCTCTTAGTCATATGTTATTTTCCTGGAGTGTGTTTCCCTTCCCTTTGGTCTAAGGTGTGCTTAGAACTAACTTGGACTCATAGAGACACCAGGACCACAACACCTCTTATAAGAGAAGGCATTTAATTGGGACTGACTTACAATTACAGGGGTTCAGTCAATTATCATCATGGTAGGAAGCATGGCAGCATCCAGGCAGACATGGAGAGGTAGCTGAGAGTTCTACACCCAAATCTTCAGACCACAGGAAGGGAGAGACATGGGCTTGGTCTGGCTTTGGCTTTTAAAATCTCAAAGCCCAGCATCCCTCCCCCCCTTACTTTCTTCATTAAGGCCACACCTCCTATTCTTTCAAATATCCACTCCCTAAGCATGTCAATATATGAACCTATCAGGGCCATTCTTACAACCACCACACTTGGATAGACTCTACCGGGAGGAACTGCCTGTAGGCATGTATCTGGGGTGCATTCTTGATGGATGATTACGTGGCAGGGTTCTTCCCCCTGTGGTGGTGCCATCCCACAGCTGGTAGCCCTCTGTTGTATTAAGAAAGCAAGCTAAGCAGCTCAAAGGAAAGAAGCCAGTGAGCAGCAGTCTCCACGGGTCTCTGCTTCCGTCCCTGACTGCAGGTTCCTGCCATGGCTTCCCTGGGTGACAGACTCTAACTTATAAGATACAGAGAACCCTCATTTCTCCAAGTTCCCTTTTGTCATGGTTTTATCACAGGTTAAAACGATGCAATTTATTCCACAGTAAAGTTGATAGAAGGTAATGCAGCTTCTGTTCTCAACTTCTTATTCTGCGGCCACGTAAAGAATTCTTGGATCAAGTCACTGAGTGGCTAGCTGGAGAGACAAGTTGGAAGAAATACCTTATGCACCTTAGATGAACTTCCGCTAAGAACAGTTGCACATCCAGCTGAGTTCCACAAACACTGGGTATTAACTCTCTGCCGAGCCCTGGGAAAGTTTCAGAATCAACCAAACCAATCAGTGATGTTTGAAGGCAGGGGATTTGGAGAGGAGGGCAAGCTGCACTACCATACTTTGAAATAGCCAGCAAGCATGGCCAGAGGTCCAGCCCCCAAGTCCACAGCAAGGTTCTGCTATGGCAGTTCACACCTGCAATCTCAGTGTTCACTGAGTGAAGGCTCCCAGGGTCACTGGCCAGATAGTTTAGCTGAATCCAGGTCACAAGAGACCCTGTCTCAAACACCAAGATAGACCATATTGATCATGATGAGGAAAAGATGATGTTCTTCAGACGTTATGTCTGAGGTAAAAGATTGGAATCATATTCTAGAAAGACAACTTAAAAAATATTCTCAAATAAATGCCAGAAGACAGGGTTGGATTCCCCTGGAGCTGGGCTTACAAGTGAATTACCTGTGAACTGCCTGATGGGGGTGCTGGGAACAGAACTCGGGTCCTCTGGGAGAGCAGCAAACCCTGTTAACCACTGAGTCATCTCTCCAGTCCCTGGAAAGACAACTTTTAAGCATCAGTGCTCACAGCTCAAAGCTCCATGGGTGACTATTTGACCCAGAAGTCTAGCTCCCATCCAATAAAAGAGCTGTACTCTTAGGATCTCTTTCTTATGAAGTTGCTGAGGATTTAAAACAGAAGATGCACGTGAAAGAGTTTGAGGTCGCAGGGATGGCCCAGTAAGTTACCTGCTTGCCACACGAACATCAGGACTCCAGCTTGGATCCCAGAACGCACCTCAAAGGCTCTTTGTGCCTCATGCCTGTAACCCTACTACCGGGGTAGTGAATGGAGACTAGTGATTGACTGGGGCTTGCTGCTTAGCTACAATAGTCAATCAATGAACTCCAAATTCAGATACACACCTTGCCTCAAAACATAAGGGAGAGAGTGATAGAGGAAGACTTCATCATTGACCTTTGGCTTCTATATGTGTATGCATGAATAAACATACACACTCATACATACACACATACCCCCCAACACACACTCTATCCACTCACTCCACATACCCACACAGACTTCAGACAGGAAGTACCAATGAATCACAGCTTCTATTGTTAGGCAAAGCCAAGGAACTATTTTCTAAGAATAACCCCCTTGCACTCCAACATTGCTTATGCAGTCACTGAAATTAAGAATCACTGTGTCTATTAAGAATTCTCTCAATGACACTCAACCTCACTGAAGCATAGGAAATAACTGAGAGCTGTAATACTTGTAAGAAATGAAACAAAATGAGGCTAATGCAAATAAAAAGGAGTTACCTACTGGCTTTTCCCAATTAATTAGCATATGCACATTCAATTATTCATACCTTAGGGAACTCATTTAGGCAATCAGGTGTCCCATAAATATTCATTATTATTTACCTTCGGTGTTCAGTCCGGAGGATTGGAAATTGGCAGTGTTTTCTCAATATATTTCACAACTGGTTGGTTTGAAAAAGATTACCTGGGCCTAAACTCCTATGTCATTAAGGCCAAGAACGTTGTGCCACACGAATGCTGAATTCAAAGAGCCTGTTGTCAAATCCTGGGTGGGGTCTCCGGCAACCACCTGAAAGGCCAGCGTTCTGCTTGGGGTAGGAAGTTGCAGCTGCGATTCTGACCTTCGCCCACTAGCATGCACTCTTTCACAGTTTTTCCACGGTGAGCAGGCCTGGGCCTACAGGAACTGGGAGGGCTATCGTGCTGTTGGAATTTATTGGAATGTGATTTGTACATATGAACGCATTACACCCCCAGCATGGACAGGACTTCGCTTCTCAGTATCTGAAGAGCGGCCTCACAGCTTTAGTGCATGGGGGAGAGGGTGGGCAAATTGGAACGGATGAGACAAACTTGTAAGGCCCAGATGCAACGAGAAATTGCTGGTCTCTCTGTTAACTATAATAAGCAGTTTTAGGCAGCAGCCATCTGTTTGTGCCTGGGTTCTGTGTCACTGCAAATGTTTCTTGCCCTTGGAGCTGATTGCTAGTGAAGAACACAGGTGGGCTTCTTCCTGCTAGCTGCAAGCAGATGATAAAACCAGGATGAAGGGCCAGAGAGATGGCTCAGCAGTTACAAATGCTTCTTGCTCTTGCAGAGCAATGGAATTCAGTTCCTAGCCCTTGTGCCAGGCAGCTTGTAACCTTCTGTAACTCCACCTCCAGGGAACCCAATGCCCTCTTCTGACTTTCATGGGTACCTGCATGCACATGTACACAGATTCCACACAAACAAAAGAGCGACAACAAAAAAAGTCTTAAGAAGGGGAACATGGGTGGAAATGATGTAAATATAATACATGCATGAAATTCTCAAAAAGTTTAAGTAAAGAAAAATCCTTTCTTGGTGATATGGAAGACATGTTTTGTATCATAAGCCCGGTCTTCTTCCTTTATTGTTTGTGAGATCCCTCCCAAGTGTGCGGATGCTCAAGACCTGTCCAAAAGGGACAATGGTTTTCATATAGAACCCACGTGTGTATATCTGCAGTTTCACTCATTTCCAGGTTAACTGTAACAGTGTGAATGCCAATGGACACTTGCTGCACCATACTGTTTAGGGAGCATTGAAAAAGGTCTGTCCAAGTGCAATACACATCCATTTAAAACACTTAAAATTTTTAAATAATTCTTGAGACTTTCATACAAATGTTCCATGAAATATGATCCACCCCACATTTCCCTCTCCAACTCCCCTATTTCACCCCTCCCAATTTCATATATTCTCTCTCTCTTTGATAACTAAGTCTATTTAGTGCTGGCCATATGTGTGTGGGTGGGGTCATCCCCCTAGAGCATGGGAAGCTTACCAGTGGCTGCATCCTCAAAAAAGAATGATTCTCCTTTCCCCCTTTAAAAAAGAATTTTCATTGCATTTTGTGTGCGTGTGCGTGTGCGTGTGTGTGTGTGTGTGTGTGTGTGTGTGTGTATCTCTTAGGTGTTGCAGAAATGCTGTTCACCTTGCTCTTTCAGGCAGCCTCTCATTGGCCCAGACCCCACATTTTTGGCAAGGCTAGCCTCCAAGCAAGGTCCAGAGACCTCCCTTTCTTTGCTTCCCCCAGCAATAGCATCATAGACATATACTCAGCATTTTACTCAGGGGCTAGGAATTCAAATTCAGGTCTTCATGTGTACAGCACACATCTTATGGACCAGGCTGCCACCGTGGTCCCTGTATTCTGTAATTCTTGAGTTCGAGTTAAAGTCACGGTACTATGTGCAGGGACCTATGCCTTCCCATTGTGAGAACACAGGGGTGTGCAGAACAGCAGCACCCTTCCTATGCTGCTGGGTGTTACATGATGTAACCTTTATCATAGACCTCCAAATAGGCCTCAATGTCTGCCTTTATCAGGCAAGGAAGTCAAGCTTACAATGGGGTGAGTGACTTGTACTGCATGTCCCCTTCCTGGGGACATGCAGGTGAAAATCCAGGTTTGTCCATCCCACTCAATCTCCCACCTGCTTCACTGGCAAGTTTTATTTGTGGGATACACCTGGCAGGTGCTGGGGAGGTGCAATTTTCCAACTTCCAATAATTGTATTTACTTTTAATGATTTTGCAACTGCCCTTGGCTCCCAGCTATGGGCACAGTAAACTCTAACAAGAACAGTTTGTAGAGCAAGTCACAAATGCTATGTATCCCTTGTCCTCCAGGCTGCAGACAAAAAACCTTTTCATTGTACCCTAATGGATACAGTCCGTGGAACCGCATAAACTCATGGGACCATTTATTTTCCAAAAAAAGAGGCAGTCTAAACTTTGGGATCCACACTTGGAATCAACCCATCTGGTGCAGGACCAGTCATGAAAGACCCTTTGAGCAAAGAAAGTCTTCAGAACTCAGCGTAGGGTCTAACTGCTTCCTTAATGTTCCAATCCCCCCAAAAGTATATGAAATGAGGGGGAGGTATCATGAAATGGCATCCTAAGAGTGTTTTTGCTTTTAGTGGAAAGAGGACAATTCTGGAATGTCCCCACCACTGGAAAGGCAGGAACCTTTTGTTGGAGACTCAGAGAAGCGACTTTGGTTGCCATGCAGACCGAATCTGTAGGAAGGCTTCTGCAGACTTCCTTGAAGCCACAGCCCCTTGCAGCTAGCCACCAGCCTGAGCATCGCCCCGCTTTCCCAAAGCTGGGGCTGCTCATTACAGTCATCAGTTAACCCCCTGCCCCTGCCGCTTGCCTCTTCATTGTAATTAATTTTATGGCCCCTTTAAAAAGAAAGAGACAGAAAAGAAAAGAGAGACCTTGACATTTTATGCTACATTGCACAAGCAATTGAAAGTTGCAGGGAAAGAAGAAGAAAAAAAAAGACCCAACCACCAAATGTTTAGCAGCCTTTTCTTCTATTTCAAATGAGCAACCTATTTAAATCAATTATCAGCTCAAAATGAGCAAGCTGATCTAATTAGTCTTGGCCCCTGGGGGGTTAATGAATGAAAGGGGGTTCGGGGGTGTGGGTGGATGTGTGCTCTCTCTGGAGTCTTTGGAAATGACCACACTCACACACATCCCCTTCTAAGTGGCTAAGTCTTGGTGAATTACAGGATTGGGAGGGCAGGCGGGCAGGCGGGTGGGTGGAGGGGAGAGGGAGGGTAAGGGGGGACTTAGCTGTTCCCTCTGCTCCCTGGGCAGAGTGACTATGCTCTGCACAGGGATTTTGTTTTTCAGGCTGTGCTTTTCCACACAGCGGTCATTAGCATGTGATAAGTAGCTCAGAATTGTGAATAAATCAATGTGTGTTTTCTTTAAGCATGTTTGAGAGGGAGCAACGTATTGACTTCAGAAGAAAAAATGCTGTTGAATGATGATGGCCCTGGGCCCTAGTCTCTCAGCAGAGAGCCTCCTCTCTATTCTGCTCTAGTCAGGCCTTGCCCTTCATTGACTCAGGATGGCCCCTGGACATTAATATATAGCTAATCAAGGGGCTAATGCAAGGAGGCAAGGGGACAGATGAGGAACAATAAGTTTGGGTGGTGTTCAACTGAAGCTCTCAAGTTTCCCCAGAATTTTTTTTAAATACATCTTTTCAAGCGTTCCTCTGTGCAACGGAGGAGATATTTGCTTTTTGGGTTCTGACATTTCTTACCCCAAATGTTAACTCTCTGGTAAATGTTACAAGTATTTATGGTTTGAGAATTTGATATCTGTTACTTTTTTGAATTTCTCTTTTCTGGTGCAAATGACGCAAGGTTTGGAGGTCAGGCAGCCAGGCTCCAAAACTTACGTGTGTGTGTGTGTGTGTGTGTGTGTGTGTGTGTGTGTGCGTGTGCGTGTGTGTGTGTGTGTGTGCGTGCTTGGTGAGTCATGGGTACTTGCATTCGAGCATGACCTTCAGTGACTTTCTCTGCATTTCTCAGTCCTTGGTTCTTATCTTCCTCATGGAGATAATTTCACCTGTTTGTTTGAGGATCAGGGTGCCATGTATGGACCCATCACTTTTATTGTTTCTGTGACAGAACACCTAACAAAAGCAGCTTAAGGGGGAAGGGTTTATTTGCTTTACTGTTCAAGAGTAGAGTCCATCATGGCAGGAAAAGCAAGATGGCAGGAGGGTGGGGCAACTGCTCACACGGGACCAGTCTCCAGCTGGGAAGCAGAGAGCTGGATACTGTGCTGAGCTCACAGTCTCCTTACTATTCAATGGGAAATGGCGTTTGCTGCTTAAACTTATTGGAAGTGACTGAAGAAGTACAGAAACCCTTCCCCATCTCCTCTGAAACTCCCTGTCCTCAGCAGGGTGGCTTCCTAACTGTAACAAAAGGAAGAGAAAATTGCAAAGGGCTAAGAGTACAGAAAGTGAAGGAAGTCACTAGTATTTATCCCATGATATAAAAGTAAGTGTCTGGGGTTGGGGAGAGAAGCTGAGTTCAGGCATGGGGAGCTCAGAAAAGAAAGAAAGCTCCACCAGGACTCCAATTGCCTCAACTTCTCCAATCCCTTTCTGCTGGAAGATCACCGTCTCTCAATGGTGTGATGACATCCCCTTTCTGCTGCCGTTTGTCCTCTTCAAAGCCTTGCTCAAGGGAATACTTTGCCCATGACTCTCATCAGCTGTCTTTCTGAACCAGGTTTCCTTGGCTAGTTTCTGTTGGATGTTTTAAACCCTCAATCAGAACCTTTGTTTGCTCTCCCAATTGGGCTTCTGCTGGATTTTGTAAGCACCTGTTTTGAGGATGTTTTGCTATCTAACTTGTTTCTCTCTATCTGCTAGGCCCTACTCATTTTACTTTTGCCTGCCAAATGCTCAAACTCCCTTATTCAAGACTGAAGGAATGGCTGTTGTGAACCATTCTCTAGACCATGCAGAATACTGTCTGCTCACATTTAGGAGAGTCATTTTTACCTAATTATCCCAATCTAGAAAATTCCTTACAAAAGTTTGTTTTCCAGATGATTCTAAATATAATCGAATTGTCAGTAAACTTTAATTACCATAGTGTGAAGGAAGCTGTCAAGGTTCATGCTTGGCCTCTCTATTCCAAAGCATGAGCCAGTGGTTGTTTTGGTGTAGGGTAGATATGACCTTGTGTTTTTCAAAAGTAATGTAACAAGAGCGAGAGTTTTTGCACAGTGAGTTTCCTTGGACTGGCAGTGATGATGAATCTTAGGAAATCAAACCCTTGCTTCCTATTTAGAATGGAGAAGAGAATGAAGACGTAGCCCCTTTTGTTGAGAGCTTGCTTATCATATACAAATCCCTGAGTTTGATACTCAGCACTACACAAATGGGATGTGGTAATGCAGAACTATAAGCCCAGCACTCATGAGATGAAGGTAGGAATGTCAGAAGCCCAAGGTTACCCACAATTACATAGTCTGGACTACATGAGACGCTGATAAAAAATAATGTATTGGGAAAAACAATGCAGCTACAGGGCATTTTTGGAATATAGATTATGCACATTTGTGCACCTTTCTCACATACAGGGATATATTTATATATCAATATCTATCTATCTCTATCTATCTATCTATCTATCTATCTATCTATCTATCTATCTATCTATCTATCCTTTTATCTATCAATCATCTGTCTATCTATCCTTCTGTCTGCCAGAAGCTGAAAGAAGTTATTGCCATTAGGGCTTGAGTGAGAAGACCCATCACAATCAAGGAGGCCTTCAAGGATGCTTGATCTGAGCTTGCATAGAAAGGACCTGATGACCCTAAAAAACAGGACTGGACTTTAGTACCAAGTACTGTAAAACTACTCTGCACAGCTCCCCTAACCAGACCTTAGGTCCTGATTGTTTTTTGTTTTTGTTTTGTTTTGTTTCATTGTTAACTTGACCCAAGCTAGAGTCATCAGTCATCTGGGAAGAGGAACCTCATTGAGATAGCTCCTCTATCAGATTGCCTGTAGGCAACTCTGACAGCACTTTCTTGATTAATGATTGACAGGTGAAGGCTTAGCCTACTATGACCAGTGCTACCCCTTGGCAGGCTGGATTCTAGAAGAAAGCAGTCTGAGCAAGTCATGGGGAATAAGCCAGTAAGGCAGCACCCCTTCATGACTCCTGCCTCAGCTCCTGTCTCCAGGTTCCTGCCTAGAGTTCCTGCCCTGATTTCACTTGGTGACAGAATGTTGCCAGAGAGTTATAAGATGACATGAATTCTCTCTTACCAGGATTGCTTTTGGTTATAGTGTTATCACAGTAAAAGAAACCCCAACTGAAATGTCCTACCACCTAGCAGATTGCATCAGGGCCCAGAGAGAGTTGGGAGACTTGGAAACTTTTGGAACTTCAACACTAATAGACTGGTCTATATAACAAGATTATTCATTGTCACAGAATATTCATGTCGTCTATAAAATACAAAAGGCAGAAACTCAGTTTGCCTCTCTCTCTCTCTCTCTCTGTCTCTCTCTCTCTCTCTGTCTCTGTCTCTGTCTCTCTCTCTCTCTCTCTCTCTCTCTCTCTCTGTTTCTCTCTGTCTGTCTGTCTCTTTCTCTCTGTGTCTTTCCTTCTGTGTCTTCCACTCTATCTCTGTCCCGCCATCTCTCTCTGCATGCATGCAGGATCCTGTGTGAGCATGTGTACCCACACATTCTGACATGTGAATCTGGGTATGTGTGTGTCCAGCTATGAGTGCAGTGGTTGAAGGACAGCCTCAGATGTCAGCTCTCACCTTGCTGCTCATCTGAGACAGAGTCTCTGTACTTCTCTGCTTGTACTCCACATTAGCTGGCCAGCAAACTTCCTGAGATCTTCCAGGCTCCACCTCCAATCTTGTCATGGGGTTCCTAAGAGCTCCTCACACTTATTTGTCAATGCTTTTGCCCACTAAGCCATCTTTGCAACCCTCAGTCTTTATTCAGTGAAATATCTCTGTTCATAAATGCTTTTAATGAGGCTCTGGTGTTCTTTGGAACAATCCCCCAGTCTCAAAGGAGAGATGCCTGCTTTATCTGGCCAGAATTTCTCACAAGGAACTTCAAAGTGCCTTGCTGGAGATGGAAATGGAGAAGACAGAAGATGAGAATACTCGGTAGAGTCTCATGCAAACCCGGCTCAGGCTTTGTCAAGGAGTAGGCGTGGGAACACCCGGGAACACGTAGAAAGAATCATTGGGAATCAGTTACTATTTTTAGAGACATAGAAAGACAGAGAGAAAAGAGGAAGCAGGATCTTTTACAGTCAGGAAATGCAAACTTTGTAGTTCATCCTGGTTTTAACAAGAGTCCTTACAATGATTTATTCAATTAACCTCCTGCCCACAGCCCCTCCTGCCTTCAAATAAGCAAGACTCAGAACAACAACTAGAACTTCGCTAACGGGAGGCTGAGGATGTAGCAAATGTTTTTTTCTTTTTTTTTTTAACTCACTATTTGAGTCTGGTAATTTTTAAACATATAATTACCTCTTTTATTATACTTTGATTAGATTAAAATTAATGCATTATTAAGTTATGTTCCGCTCAACCATCTAGACTGCTGTATAGACATAGATAGCAATTCCTTTTTCCCCCTTCCCCAGGTCTAAGTTAATTAAATTCCCTTTAATTATAATTTACTAAAAAGCTTCACTTTTGCCACTATTATGTCTTTTGAACTTTGAAATTCAAAAAAAAAAAAGAAAGAAAGAAAGAAAAAAGGGAAGGGGGGAACCTTAAAATGGTCTTTTACAGGAGAAATGAACTGTCAGCGAATTCAGGCAAAATTAATTATTTCAGCTTGATAAACCTTTTCATCTATTTGACTCCTTATACAGAAAAGCCAATTAATAATGTCAAACATGCTTTGCCTCCAGGGACCCGCAAGTTCTAATGAGTCTGTTTACTGCGGAATGGCTACCAGAATGAGCTTCATGGAGAAATTTTCTAATCGTGCCACACCTGTCAAGCTCGGTCTCATTATCTGTGCACCAAGGGCAAAGCTCACTTTGTCAGTAGTGGTTTTCGAAGGACTAACAGATGCCTAGGGAACTTGCAGTACTGTCGCAGGAAGAAGAGTCACTTAATTACCAATCAGAGCGGCCAGGGTGAATGCTTAATGCTCTTTAGCTCCTACCTCCTTTAGCCCCACTCTCTGAATGCATCTTATCACTGACCCAGAGCCTCAGTCCTTCTTGGGGCCCAGTGCTTCTTGACCCTGACCCCTTTCTCCTGTGTGCTTTGAGGTGATGATGGATGAGGTGTCTCTGGAAACAGTGATTAATCATATGCATTGTACCATAAGTGGGGCCGTGTGGGGCTTGCTCCACCTGCATGGGTGCTGATAATTACTTCCTTGGTAGGGATAGAGCCTGTAGCAGAGAGTGGTGTGTGTAACCATTTCCTTGTAGATAAAACCTTCAATCTTGGAAGGAATCTCCTTCAGACACAGGGAGCTAAAACACCCATTCCGCAGGACAACTTGTTAAGCTCAGGAAGTTAGCAAATTAAAAGCTTCAGGAAGTCCCTGAATCTGACTAGATTCATTAGGGTCCCCCCAATCTTCAAGCAAATACAGCAGTAAGGAATACTGAGAGACACTCTTAGATAAGACACTCTCAGAACTGAACTGCCTGTGAGAGGTTTGGACCTTAGGAGGAACCTGGAAAGGACAGTCTCCAGCCTGTTGAGCTGCCTGCAGGCTATGCACCGTGCTCCAGCTTCCAGGCTTTGTGAGCTGTCCCCCATGCTTGGGTGGGCATTGGTGACACAGCTGTCTTTGAGTCAATTCTGCTCCTGTACGTAACCTCTCACCCATATTCCTGTAAGCAACTCCAGTAAAATTCACTGGTTCACCAAGCTGGGCTTTGGTGGTATCGATACTTTAGTCTGTCACTAGTTTTCTATCTCCATTTTGTTCCTATCTCTACAGGAATAGTGTTACACAACAGGTGTTTCCATGGCCACCTCCAAATGAAACCCACTTGTAGCACCTATGTGCCTCTTTTATGTGTGTGTTGTGAATGTTTATGTGCATATTTATGTGGGTGTATGCATGTTTGGGTGCATGTGCATGTGAAGGCCACAGGTTGGTCTCATGTGTCTTCTCCAATTGTCCTCTACATTATGACATATCTGTGTATATTTGTGCGTGCGTGTATGTGTGTGTGTGTGTGTGTGTGTGTGTGTGTGTGTGTGTGTGTGTGTGGTGTGTGCATGATTGCATGTATGTGGCATGCATATGGATGAGGGTCCATATGTGGGTAGAGAACAGAGGTTGACATAAGGGATCTCAGTTGCCTTCCCTCTTATTTACTGAGCCGGAGCTTTTCATTGACCTTGGAGCTTGCCAATTCAGCTAGTTCACTTAGTAAACTTGCCCCAGGGAATCTCTGCTGTCTCTGTGTTTTTGAGTGCTAGGATTACACACAGTCTTCCACATCTACCTGGCATATATATGCTGAGTATATGAGCAAGCAAACACTTGTCCACTGAGCCATCTGCTTAGCCCACACCACCTTAGTTTTTGAGGCAGTGTTTCTCACTGAACCTGTAACTTACTGACTCGGTAAGACCGCAAGAAGGTGGCCAGCTGCCTTCAGAGATCCCCTTATCTTAACCTTCCCAGTGCTAAGACTGTAAGTTGCCAGATTTTTCATGGATCTTGGGGATGCAAATTCAGATCATCAAACTTGCATGGTAAACACTTTACCAAAAGTGCTATCTCCCCAGCAGTCCTCTGCCTCTTGGATGTAGAAGAAGATCACTTATGTAGATGTTTGGCAGCAAGTAAGAGCTTTACAGCCCAGAAAGTGTACATACTTTAGACCAGCACTCCCCAGAGTCAAAGTGCCTGGGATCTTGTTCAGACTAGTTTCTGATTCAAGTGCATCTGGAGAGACCTGAGATCCTGTATTCCAAAGCTGTCTCTGGTAATGGAACTTGAATATAGTAAAGAAATCGAAGCCAGCTGGAACCCAAGATCTTCGATAAGCTGTTTAAGTGATCTGGAATGTTGGTTCCTACCTTTACTGTAGAAGATGCCATTCATCTCAGTGCCTCCAGGGTACTGGGGAAGCTCTGCTCTGAGTATATCCCATCACCTCTGCTTGGCCCGGTCTCCATTTCCACTTGCTGATTGCCTTGGCTACATTAGATGATATCCACAATCCAAGAAATCATCTCCTTGACCCTCATGTGCTCTGCTCTGTACTTTGTAGCATTCACCATTCTCTACAATGACAGAAACCTCCACCTGCAGTTTGTGCTTTAGATTTATCCTATTGTTTCTAAGTGGTATGTGTGTGTGTAGAAGCCAGAGGCTGATGTTACATGATGCCAGAGAAAGCTATTTTACAAATCACCCTGGTATGCCAAATTAGGGGACTTATGCTAGAATCTGCAACAAATCAAAGGCTATTGTGGTGATTTGAATATGCTTGGCCCAGGGAGTGGCAGTATTAGGAGGTATAGCCTTAATGGAGTAGGTGTGACCTTCTTGGAGGAAGTATGTCACTGTGGGGTAGGCCTGAAAACCCACTTCCTAGCTGCCAGGAAGCTAGTTAGCCTTTGGATGAAGATGAAGAACTCTCAACTCCTTCAGCCCCACATCTGCCTGGACACTGCCATGCTTCCAGCCATGATGATAATAGACTGAATCTCTGAACCTGTAAACCAGCCCCAATTAAATGTTGTCCTTATAAGGGTTGCCTTGGTCATGGTGTCTGCTCACAGCAGTAAAACCTTCCTAAGATAGCTATCATTAATGAGCTGTTCATTTATTATTGTTCTGCCTCAGTTTCCTCTAAAGATGTAATAATAATATCCATCTAGACCATTGTACTAGCTACTATTATGTTTGCTGTGGTGAAACACCTGCCCCACCCCCACTCCCCCCCCCCAAAAAAAGAAAATTAAGAGAGGGGAGCTTACTTTGTGAAGTTTGTGATTTGAAGCTAGGGTATCAGTGACATGAGGCAGCTGGTCATATTTTATCTACAATTAAGAAACAGAAAAAGGTGAGTGCTGGATTCTCAGCTCCCTTCTCCTTTGCTTACAACCTAGAATCACAGTCTGTAAAATCGAGCCTTGCACATTTAGAATGGGGTTTCTCATCTCAATGAACCTAACGCCTTGCAGATAGTCCAAAAATAAGGTCAGAGGCTTGCCGCCTGAAAGAGTCTACATCCTTTCTATAGCAAATGTATGAACACTGAGTGCCCTTTAAAATAGCTTTCTAGAGTTCCTGTCTTGACCTTTCATCCTAAAACTGACCCTCATTTAGATATTTCCCTTTTGTCAGGACATTCAAAGAAATGGGGAAGACAGTCACATTCTTCAAACTTCGTTTTACAATGAAAAAAGCAAGGTCTTAACATGGGGAAGGCCCCAGGAAAGGTCGCATCTCTTTTCCCCTAGTCCACAACATTTTTTTTTATTCCACTCAGGTGTCAACTTAAAACATCATGCTTCCAGGTGGCCCACCCTGGTCAGACTGGCATGAGGTGCACATTGATTTATGCATGAAGTTAGCTTGTGTTCAGAAAGTCCGGAAGCTTTCCAGGCTTTTTAAAAGAATGTAGTCCCATTTTTCACAGCTTTCTTAAAGCATTACTGAGTCTGTCTGACTCTCCAGCAAGCCTGTAAGAATTTCTGAGCCCTGCAGAGCGAGTCAGAAATGGTTGGTAGAGAAGTTAATGCTGGTTTCTTTGGGGTGTGCCTGTTTAGTGATTTCCCAGAGATCTTCCCGAAGCATTGTTTCATTGAAACACACAGAAGGCTGGAGGGAGGTGATCCTTATGCTCTGTAGCTGGAAAAAACCAGCTTGCGGGTGCCACATGGAGTGGAGTTTACTGTCTTACTGTGTTGCTAAGTTAGAACAAGCATGTTCACCATGCATCAAGACTGGGTTTCTGTATGAGGTCACTCCTAGACTTTACAGTCCTCGGAGGTAGCTGGGACTATCATCTCATGTTAGGTCTCAAAGACCTAACAAGAGTTTTAAAACTTCTCACATCTACTGTGAGATGCAGTTGCTGAGTTCTTATACACACATCATCTAACAGAAGCCTCCCCAGTCCCTGTCATGAATGTACTATTTATCTTTTATCGATGGAACAAACTACAAGGCTCAAAATAACCAAGTAGTTTATCCAGAGACAAACTGGTAAAGAGTAAATTCCCATTGAATTGAATCCCCCTAGAGTCCTGTAAGCTTTGGCCTTTTACATTTCTTGCTCTAGTTTTATCATTAAACTTGAAAAACATTAGGGGTGCTAGCGCAGAATCGTTAGAAATCTCACACAGGGGAGGTAGTAACTGCTGACTTATTGGTTTGTTTTTGTTTATTTTGTTTTCAGACAGGGTTTCATTGTATCCCATGTTGACCCTCAAGCTTACTATGTAGTTGAGGTGATGTTTAACCTCTAGTCTTCCTGCTTCTACCCACTGAGGGTTGGAATTATCAGTATGCATCACCATACCCAGTTTATGTGGAACTGGGGATTGAATCCGGAACTCCATGCATACTAGACTGGCACTATCCACTGGGTTGCTTGCTCAGCCTTCTGCTGACGTGTCAGATTAAACTTGTCTGCTTCATTTGTAAGAAGTTGAGGTTTTTTAAAATAGGGGCTGGAGAGATGATGGCTTAGCAGTTAAGAGCATATGTTGTTCTTGCCGAGGTCTTGAGTTTTGTTCCCAGCATCCATGTCCAGTGGCTCACCTGTGACTGCAGCTTTTTGCCTGGTCTCCATCCACACCTGCACTTATGTGCACATACTTACACACACGCACACACACACACACACACACACACACACACAAATAAGCATTTAAACTATTTTTATAAGATCCTATAAATGTGTTTTTATCTATTATTTAACCATAAGTAAAGACTATCTACATTTTTGTTTTGTTTTGTATTCCCCTACAAGGCTATGTCTAGTGATTGCAAGTAAAATTCCAGTTTCTATTTCACCAGAATGTATTTAGTGAGGCTTTATTATATGATGAGATTGTACAATGATGTAGGCCACTCCCAAAGTTTTGTTACTATGAAGGATTGCACAATGAGCATACTAAAAAAGTTCTTTATGCACATCTATTATTAAAGTAAATTTTATAAGTAACTTCAGTATGCATGTCATCAAATTGCTTTACAGAGAAGGAATAGCAAAGTCACCCCAACAGCAGTGTATTAGGGTGCTCCCTTCTCACAGCACTGGCCAGCAGTAGATGTGAGAACTTTTAAAACTCTTGTTAGGTCTTTTATTTTGAATTAAATGTGGGACTCTGGGAATGATTCATTCAGAACTGCCTAAGGAAAGCTTGGTGGGAAGCATGTACATGCTCATTAAAAATTTCACGAGGTTCCCAGACACTCAGAGACTCATACTCTCGTCCCTGCACTGGGGAAGCTCAGAAAAACAAGAAACATTCTCCCCCAGCTATGACTTTGTTACCATCAAGGCAGACAGGGTTCATCGGGTGTGTCACTGTTGCTCTACTGTGACTCCTAGTGTCCCTAGAGGCAATGTACTAACAAGGAGGCCCTAGTATCCAATGAGTAAAATATGGAGCCATTCGGCTGTGTGACTCATGAGGTGACTCGGGCAAGACCGTGCAGACTGCCAGGAGCCAGCCCATAGTCACGCAACTTTCAGATCTGCACACTTGAAGGGCGTACTCTCTGGTGAGTGCCCCTACCTGAATGTTATCTTTGCTGATGTGTAAGGTTCTGCATCAGGTCCTTTACATCAGCATCATGATTTGCACCGTCAGGATGCTGTTAAGGTCACTGAGATCTCAGGTCACATAGCAAGTGCTAAGTGGAAGCCTGAGGCACACCACCAGCATGCTAATCTGAAGCACGTGTTTTATGCTCTAATCACTATGCTGCTGAAGACCCCAACTGCTCTGGCTGCCTCAGTGCCTCCTTCTGTTTGCCTTATACTTTACATTTAAGCCTGTGACAGACAGAAAGTCACTCAGCTACAGTGTGTCAGGACATGGGTCTACACACTGCTGCTAGTACTTTCAGGTGACAATTCCACATGACTCTTTCAGTATTATATCTGGTTTTATGACAGGTCCATATTGTATGTTGCCAACTGTAGGCAAAGGGAAATTTGGGGAAGAGAGAGGATAAGGAAATGGATGATGGCATGAATCTGGTTCAATAACTTGTGAATAGATGCTTGACTCTTCTGTTTGACAATAGTGATGAAGACCCTCAACTTGAAAGTCTACAAGGTCTATGTATGGACACAAGAACTGAAGAGAATTGGGGTACATGCTATCCTCTGGGTAGACAACGTTACCTTCTGGGTCTATTGCATGAATAGGTGTGTGTGTGTGTGTGTGTGTGTGTGTGTGTGTGTAGGCCAGAAGTCAACTTCAAATATTATTCTAGAGGACAGTCACCTATCTTGTGTTTTTGGGACAGAGTTTCTCCAAAGCACCTGGGGGTTCACTGTTTCCAGTAAGCTGGCCAGCTAATGAGCCCTAAGAATCCCACTTTTTCTGTCTGCCTCATTCTGGAATTATGAGTGTGTGGGATCATTCAGTGCCTTTCTGAGGATTGTTTTCTGAGAACTGAAATTGAATTCTCACGTTTGTGCAGCAAGTTCAAGGACCAAGTTCCCTCCCCAGCCCTTTTCTGGGTCTAGAGCTTTGTGTGGATCCCAGGAGCTCTTTGTGACTTTAGTCTTTTAGCAAATGCTCTACACCCTGCATGTGACAGGGAGTCCTCCATATGGAGCACTACTTAGGTTCTTCTGCTTAGAATCCTAGGACATATGTCCTCATCATTTCCCATTGGAATCACCAGTGGGGTTACAGCCAAACTTGATGCCATTTTTCCTGATGAGAACCATATTTTGGAAAGGTCTCCATCATGTGACAAACTGCTTTTATAACAGGGGAAGGTTTTTATCTAATGTTCAAATTCCATCCTTCCAAATTTCCTCTCATAAGTTAGTTTATGGTGATATACCATTACACTGTGGTTATATTGATATTTTTCTGAAATATTACACAACAGATACTGCTGAAGAAGCCAGTGGGAGAAGATTCCTTTCTATGGTGTGGTTTAGTGCAGTAATTACCACTAATCACAGCAGTAATGAGCTCCATTCACCTAGAGCTATAAACACTCAAATAACAGCCCACAGACTCTGCAAGGGTGTGCTGCTTTTGCAAGATCATGTTCACAACATGAGCTCATTAGATTTCCACACCAGACGGGCGGGAGGGGAACTGTGAGCAACTGGTCCCATTTCAGGCCAAGATAAGAAAAGGTTAAAATGGCCAGCTTAAAGTCACACACCACATCAGTGGCCAATGAGAACAAGGTTCAAACCCAACTTTGTTGTCCCTGTGTCTTCTTTAGAGCACTTGGGACAACATCACATGACTTGTTTTTGACCATCTATGAAAAGTTAAGGTTAATTCTCCCAGGGTTTGATCCCCAGCACTGAATGAACTGAGCATGTGTGCACACCTGTAATCTAAGTAACTCTAGGAATGAAGGACAGCCTGGGTTATATACTACGTTGTCTTGAAAGGATAAGGGGGAAAAATCAGGTGCTGGAGAGATTGTTTAGTGTTAAAGAGCACTTACTGGTTTTACAGAGGACTCCATGATGTTTGTCAACCCTGTCTTCCCACAAAATGGTCCTGCCTTCCTCTTTCATCTCCTGTGTCCATCCCCACCAGGATGGGACAGACTCCAGAGGTCTATGAAATGCCTGGGCAGCTTCCTGCAGGCCCACCCTATTCTGAAATCAAGAACAGACGCCTCAGGTCTCTACATGTTGTATGATTGGTAGGATTCTTTGGTGGGCAATATTGTTCCCAGTCTATGTGACTGTGAGTTGTGAATGATGAAAGGTATTTGTCACCCTGCTTATGAAGAACACCTTAATGTCTAAGAATAATACACAGACATATATCTGACCAGATGAACATATGCAGATCTTAAATCAGCTTGTAGACAGCTTCCCTGTGAGAAAACTAAGGTTCATCAAATGAGACAGAATGATTTTTGACCAAAACAAAAATTTCCTGTCTCCAATTTCCTGTCATTTCAATATTATTTCCTTTTGTCCTGTAACTTCAACCCAATTCCTCAAGTGAAAGAGAATCTTTACTTTGCCTCCTTCTTCCATCCTATAATAAATAGTTACTATCTTACTGTTTTTATGGGACTGCCTTGCCCTCTACAAGAATTACAAGCCACCACACATTCCCCCAGACGTCTGTAGATGCCCCTTTTGTTGTTGAGGAAGCCAAGGCTGTCAGTCATTTTAACTTTTAATTAAGATGTTCAGAAAAAAGGAAAGCCTATAAAAGATTCTGGATAGTTTATAATTAATGTTTCTTGAAGTAGAGACCTGTGTTTGCCTCCATATTAACTCAGGGACATTTATACTCACAAGTCTCTAACCAGTGATTATACTTCCGTCCACACAGTCTACGGGCCTTTTTCCAGTTACTGAAGTCAGTTTGGCAAACTGTGCTGGCTATATTATTTTGTAAAGTTTTTTTATTGGCGTATTTAATACAATAATAATATTTCATTATGATATTTCCATGCAGGCATGCAATTATTCTGATCATATTTACCTCCTTTACTCCGTCTTGTCCCCTCCTCCTCATGTAGACACATTCCCTCTTCCCAATGAGTATCTTTATTTACATGGCATTGGTGATCCAATGAGATTGACTGATTACAATAGCATGGGCAACTTACCAGTGGTCATACTTCTGAAGAAAACTTCTCCCTGTCACAAGTGTATCTAGCAGCTTGGATTTTAGTCAGTTACATCTGTGGTCAAGTCGACAACAGGAATAGACAAACTTCCCTGAAAAGCCAATTAGCAAAAGTTTCTACTCTGTAGTTCCCTCAGAGCAGAAGAAGAGTGGAAATGGAGCTGAGGGCCAGGAGGAAATATACAGTTCAGTGACAAATAAAGACCTTCATTGTCCCAACCATATGAAAATCTCTACATTCCCCAGCTTCTCCTCCCAGCTGCTATACTGAGCCACCCAGAACTTCCCAAATGCATCTTATTTTTCTAGTTTTAAGGATGAATAGCCATTGCTCTTCATTCAGTCTGTGATCATCACCCCTCACTCCCTTTACAGAACTCACAATTAGTACAGTTTCCAGCCTTATAGGTTGAAGCTTCTCCTTGACTTTCTTTAGAATACCAGTGTTCAGTCTTTGATGTATTTTAGTCCTGCATCCCGCTTCTGTACTCCTTGAGTTACCAAGTCAAATGATAATGACAGACATCTCTTATTTTCCTCTCACTGTTGTTTTGCCTTTAGAAGTCTCTTCTAGGCTACTGTATATAAACGAGGCTTTCAATCGCTTGGACTCCTCACTTTTGAGATTAGCATATGACCGAAGTTGAACTATCCTAGTACCTCAGCTACAGTGATAAGAGAATGGTGGGTCCATGACTAAATAGCCTATCAGAATTCTATGGATCCATAGGGATATCAGAAGGCAGAGCATCTACATGATTGAAGTGTAGACTAGAGTTTCTGGTGGTAATGGTATCTCATGGAAAAGCCTGCTGAAGCAAACCAAATTAGACAAAGCTGAGCCAAATGATAGTGCAATGGGATCTTGACATTGCTGGATACTTCAATTAAGTATGCGCAAGGGTGACTTAACCCTAAATTTCTCAGATACGTGAGTCAGGAAATAACCACCTTCATATACACTTTATAGTAAGATTCATTCTTTGAATAGATTTCAGAATTTGGTATCTTCTATAAAATCTACATTGCTTATTGTGTTATTTCAATCCGTACTAAATTTCACCATCCTTGGACTAGAAAAACATGTTAAGGAGTCTATTATTAATGTACTTCCATTCATTTCTCCTGTTTTTCCTGTACTTTGGTTTTATGTAAGTTTTTGCTATTTCATTAAATGTATAGGTACTACAGTAATTACATCTTATATTTTGAATTATACCTTTTATATATTTTATGAAGTTTTTCTTTGAAAAAATGCCCAATTGGCTTGCATTCTTCCTTATGAAATGCCAAGGTCTATATAGATGTAATAGTTTAATTTTTAGTTTCTTGGCTTGTCTTTGCTCACTATTTTAACTGTAAGCTTCAAAAATCTCTTAATGTTAGAGGCAATTCATATATAGAACTCAACTGGATTTGTCCTGGGTGAATTTGAAAATATTTTCCCTTTAATTGATAGATAATTTACAATTTTTGATGAGAGTGGAAAGTCTTTTTTTCCTCAGTGTGGTACATTTTGGGTTACATATATAAATGTATGCTGTGTGTGTATATACGTATGTATGTTGTGCGTGTATATATATGTATGTGTGCATAGATGTGTTTTATATGAAATGTGTGCACATGTGTCTTATTACATGAATAGTTTGCTTTCTTTCTCTTTTTTGACATTTCTCTTGCTATTTGAGCAGACACATGTTCCCTGCCCCCCAACCCCCTTCGGTTACACTCATTATCCTCCAACAAGTACCTTCATACAATACTTTTAATTTCCTTTTTACTAGATGCTATCTGTGTGTTTCTGCCTACGAAAGTATTGAAACAAGCTAGTTCTATCTTCTATCTGATTCCCTCCCTTTTTCCACGTCAGCAAATATTCTACTCCCAGTTGATTCTGATAAGACAATTAACAAGCTCATTTTACTTTCTGTATATTTTCTTTTACCTGGAACATTTTTGATGTCTGTGCTCTATCTCCACTGCAAGAACAGATTATAGTGAGAATCTATGCCACGTTACCTCCATCTGCATTATCTGGCCTCTATTCTATGGCCGAAAGCATCATGTAATACCCATCAGCATTCCAGACACTTGCAGTTCTTGGGTAACCTGGAAACCATGTTTTCTGAGCTATTGCAGATAATAACTATCCCCAAGGTTTCTATATGAAGATCAGTTTGGCTGCATACAGAGTCCTCATCTCTGCACTACTCTTGGCCTTGGTCAGAGAGGCTTCTCTGCACAGTAGGACTCAAGACTCAGAGCATCAGTGATGTTGAGTCCTTGGCAACGAAGGAGACATTTATTTTACTGCTTCCAAGGCCCAGAGAACATCACAGAAGAGGGAGTAGAAAAGAGGGATGGAGAAGTGTTTGGAGCACTACCTTCTAGTCAGAGCCATCTTGATCACGAATCAGCTGTACCTGTTCGCACTGGTTTTGTTCACGACTGAGCATGTAAATAGTCAGTTATGGATAGGGAGGGCTCATGGAGACCTACTTCTCCCTGGGGGAAATATTGGCTTTTGATGGATACTGGGGAAGAGGGGGTTATTTTCTTCAGTCTTATACCCACTAGCAAACCCACTGGCTTCCAAAGGCTAGCTCTACACTCATGGATCACAAAACAAAACAAAAAGACATGAACACGAGAAAGGGACTTGTTGGGGAAGCTGGGGCAGGTGTGGGAGGAAGGCAAAAGAGGGTGGGGTGAGAGTAATCAGAATGTTATACATGTGTCTGAAATTGCCAGATAACAAGTTTAATTTAAAAATCTTTATCTTTGGGTTTAGAGAGGTGGCTCAGTGTTTAAGAGCACGTTTTCCCCTTGCAGAGGACTTGGCTTTACTCCCTAGCAACGCTGTAGCTATGAACAAGTTCCTGTAACTCGAGTTCTAAGGATCTGATGCCCTCCTTTTCATTTCTTGGTTACCATGCAGGCAGGTAAACACTCCTACACACAAAATTTGAAAAAAAAAGGAAGTTTAAAAAGAAAACATTGAAATGCATTTTAGTGTCTTCAGTGTGTTAGTGATATTTTCTTCTATTTTGTTAAATATAATGCTGGTACACTAGAACCTAGTGACAATCTAATTTCCTTTCCCGGTAAACATAATGAATACCAGGTCTGCTTTGGCTCAGAACAGTTATTCTGTCTCTGTGTAATTCTGGATAGCTTTCTAGCTTACTATCACAGCCCTCTCAGTTCAGTTAATAAATTATTACCTGGTCATCTAAACTGTGGGCAGCACTGTTATACAGCTTTGGGTTTGGACCAAATAAAAAGGGGAATGTAAACTGAGCACCAGCGTCCATCTTTCTGCTTCTTGATAGTGGAGAAGCTGCCTTGGGCTCATATCACTGTGTTTTCTCTGCCACAACAGACTGGTGATAACTCACTTATCCGTTTGAAACAACCCGGGCTCACCGGGAAAGGTATCTTCAGTGAAGACTTGCCTAGTTTAGGCTGTCTCATGGGCACTTCTGTAAGGATGCCCTAAACTGAAAACAATAGTAAGACAATGAGTGAGCTGAGCGCCAACACTATTTCTCTGTGCTTCCTGACCATGGGCAGCTGTGGCCAGCTGCCTCAAGCTCCAGCCATCATTCCTTTGTCATCATGGTGGACTGTACTCTCAATCCTGAGCCAAAATAAGCACTTCTTCCCTTAAATTACTTCTTGCTGATTAGGTCACAGCAAAGAGAAAAGTTGCAGATACGCCCCATTAACTGCAGTATTGCTAGGTACATAATGGTGCAGGTTTCTGGGAGGTAAATGACCTGGAACATCAAGGAAAGGTGGGAAATTCAGGTTCAAGTCCCAGCAAGGTCTCAGTGTGACAGCAGTTACCACATCTGTGTTGTAAAGAGTAGTACAACAATCCTTCCTCCATGCAGATGCTGTGACTGCAAAATCACGCAGTTTGGTTAAAATATATACCAGATAGAATCAGTTCTGTAGGAAAAAAAAACGCTTGTAAGAAAGGGAAGAAAAAATATTCTGTTATGTTAGCCAGAATGTGTGTGTGTGTGTGTGTGTGTGTGCACGTGTGTGTGCTCACACATGTGTGTATGTACATGTGTCTTAGTACTTGTGTGTGGGAGTATGCATTTATGTGTGGATATGTATGCTTGTTGTGTATGCAGAACATAATGACAACCTCATCTGGCAATATGTCGTATGTTACTCTTTAGGTGCTGCCTATCCTTAGGTTCATTCGTTCTTTCTTTCCTTTCTTTCTTTCTTTCTTTCTTTCTTTCTTTCTTTCTTTCTTTCTTTCTTTCTTTCTTTCTTTCTTTCTTTCTTTCTTTCTTTCTGTCCTTCCTTCCTTCCTTCCTTCCTTTTTCTTTTCTTTTCTTTTTTTTGGGGGGGTGAGGATGGAGTCACCAATTTAGCTACATCGACTGACCAATGAGCTGAGACTTCTGCCGCCCCAGTGCTGGGATCACAAGAGCATGCCTTAGACCCAGCGCTCCCCACCCTTTTTTACATGGCTTCTGGGAATGAAATTCATATCCTTGTGCTTGCAAGGCAAGTACTTTATTGACTGAGCCATATTCCCAACTTGCACTAGCTACTTTCCTAAAGGTCTTCCTGAAGGAGGACAACAGAACTGCCCTTCCCGGCTGCCCATCATGAGCCTCCTCCCACTCTTTGTCCCATACTGGGACTATTTGGGAAGGCTCTTTTCCTCTTGGACTCATTTTAAATTACACTCTGGCAGCAGTTAGATAAACTCTATCTGTCTTCTGAGCCCAAGTCTCCCCTGAGATCACTACTTATAATTGAAGAAAGAACAGAAACCAAAACCTGACTCAGACAGTTTGGGTTTATGTTCTCTGTCAGTTTACCTGTGTGGTTCTCTGGAGAACCAGGGGGATAAAGTTACTTAGGAGTCAAAAGTAAGGAAGTGAGTTCCCTTCAGAAGAGTTCTGCCTTATGCCAAATAAAAATGAGCAGTCAGCCTTGACACATTTGCTTTTTATTTTTCTATAATAAGGCAAACTAAATACCTGTGAGCTGGGTCTTAACAGACTAACGGCTAAGAACGGCTGCTGCTCTTGCAGACCAGAATTTGGTTCCAGGCACCCATCTTAGGTTGGTCACAGTTATCTGTAACTCCTCTTCTGTCCCCCAAGGGCACTTGTACTCACATACTTGCTTGGATTTTCCACCTCCATCCCATCTCTGGAGCAGTTTTCTGATGTCTAAGTTAGGAGACTGCATATCATGCATATCCATTACCTATGGCGAGCATATAAATCATACCACACTGTACACTTCTTGTCCTTATAAAAAGTGTCTTTAACAGAAGAAGCAACCTCACATTATGAAGACCTGTGAAACCTGGAGATGTAGCTTACCGGTAGAACACTTGCCTGGTGTATTACTTGGATCCTTTAGAAGATCAGAACGGGCACAATGAACAAACATCACAAATGGGATTTGTTTGATTGACTGACACAATATGAATGGCCCAGTCCAGCAGTGGCCATTTCTTCTCTAGAGACGCTAAGAACCTGGTGGTCATTCAGTTCATGAGGCAGTTCCATGCTGGACGTGAGGTTCTGAAAGATTCCAGAATGTTCTGATGGTCATTGGTCCCTCAGGGAAGGCTGGAGAAGTTGGGTTCCAACGTTGGCGGCAGCAACTAAATAGATGCACTCACCAATAGGAAGCGAGCATACCTCACCGCACCAGTCTCTTCTTGAACCTATTTGTGAACAGCTGGGCTGCTCTCTGTGGAGCAGGGTCTTCTCTCTCAGCAAATTCTTCCTGGAAATGCCCACAGAGACCAAGCCAGAGGTGTGTTCCTTAGGTTCCAGATCCAATCAAGTTAAAAAGCAAGAGGAACATCACAGATAGCACATCTAGACTTTGGGTTTCATCCCAGCTTTGGAAAAACAAAGCAAAACAAAACACACACATATGCAACCAGGCATGGGGGCACATGATCATAATCTCAGAATTTAGGAAGCTAAGGTAGGAGTATTGCCAGAAGTTTGACATCAACAAATGTTACATAGTAAGACTCTATCAAAGAACTTTTAAAAATATTTATTTATTCTTTGAGAACTTCATAATGTGAACAATGTATTTGATCATGCCCACTACCCCTTTCCAACTACCCCTCACCACCTTCCACATCCATCTCTGTTCTTTACATCCTTTTTCTTTTTTTTCAAAAACCTACTAAGTTCAATTAAGCCTGGTGAGGTCATATTCATTAGGCAGAACCCACAATTATTTTGCCAAATATCTATCATGTCAAAATATTTGAAATGCTTATCTTTATACCCATGGATTAAGACAGATCTCAGTCTTCATCTAAGATTATTTCTGCAGATAAAGGTTAACACACACACACACACACACGTACACATAAAGTTTCTTTTAGAAGACCTTTTTAGGGTTGTGAGTGGGCAGTTTAGTAACAGAGGACTTACCTACCATGCAGAAAGTCTTAGGTTTAGGTTTGAACCCCATCAACAAAATATCAACCAAAATAAACCTTATATAGTAAGTAACTGTGGTTATTCTAATGCTAGCCACAGTAGACGAAATGAACTTCAGTGAATAAGAAGAAAGTGCTTTTCATAGTCTTACCCCTTATAATATTTTGTTAAAAATCAGTACAGACTTCATGAACTCCTAAAACACAGATGCCACATTGTTTACATTTTGTGTGTCCAACAAAATACTGCATAGGGAATTTGGTAGCAGAAAGTCAATAGAGACTTGATAAGAGAATCCACGAGAGCTGGGCATTGTGGCTGTATCTGTTTCTTTTTCTGTGCTGTGAGAAGAACAAAAGCATTGACAGAAGTCACCTTGAGGAAGAGAAGGTTCAATTGGCTTTTACTTCCGGTCTCAATTCATTATTAAGAGAAGACAGGGCAGGAGTGGGTCCAATCATGAAGAAGAGTGAATAGTTGAACATGAGGCCAGCACTGACAATGCGTCTAAGTACCTTCTCCTCATAGAAACCCAACGCCAACCCCAGTTGCCCATCTCCAATTGTTTCCTAGCTCATTTTCCCCTCCCACAAGCTTCCTTCCTTCCTTTTTATTTATTTATTTATTTTCTATATATATATATATATTTTTTTTTTATTTACATTCCCAATGATTTCCCCTTTCCCGGTTCCTCCCTCCCTGAAAGTCCCATAAGTCCTCTTCCCTCCCCCTGTTCCCCAGTCAACCCCCTCTCGTTTCTCTGTCCTGGTATTCCCCTACATCCAGTCTTTCCAGGACCAGGGGTCTCTCCTTCCATCTTCTTGGAAATCAATTGATATGTGAATTGTGTCTTGGGTATTCCGAGCTTCTGGGTTAATATCCCCTTATCAGTGACTGCATACCAGTCCTGGGCATATACCCAGAGGATTCCCCAGCATGCAATAAGGACACATGCTCCACTATGTTCATAGCAGCCTTATTTATAATAGCCAGAAGCTGGAAAGAACCCAGATGTCCCTCAATAGAGGAATGGATACAGAAGATGTGGTATATTTACACAATGGAATACTACTCTGCAACTAAAAACAATGAATTCACAAAATTCTTAGGCAAATAGTCAGAACTGGAAAATATCATTCTTAGTGAGGTAACCCTTTCTTACTTTTAAAGACAGGGTCTCTAGGTGTAGCCTTGACTGTCCTATGGCTAGTCATGTCAATTGAACTGTCCTTAACTCAGACATCTACTTGTTTCTGCTTCTTAGTGTTGGACCTTGTAAGTAAGGGCACTGTGAAACTAACAAACTTGAGCACTCATTGAGCAGAAAAAAATGTTTATTGGGGGGATAAACCACCAACTGCCTCCAAGAGGACAGCAGCTTGTGGGGGGAAGTAAGTGGATTTTGTATGGTCATTAACAGGGTGGCAGTCTGTGAGCTGACACAGGCTGTTTGGGTTAACTGGGAATTAGATGCCCTTGACAAAGGGAGTTGACTGCTGGTACAGATAAAGAAGGTAGTGGTTTTCCTGGTAAGCAAAAACCTGCTTTATAAGATTCCCAAAGAACCTTGAATTTAGACTCCTGTTTATCTGATAGTAATCATTCTGTAACCCAGACAAGGGCTTCCATTTAGGACATTGTAACCAGTGCTGCCATTTTGAGGGCCCACTTTGGACCTAACAGAATTAAAATGTGCACCATCACTCATGGTTTGACTTCTATAGTAGATAGCTGTGTGCACACTGATCTTAAACTTGCATTTACTATCCTGTTTGAAGAGAAAGAAACAAATTAATTGACTAGTCCAATAAATGACAGCTGCCTCTGCAATTTCACTCAGGAGCGGAGAGAAGATCTTCTAGACACGATCCAAACTCTATATCTTTCCTGCAACTTCACCTCTGAGCTGTAAAGAGACTCATTATAATACACATAGAACACCTATTTAATGATGAAAGGAAACAAAATGTAGAGTTAAAGTAAAAAAATGAGCAGGATAGTTGTGCGTGTGTGTGTGTGACATGTGTGTGTATGTGGGTGTATGTGTCTCTGTGTATGTATGTGTGTGACTGTATCTGTATGTGTATATGTGTGTCTGTGTATGTATTTGTGTGTATATGTGTGTATATATTCCTGGTGAACCACTAGCAAAGAGGAATGAGAATACTCATGGGGTGAACTGTGAGCCTCCAGCATCCCCTGCTGCAGAAAACAGATTAGACAGCACAGTTTCTCAAACTGTGGGTCACAGCCCCAAAGATGATCACAAAACAGAATATAGGGCGTTAAGAGAAATTAGTAACAATAAAGAACATTTCTAGACACACAGCAGTGAAGAACCGATCCAAAAATCAAATGTATAAGGAATCTGAGGGATCTCTGAAGTGCTCGCCTGGGTTGTGTCTTGTGACTTCACCACAGTCTTGGTTCTGAGCACAAAACTTGCCCACTGTGCACTGTGCATGTTTCAATGCCATGTGACAGCAGTAAACTCTGCCTGAAACACCCAGGTCAGATTCAAGATCACCGTATGCCATAAACAGCTTTGGCTCTTTTTAACATTTATTTTTATTTTTACTTGCATGCATGTGTCTGTGTGGGTATCTATCTGCACGTGAGTGTGAGTGCCCATGGAGGCAGAAGAGCCATTGGATTCCTGGGGATTAGAGGTGGGTACCCATGAGCACTCTGTTGTGGGTGCTGGGATCTGAATGTGGGTCCTCTGCAAGAACAGTATGTGCTTTTAACCGCTGAGCATCTCGCCAGCACTGAACCACAATGTTTTAAAGATGGAAAACAAAGATCTTCCACATTTTTCTACTGTCATTCCTTGTCATAAAGTGATCAAATTCATATGTTAGTGTGCTATATTGTGTTAGAATCTCTGACTAAAAATTTCCTGTTTGAGTTACTGATTTGAATTTTAATTTATTTTTTAAAATGCTAAATGCATTTGAATTTGGGATTAAGATGGAATTTTCAACAGTTTCTGAAATGGCCTTAAACATATTTCTGCCATTTTGTATGCGTATTTATTTGTGCTTTTAACCATTGAGCATCTCTCCATTAAATTAAAATTAAAATACAGATCAATTCTGAAAAAAATAATAGTAGGTGTGCTGTACCCTGAGTTAGCAAACAGCCAGTCATGATCTATGTGTTAAAACAAGCACACACATGTACCTCATTGGTATGCAGATTTGCCTTCAATGTTGGTAAATGGTAAAACTCTGTCTACCAAAGAATTAAAAACAAAAAACAAACAATTATTTATCATCACAGAGGACTTAACCTGAATTTTCCATGCCTACCTATATACCCAAGATTGTATGAAAATTTCTCTGAGGAAAAGGAAAAAGTGGGTTGAGTGTAGGAAAAGAAGCCCTAGGTAAAAGACACCTTACAGTTAGCTGCAAGCGGCAGGAAGCCTAAGAACCATGGTCCTCCTACCCGCCTCTCACCCCTCTGCAGGGTCCTGTAGCAGGGTGTGGGAATGTGAAAAACAAAACCGGCACTAATAAAAATATTGACACCAGAAGAAAAAGAATTCAAAATGAAACACATAACGAATCTATGAAGTGCCACTCTCAATGATAATTCAGTCTGCACAGGGTGTTGTGGTATGGACAAGAAGTCCACCCTAGGGACAAAGTATTAATACACCATGACCGTGACCTTTCTATCCTGAGGTCAGGGGCAATCTGAGAGCCCTCAGAGGGGAATGAGGAATCTTGATTAAACAGCAACCTCACAGGTGAAACCTGGGAGAATCTAGGGTGGGTATCTCAATGCCACGAGGTGAAGGTCATTTGATAATGACCTCTCAACACTGACGATGACCTCTCAACAAGGGTAAGAAAAGATCTACTTAGGTAGGAAATACGACTCTTGTAAACTAGGGCCACAGAGATGACTCAATGGGAAGAGACAGTGAATACATGCCTGATGACCTGAGTTACTCAGATCTCACAAGTAATAGGAAAGAACCAGCTCCAGAGATTTTTCCTTTGACCAGAAAATGTGTATTGTGGCACATGTATGCCTGTACACACACACACAAGCATCCTCAGACATATACATGCACAAATAGATAAAAATTAAAAATAAGGCTTCAAAAGTAGAAAAGTGCTAGCTTTGTCTAATGTTCATAGCTCACCCCCTCAGAGAGTTAGCTCAGCTCCATTAATAAGAAACTATGAGTGCCGTGGTGATGGCTCAGTATGTAAAGCCTTGACAATATCCAGACTTGAAGTTAACGTTCAGAACACACGTTTAAAAAGTAAACACACGAGCAACAGCAAATGAGTGTGGGAATGCATGACTTTAGTCCTCCGACATTCATACACACGCACACATGTACACATGTGTGCGTGTGTATGCGCGTGTGTACATGTGTGTGTGTGTATGCACACACACACACACACACACAAAGAAACCACTAGCTGGAGAGGAGTTGATCTTCAACCCCTAAATCTCATTCAGTTTTCAATTTGGTGAATAGACCCATGTAAAAATAGCAACCATAGGAAAAGAGAGGTTTATTTTTCTCTCTTATGCCTTCATAATGTCCTGCTGTGTGGAGGAAGAAGGATGGGGGGCAGAAAGCATGGTGAGAAAAATTCACCACATCAAACTGTCTCAATCTCCCTTTTTATAGCTGTTATAGAAAACAGAGGAAGTGTTTAAACCTCTCTGTGTGTGTTTTAAGAAGTAATAATAAAATAAGGGACACATTTATTTCACGCATGAAGAACTTTAAGACTCTGGAGTATGGGTTACACAACATCCCCGTGTAGGTCAGAACACTGGCTGGTATTCATGGCTTTCTGTAAACCTTGACTTCAGTGCCTGAGTTCCTGGGGAGCACGTTTGCTGTAGCAGCTCCAACCAGCTTTCACAGTTCAAGGACATGCTGATCACAGTTTCATGTTCTGTGAAAACACAGCTTCAAGATGTTGGGCTGAGCATCCGAGGGATAGCTCACAGCGAAGGAAGTTGAGCGGCACATTGAAGAGGACTCGGGTGGCTTTGTATGTTTCTTTCAGAAAGAATTTCTGCTAAGACTCGGATTTTTATCATGATAGTCATACTAAAACCCCTAGAAGGGTACTGAAGACAGTACTCTAGTTCCCTTCTGTTGCTATTAAAAAAAAAGTCTGTTCTTTTGTGACTGAGTTACCTCACTCAGGATGATATTTTCCAGTTCATTTCATTTGCCTGTGAAGTTCAGGAAGTCACTGTTTTTAATAGCTGAGTAGTGTAAATGTACCACGTTTTTATATCCAATCCTCTGTTGAGAGATAGAACAGAAGGTTGTTTCCAGCTTCTACCTATTATAAATATGGCTGCTATGAACATAGTGGAGCATATGTCCTAATGACATGTTGGAGCATCTTCTGGGTATATGCCCAGGAGTGGTATAGCTGGGTCTTCAGGTAGTACTATGTCCAGTTTTCTGAGGAACTGCCAGACTGATTTCCAGAGTGGTTGTACCAGTTTGTAATCCCACCAGTGGTATGTACTCACTGATAGGTGAATATTAGCCCAAAAGTTCTGAATACCCAAGATTCAATTCATAGACCATATGAAGCCTAAGAAGAAGGAAGAATAAAATGTGGATGCTTCAGTGCTTCTTAGAAGGGAGTCAAATACAGACAAATACAGAGGCGGACACTCGAAGCCAACCATTGGATGGAGCTCGGGGGTCCCTGATGGAGTTGGAGAACAGACTGAAGGAGCTGAGGGTGTTTAGAGCCCCATGGAGGGAGCAACAGTGTCAACAGGTCAGATCCCCAGAGCTCCCAGGGACTAGACCACCAACCATAGAATACACATGGAGGGACCCATGGCACTGGCCACATATGTGGCAAAGGATGGCCTTGTTGGACATCAGTGGGAGAAGAAGCCCTTGGACCTGAGGGTTTTCAATGCCCCAGTGTAGGGGAATGCCAGGGCAGGAAGATGGGAGTGGGTGGGGGAGCACCCTCATAGAGGCAGGGGGATGGAATAGGGGGTTTCTGAAGACCTGGAAAGGGGAAAACATTTGAAATGTAAATAAAGAAAATATCCAATAAAAATTAGGCTGACCAAAAGCAACTTAGGGAAGGAAAGGATTTATTTAGCTTACACTTCCAGGTCACAGTCCATCACTGACTGTCAGGACAGGAACTAGAAGCAGGGACTTAAGGGAGAAATGACAGAGAAATGCTATTTGCTTTCTCCCTCTCCACCCCCAGGTGTATGCTCAGCTACCTTTCTTATATAGTCCAGGACCACCTTTACAGGGAATGGGGATTGGGCTCTCCCTCCTGCAACAATTAGCAACCAAGGCAGTCTCCCACAGGTGTGTCCACTGACCAACCTGAGTATGACAATTACTCCATTGAGACTTTTCCCCCTAGGTGACCCTAGCCTGCATGAAATTAATCATTGGGGACATTGGGGAAAGATAGAGACCAAATCCCCTTTCTTTACTAATAATCCAGGAAATAAAAAAGTGCTGGCTATGAATTCAGGGACATACACTGCTCATTTGGCTTTACTTTATGAGGGTAATGTTTACTTCTATAGGTGATGGTTTTAGATCTCAAGAAATAGTTTGGAGAATTTCACAGAGGACCAGAGATGCTTGAATATCTAAAAATGTAGTATATTCTGAGGGTGTGGTTTGGAGACTGTCACACACAGTGGGTATTATGATTTGATATTAGATACTCTCTCAGTAGTTCAGGGGTTGGGCTGGTGACGTGGTTCAGCAGATAAGGTGCTTTCCTCCAAGCCTAGCAGCTTGAGGTCTATATCTGGGACCCACATGGTGAAAAGAGAGACTGCTTGTTGCAAGCTGTCTTCTGACTACTACACATGTCCCTAATAAATACAATTTTGAAAAGGGTCTCTGTATTTAAGGCTCTGTCTCCACGTGAGAGGAGATGGTGGAAATTTGAGAGGTAGGAAGGACTTCATTGGAGAATGTTATACAGTTGGGTTGAATGTCCTTGAATGGAATTTGGGGGGTCTCTTCTCTTTCTGTTCCCCAACTAGCGTAAAGTAAACAGCTTCACCATATGCTCTCTAAAGCAGTGGGACCTGACCATGAGCTGAGACCTCAACCTTTCGTTAAGTTGAGCATCCTCAGACATTTTGTCACAGTGACAGGGTGCTGAACAACAGAGTGGGAAAGTGAAGAGCAGGGCCTCTACACAGCTGGCAGCATTAAGAGGACATGGTTGTCTCCTGATTGATCTTACCCCGGCTATTTTCTTGTAGGCCTGCCCGTCAGCAAGATATCAGAAATAATTTTCTGTGGTGACCCAACTCCTGGTTCTCTCTCTGTCAGGCAGTTCTACTGTACCTAAGCACCTCGGTCAGCAGAGCCCTTAGCCACAGTTGATGACAAAAAAAAACTATTTCTATAGTTTGCCTCTAAACAGGAAATGAACACATTGTGCTGTATCCCCAATGACATATGGATTCTTCTACTCAGAAACTGACCTAACTGGCCAAGTTCTTTGATTTTCAGGATTTATACAAATCATCTAGACTCTTCCATATTACCCAGGTTTATTACCTGGCTCAAAGTCCATACCTAAATAACATCTCTGAAGTTCCTTTTTATTTAAATTGGATATTTTATTTATTTGCATTTCAAATGTTATCCCCTTTCCAGGTTTCCCCTCTGCAACCCCCTATCCCATCCCCCCTTACCCAGCTTCTAAGAGAGTGCTCCCCCACTCACCTACCCACTCCCTCCTCACCACCCTAGCATTCCTCTTTACTGGGGCATCCTTTTATCACATAAAGAAACTCATTCAAGGCTCCCAGCGAGGGAGCAGGGGGAAGGTGTGAGCACCATGCTACTTACTGATTTCTCACCTCTTAGTGTCTAGTCATGATGAAGGTAGATTTAATTGTCAATCTGGCACCACCTAGAATCTCCTGGGAAGCCTCTCAATGACGGATTGTCTACTTTGGGTTGGGCTGTGGTCATGTCTTGGAGACACTGCCTTATTGTGTTAATTAATGAAGGGAGAATCAGCCCACTGTGGGTGGCAGCACTTCTTATGCAGGGGTCTGGAATTGTATAACGATGGTGAAATCAACCAAGAAGCATGCACCCATTCATTTCTCTGCTCTGTGGATATGACTCAACCGGCTGCTTCAAGTTCCCGCCGTGGGCAGTCCTTGCTCCAGTGTGGATGCTAACCTAGAACTGGGAACCGAATAAGCACTTCTCTACCACAAGTTGTTTTTTGTCAGGATATTTTGTTGTGGCAACAGAAATGAAACTAGGGAGAAATATTCTCACAGTAAATGTTTGTTTCTTTCTTTCATATAAAGGAAAGAGTTGCTTTATCTATATACATGTGTTTGTGTGATTATTTGCACATGTGCCTCTAATGCAGAAAGAGAGTGTCTATAGAACACCCTGCTTGTCATGTGAGTACTTCTATTCAAACTCCAGTTCTCATGATTACATAGAAGGCACTCTTAAGCACTGAGCCGTCACATCTGCTCCAAAGTTCCTTTCTTGGTCTTGTAATATTATTCTCTGCTGCACAGCTTTCCTCTATCTTGGTCTCCTCCGTCTATGATATGTAAGCTTGGAGGTTAAGTCAAGTGAAATGGAGGTCATGGAGGTAAAAATAATGTGCTCTTGACTAGGTAATGAGGACAAGTAACAAAGAAAGCTGGATGGGCTTGGACACATGAGATACCTGTAAAGACAGGGAAAGAAATAAGGTGCAGGTCAGAAATCTGAGGAACCAGGTTATCTTTGCAAAGCCAAGAGTGGTTCTCAGAAGAACTGGAAAGACCTTGAGGACCGAGAGCCAGCCCACCAGTGAAGGACTCTGCATTGTCACTGTCAGTGGGACAGGACCAAGCCAACCATCTAGTAATCTGGGTAATAACTTGTTTACAGAGAAAAACTCATGACACTGAGTGCAGACTATGTGCTTACTATGTAATATGAATATATCTATGTATATATACGAATATTTATATTTACTTATTTACCTTATAAAATGCTTAATTTGCTTGTCAATTTGGCTTGACTGGAGATAAGCCACTCAGAATACCTCTAAAGTGTTTTCTTGATCTTGAGTAGAGAGATCCATCCTAAAGATGGGTTGTATCTTCTGATGCCCACAGTCACAGACACACACACTCACTCACTACACACACACACACACTAAATAAAGTAAGAATTAAAATGAAAAGAAGACATGCAATGTATTGACTGAATTTTCGTCACCCTGTCTTGGTCCTGAGATGCTTTAAAAATAGCTCCAGGAAGAAAGCCAGGCTCATCTGATGGAGTGAGTCACAAAGGGTCGAATGGCAGCCATGACTCAGAGGAATTCTGGGTGAAGGCCTGCCCTGTGTCTCCCAACCACACCACCCACTCATCTCATATTTCCTTCTCATACGATCTGATTGTTCTTTTCTCTTGCTGCCAATCAGACTTCATTTCTCTCACTCAAGCCACGGGTAATTATTTCACCCTTGACTAATTGACGGTGACAAATAGCTACTAAATTGGGTAGATAAGGGGAACAAATTTGGTGTTCTTGTCTTTCCCGGACTCTTCAGGCTGGGAGAGATTGGAATGTTCCCCTGGATTGAATTGCACAAAATTGTACCGTCAATCTTAAGGACATCCGTATGAGCTAACAAGATACAGGGACACAACAGAAAAAGAACCCAGCAGAAAACTTCTTAATGTATAATGTCCTAACAGAGGCAACGGAGTACATAAAAGAGGGAAAAACGTTTGTGTGTGTGTGTGTGTGTGTGTGTGTGTGTACTCGCGAGTGTGCTACTCAAGTGCATAAAGCTCACAGCAAGATTGACTGTTGAGTGAGGAATTATAAATTTATCTACAGCTTATGAACACAATCTCAGCCTAACGTATGAATGGGAAGAAGTTCCGAGAAAGAGAACGTCTTGCTTGAAGCATATAGAGTTGTAGTTTCCTGAGTCCACAGGAAAATAGAAGTTTATTTCACTTTGTTTTGATCATAGATCATGACTTCTCCACCCCCTGCAAGAATTCATAATCAAAAATAGCTTTAAAATAGTAGGGGGCTAGGGAAATGGTTCAGCCATCAAAATGCTTGGCTTATATACAGGATGAGTATGAGCACCAGAACCCATGTTAAAAAGCCTGGCACGGTTCCATGTTTGTCAACCCAGCTCTGGTATGTAGATAGGAGGACCCTAGGAACTTGCTAACTGGCAAGCCTAGACGAATTGATAAACTCAGGTTCAGTGAGAGAACTGAGTTTAAGTGGAAAAAAAATAGGGTGGAAAGCTACCAAGGAAGACACCTGAAAGGCAACATCTGACTTAGACATGCATGTCCATGCACTCTCCCATACAAATTGCTAACCAACATCTTTTACATCATGGGCCACTTCAGATGATGGCCCTAGAGAAACTGAGACCAGCTTAGTCCTTCATCATAGCTTCCCTTTACCTCACTTGGCCCTGTATCCTCCACCTACCAGTGGTTTGGCTAATATTTATGGAACTAAAGTGGAAGGAGTTTTTTTGAATTGGTTCAGTTTAAAGTGGGATTTTGAATGTCTCATTTGATTTTAAATAAAAGCTCAGGAAATTCAGCCAGGCATCAGGTGACATGAGCAACCTTGAAGGGAACAGCTTTTTAGTAAGCCCCAACTTTTGATGTATTGTTCAACAACCAGCTTAATCAGAATGCCTCTCTGGAAGCCACCATGATTAGCAGTGACATGCTAATTGAAATGTACTTTCCCCAGTGAACCACTTAACAACTTATATAAATATCAAAGCCCTGGGCTTTACTGTCAGTCTTTGTTTGGGAATGAGAAATTTATAAAAAACATATGTTTCCAACTGTCATTGATGGAGTGTTCTGAAAACATGACCACTGAATCATATCCAACCTTCTGCAGACACCACACCAGTCAGGGTACATTTCTGTGCTCATAATGTCTCCTTCCAGAAGAAATCTACTCTGCACTGGTGTTTCATTACTGAAATGGGGGAGCTATTGATAGTGGAGACAGGACCGAGGGAAAGAATAATCACAGTGTAAAAGCTTAGGGACTTCTGATTCTGGTAGGTGGGCAAGAGGAACAATTAGGAGAGAAGCTACTGAGCTAGTGGCCACCCAGTAATCCTGTTACAAGGAAACCTGGGCTCTCTTTTGTGAGTCTTTGTGTCTTTCATTTAAAAATATTAAAATCAAGCTCAGAAGGAAGCTCGAGTACCATTTTATGAGAGTCAGAAAGAAAAACAACAGAGAGAGTGAACCATAGAGAGTGAGCCACAGAGACAGAAGGCAAGCAACAGAAAATCTCAGCAATTCCTGGGAGGAAAAAACAATAGAGAAGAGCAAGAGAAAGTCATACTTTTTGAATTAGACGTGGAGGTCAGCATGCAGCTGTATAATAAATGCAGGGAGAGAAAGGTCTTCAAAGAAACAGTGAAAAGACCCAGAGTATGAGGGGAAGTATGTGCAGGAGTCTGGCTACTATCCGAAAGGAGAGAGAGAGAGAGAGAGAGAGCGCAAAAAGAAGGAAACAGAACACTTACATTTTTTAAAAAAAAATTAGGATTCAGAAAAGAGGTCAGGCTTAGCATTAATTTTGAAGCAACTGGATTAAGGAAGAGTTACTGGGGGGTATAAGTACATTATCTCATTAAGGGGATAATTATTCCTCCTATATCCATTGTATATCTTCAGATAGATCAGTCTTCCTGAGGGGTGGTCTCCTGGGCAGGTGACTGACAGATGTAACTGGTTGAATTCTTAAAGGAGAACAACTTAGAATGAAGGGGTAAAGGGGAAAATGGTGGGGGGCAGAAGTTGAATGGAGAGGAATAGGGAGGAAATGCAGAAAGGGTACAGTGAAGAGATAACACTAAAGATACCTGAAAGCTTACTGTTATATTTCTTTAAAACACACACGCACACACACTCACTCTTGTGCACAAAACAGTGGGAGGCAGTTGATTTAATGAGAGTTACTCCACACTGAGAGATAATGCTCATTCAGAAGCTATAGACTACCTAGGAAAAAGCCCAGTGCCAGGCAAGAGATAACTTCCTTTGAGTTGTTGGTATGGGGATCTAGCGAGCCCAAACAATACAGGCTGTTGTCATTGCTTTTAGTTGTCTGCCAGATTGTGATGTCTACACGTTGTTGGTGAAGATATTAGTTAGTCACAGGACTTGGAGAAATCAAGCTGGTATTGATCTAGAAACCCCCTCCCTCTTGCTCACCACTCATAGTGTCAGAAGGTGCTATTCTGACTACAGGGGAGAAAGTTATTAACAGTAAAATCCATGTGTAAATCCTGAAAACTACCACAAACAAACAAACAAAACCAATAACCTCTCCAGCAACCTCTAATCAAATTAGATTGGGAAGGCCGTTATTAATGCATTAGTGGCACTAATATCCCAGGGTTAACCAACTGCTGTCTGATTGGATTTGAGGCTCACTCAATAGAAGGGCACTCAGTGACTGGAGCTATAAACCTAGCCCAGAATATGTAGTTGGAGGGGCTATAGACCCTCCAAGTGAACATATTACTACCCCGTTGTTAATATAGGTTATGACTGCCTTCTAAATACTGATCCTTATACCCATAGAAAAATGCAGTTCTTGTCCTTCATCAAATGATTATCTTTGCATCAGACAGATTGTTTCAGAGATACACAACTGTTCAAAATCTAGACAATAAGTGCTCATCACCAAATGGGGCATCTATAACAAAACCTCTACAGCCAAGACTTATCGAAAGCAGCAGAAAGATTGTAAGAGCCAGAGAACAACAGGGACTGCCATGAGATGGTGCTTTCTGGACATGACAAACTCTCAGCAACATGGCTGCCTGCATAACACCTGCAAAGACACACACTCAATATGCTACCATGAATGGGAGAAAGGTTCACAATCTCCATGCCCTAGATGAAGTGCCGCAGGCCGTCAGCTGATGCAGAAGGATTGAGAGGCAGTTTTCTTCTGGGATGGGACCCTTGGTAAGTTGCCCAAGCCTCAGCAGTCAGCCCTAAACTGATGTACATATGAGCAACACTAATTAGACTCAGAAAGTTATATGTGTAATTATAGAAGAAGACATGAATTTGAGAAGAGGCTGTGGTGATGCTGTGGACAAAATAGGAAAAACTGGATCACGAGAGAGAAGGACTAATGATATAAATACTGTGTGCTCATGTATAAAATTCTTACAAAAATGGTTCATGAATTTAAAAAAAGAGAGAAAGAGAGAAAAGAGAGGGAAAGGGAAAGAGAGAAAGAGAGAGATGTCATGTCTCCACCCAAGGCCAAAGATAGAATTGAAATTAATTTCTTTTTGACCAGAAAGTAGCTTTTCCTTAATGGACTTTGTATTGGTTAGTGTTCTATTGTTATAACAAAACACCATAACCAAGACAGCTTATATCAGAAAGCATTTAATTGTGGACTTGTTTACAGTTTCAGAGGGTTAGCCAATGGCCATTATGGTAGGGAGAATGACAGCAGGCTGGCATGGTGCTGAAGCAATAGTGAAGAACTACCTCCTGATTCACAGGGGGTAGTTATGGGGGTGATGGAGGGAGGGAGGGAGGGAAGGAGGGAGAGAGAAGAGGGGGGTGAGGGAGGGATAAAGGGAGGGAAAGAAAGGAGGGAGGTGAGGGAAGGAGGGAGGGGGAGAGAGAGAGGGAGGGAAGACTAGGGCTGGTGTGGGCTTTTGAAATCTCAAAGCCCACCATCAGTGACACACCTTTTCCATCAAGGTCACACCTCCTAATCCTTTCCAAGCAGTTCCACTTACTGGGGATCAAGCATTCAAATATAAACCAATATTCAAATATAAGCAGATGGGGTCTACTGTTATTCAAAACACCTCAGGCCTCAACTAAGCTCAGATACTTCCACTTTCTCATATGGTATTTTAAATTTTCAGGCAGGGCTACACTGATGCCCTCACTTCTGGTGTTGCCAAGGAAACAGACAATGAGGGCTAACACTGGTTTTGAGGGAAGGGCCTACCCTAGTAGCTTCCAAGCCTTCTAATGTCTGTCCAGCCAGTAGCAGTGGCCAGTAGGTGCGGCTGTTTGGGGAGGTTTAGGATGTTGGAGGAAATATGTCACTCACTGTGGGTGGGCTTTCAGAGTTTTAGCCTAGTCCCACTAACTCTCCCTGCTTCCTGCGGGAAGTTGTGGTTAAAGTAGTGGTATCAGCTTTTGTTCCCACCACCATGTCTGCCACTCATGTCGACTGACATGCCTTTTTGTCACAGTAGACTCTCATTTCTCTGGAGCTATAAGGCGGAAGAGACTCGTCCTTCTGTAAGTTGCTTTCGGCAATTTTGTTTTATCCCCACAACAGAAAAGTAATCAATTCAGATGGCAGGAGGAAAGCTGCTTCCAGAATTCCAGCTCCTTGTCTAAGTTGTAAGTCTGGCTTGCTGAAGGGCTTGGGACCTGAGGTGCTGGGACAAGACCTCCACAATAGATGCATCAACCACACCAGACTCAGCATCTTTATTTTCTCCTCTGCATCTGTGTGGTGTGCAAGTATGTGTGTTTTCAGGTTCGAGTGTGCACGCATAAGCACAGATGCGTGTGAGTGCACATGCGCACAGGGCCTAAGACTAATGTTGATCATTGTCCTCCATCACTCTCCACTGGATGTACCAGGGCAGAGCTCCCTCATCTACTAGACTCACTAACCCGCTTTCTCAGACAATCCCTTGTCTCTTTCTCTTTCCAGTACAGGCGACCCGGTATGCCTGCCAAAGCTTTTAATGTGAGTTCTATGGATCTAAAAGTCTGATCCTCATGCTTGCCCTGTAAGAAATTTATGGCGTCTCCCCAGCTTCCCTTCTCTCTTGCTTAATGATAAGGGAGCACAAGCCACCCAGAACAAGGCGACTCTACGTGGTGGACCGTCCAGTAGTCCTAGTCATGAGGGAGAATGGTACAGGCTGTTTTCAGGTTGGGAAAATGTCACCAGGGTGAGTGGGGCGGAGAGAGTGAGTGGGTCACATTTCTGTCTTTACCCTCCATAAGCTCCTCTAATCCATCTCAAAATTGCCACAGATCCTGAAGCCCATGCAACTGTTTCTGCTTCTAGGTACATATGAATCTTTTAATTGCATGCCTTAAGCCTTGAGACATTCGTGCTGCATTGTCAGAGACGGGAGGGAAAGGAGGCAGGAAGGAACTTCTGGCAGCCAAACAATCTGCATTTCATTTCAATTTAGATAGTTTAGCAATACATTTTTTCCCAAGGTTTCCTGGGTTTCAATAATATATCTTTCATCACCAGATCACCAAAAAAAAAAAAAGTGCTTGCATTGAGCTGTCCCCAGAGCTTTGGAGTGGATATCAGAGATTGTGTTGTAACTGGGAACTTATGAACTGCATTGAGTTTACAAATGGCCTGTTTTTTTAGTTTAATGGTCAAACCATGAAATTGATAACTTATTCCTGGAACATATTCACATACATTTTATATTAAGGGGTCTTTGAGAAACTGACCAAACACCCTCCACCCCCAAACCAGAAAACAATTGAGACACAGATATACACTTGAATGGTGTAAAGCAAGATGTTTGCTACATTAGACATTTGCACTTATCACTACAAATTGACAGAATTTAAATTTCCATTTTAATGCATTCCTGGGTTTTTCTATCTATCTATCTCATTTACTCTAAGAGTTTGGGGACTGGGTTTTGTTTATTTGTTTGTGGTTTTGATTTTTAACATCTTTTGACATCTGTCAATTCTGCAACACACAAAGAAATGCACTGTGCAGCCCTAAGATACCAAAAGAATTGACAAAGGAGAAGCCCCCAAACACCTATGCGTATGCTGACCTTGCAGTGTGGGAGTCATGAGGTTGGAGGTGGGTACTGGAAGTGGCTGCCTAGGGAACGACCAGTGAGTGTGGCACATTTCCAAGCACATCTGTTCTATGTCATGTCGGTGTGATGGCTAAGGCTGGGCAGGAGGTAGCAGGAGTTGGGGGGGGGAAAGGTAGGGAGGATTTCTGTTTGGATTTTCCATTTTATAGGGTTGAAAGAATGAACGTGTGCTAGCCAAATAGCAAACCCAAGGAAACCTCCTGGGCTGGGAGCGGGGAATTCAAGGGCAGCCTTTGAGTGCAAGTGATTTATGGCTGGCTAAAGGAAGATTCTAGGTCTGCAAAGGAAGGGAGGTGGCAACAGGAGAAGACAATCAGAGAAATGAAAGGCAGTAGTTGGAATTTTCCTCAGTCTCCTAAAGCTATCTCTGATTAAAACTGCAATGAGTTGGGTGCAAATGAGTTAGAAATGTTCCGCAAACCTTTCTAAAGTGGACAGAATAGTTGAAAAAACGATAGTTGTTAAATCGTGTCGGGATGATTCTAACAGAGGTTTGGTTGGAAAAGCGCTGTTGACTGCTGTGATGTCTTTCTCCAGTCTGGGAGATGGACACAATGAAAATGGGTGATGGAAATAACTGTTATCATTCCAAGATGATGAATGTTCCGGAATTCACCTTCTACCCACTCCTGCAACGTTCCACCTTTAATCTCCACGCACAAACCACAAGATTATTTTCACTGTTCTCTTAGGGCCCCGCTTCACTGCCATTGCAGCCAACTTAGTCTCAGTGGGTTTTCAACAAGGTAATTACAAGCTCAGCGCTTGTTTCCAAGATAAAGTTTTTTTTTTTTAAACTCAGGGATATTTAAGGGGATAGCATGTTGTGGTTTGAAGAGGGGTATGAGTCCCTTGGAGCTGGAGTTATAGGCAGTTGTGAGCTGCCTGATATAGATGCTGGTAACAGACCTCAGGGCCTCAGCGAGCACAGCAGCCACCTTAACCACTGAGCCACCTCTCCAGTCAGCGCTTTGGCTTTCACCGCTGCTGCGATTTTCACTGGAGGAAACCGAGACAATGAGACATTTCACAAGTTGCTCAGTCTCACAGTTAGAAAAGGATAGAGGAAAGAGTTGAAGCCCATGGTCTTCCTGTTATTCCTGACCGCAGTAGAAGTCTACATGTGGTCGGGAAGAAACCAGAAGAAAGATGAGACAATTGTAACTATAGATCCTGCCTACCCTGCCCTGGAGGAAATCAACACAGTGTGGAGGAGATGCTTCCTACCTGAAATCCTGGTGCTGGTGAACCTGCCATGCATGATTTCTCATCAACTGATAACTGGCAGAATGGAGTGAGGACACCTTGCCTTGAGTTCACCCACCCCATCCACACTCTCTGCTTCCTGTACACCATCAGATAAGGAGTCTCCACTGTTCCATTCTCTCAACACTGTGATGTTTTACCCAAGTACAGAAGACCAAGCAGACACAGACTGAATGCTCCAAAATAGTCGACAGATGAATCTTTCTTCCTTGAGTTCGTTCAGTCTGGTATTTTGATCACCATTACAAGTATACGCAATCTAAGTGACCATCCCTGACTACAGCTAGGGCAACAAACTGTTTGCTATAGATTGGAAAGCAAGACCAAACAAAAGAGCAATTATAAAACCATATACTGTCTTGGCCACCTAAGTAGCTCTAGAACAGGGCCAGATATATTTATCTGCATAAATTTGTTCTACAGAATAAACAAGAAAATATAACTGACATAGAAAGCATTTGGTGATCTCCGAAGCACCTGCTTTGGGATTGTTACTATTTTAACAAACTAGTTAGTCTACCTGAGCACCATCTGCTACTATATAAGTACCAGGAACAAGACCAATAATAATGGTAACCACGGAGGATGGTTATTGGGCTCTTACCATGTGCAAGGCTCAGTAAGAACTACTTTCCCCATTTCTAGAAGTCTCAGAAGAGACTACTATTCTGTGCTTATTTTATTTGTATTCATCTCTGCTCAGGTGTATACACATATGTGTGTGCAGTAGCTAGAAGACAATATTGGCTGTCCTTTATGATTTTCTTGTTTGTTTTCAGATGCTATTGGTTCTGAGACAGAGTCTCTATGGAATTTTTCCTAGTAGGCTAGGCCAGTGAACCCCAAGTATCCCCTTGTTGCTGACTCAGCTGTGCTGGAATCACAAGTGTATACCATAGCACCCAGCTTTATAGGGGGACATAGATTCTGCAATTTGAATTCAGGTTCTTGTACTAGCAAGGCAAGAACCCTACGAACTGAACCATCTCCTCAGCCAGCCCCTATTACTCCTTATTTATTGTGAAATCTGAACAGCAATGTTTTAGGAACTGTGATTAATGTTGAGATTTGGGAGACACCGCTTAGTGATGTCGTCTGAACATACCCCAAGCTCAGAGTAGCCTTGCTGTCTGTAAAGTTTCCTGTATTTCATGGAATGTTAGCAATCTCCTTTACCTATAAACATGCCCCATTTCCTGTGACTGCTGTGAATTCAATGGCCATAACATTATGGGGTCTTTTGTTCTTCTCTTCGTTCCTGCCCCACCTGTTTGTGAAGGATCTGATGCCTCCAACTGCAACCGGGGAAGATGCTTATTTTGGTTCTGCTTGGAACTGTGACCAAATACCAACAAGAACAACCCAAAGGAAGAAAGATTCATTTTGCTCACCATTTTAGACAGCTCAGCCCACATTTGCTTGGTCTTATGCACTTGCACAGAATGTCTCAGTTTGGGGAGAATGTGGCAGAGGAGGCTCATTGTTGTCTCATGGAAGATGGGCCCCAGAGAGAGTAGAGGGTTCAAAGGCTTGCCCTTAGTGAGGCACTTCCTCTAGATTGGTCCCCTTCAGCTAGGACCCACCTCCTCAAATAGCACTGTGAGCTGGGAATTCAGTATCTAGCATATGAGCACAGATGGAAAATTTTATATTTAAACCATACAATCCTTTTTCTGATATATTGCCATTCTTTGAAGAATAGGTAAATGTATGGCCGGGACTATTCCATGACTTCCTATATTCATTCATATTTAGCTGAAATTAAAAATTTGTAATCACTATTCTGAACTGCCTTCCTATCCTGAAAGAACTATTGGGTTTATTTTATCTCGTCAGCAATCGCACAACTCTCCAGGTAAACAAGAACAAAATCAAACAAAACACTGCCACTCACCAGAGTCCCCAGCTGCCTGCTCGCCTGGGTGACAGTGGCAGTCGAGTCTCTCTTCCTCCCTCCAGCCCTTACTCTGTAGAAGATCTTAGAACTTGTCCAGTGAACATCAGAACAGAATCCTCCCTGTCTCCCCGGCTGAGTGACACATTGTGTAAACAGCTCCCTGGAGCTTGGTCATGTCAACCTGCTGAGTATGCAACAGCTCAAGAAGGAAGATTGTCTTCCACGTGTGATTTCTCTCAATGGGATCACTGGCTTGGGTGACAGACGAGTAGAAATAAATCCTGTTTGAAAAAATAGATAGCATCTTATTTCCGGTTAGACTTAGCACTGTCAACAGTCAGTGCAAGCTGCAGTCTGGTCAGAGGAGAGCATGAGGTAAGAGCTATTGGCTTTTACAACTTGCAGAAGACTGCGAAAGATGGAAGATGCGCGGCATAGATGTCAGCATTGCTCCCCACCCCAACAAGACAGCTGCCACTAGTCAACTGCAGCCACCCCCCCACACACACACACACTCTGCTTCAAGGTGTTCAAGTATACATTTCATCTATGACCTCAACTCTCTCTCTCTCTCTCTCTCTCTCTCTCTCTCTCTCTCTCTCTCTCTCTCTCCTACCTGTATCTCTACTTTATTCTCTTTCTCTCCTTGAAACAGCGTTCTCTCACTGAACTTGGAGCTCCTAGCAACCCCCTGGGATCACCTGTCCTTGCCTTCCCCAGTGCTGAGGTTACAGAAGTGTCTCCTCATGCCAGCCTTTTCACCTGAGCACTGGGAAACTGAACTCAGGTCCTCCTGTTTGTCAGCATGGCAGGGTGTGTGCCTGTTGTGAGCAGGCAGGGGAAAGCTTGGGTTGGTTGAGCATTACAAGACTCACAGAACTCAGCCCGAAGGGCAAGGCAAGAGCATGACACTGTCATTCCTGACTGGACCCCTCAACAGTGGGATTGTGAAAACCTTTGATTTTTGTCTGTGTATAGAGTACAGTGGTTCACAGAACACAGGACTCAGATAGTGCTGGTTGGAGGGGGTTGGCAACTAGAGAAATAAGTCAGTCCCTTAAGGGAACAATAATGAAAATACTACTGAGCTTTTCACTCACTGAAAAATTGTGCCAGCTGAGTACAGCTGTGGGGAGAAGTAAGATCAGGGAAGGCAACTAGGTTTAGGCATCTGGATTCTTGTCTGATTATCCTCTGATAACCTGCATGCCCATCTAGCTACAAACTAGAGGCTAAGGGACTTGCCAACATAGACTGGTAAATTGACTTTTAAATGTCAGTTTGCCACAGCTTAGAGTTACCTCAGAAGAGTCTTAAATGAGTAGTCTTCTGTCGTGTTGGTCTGCAGGTTTGTCTTAGGGGGTTTGCTTTGACTGTTAATTGATGCGCACTACATCAGTGGTGCACACTGTGGGTGGCACCATTCCCTAGGCACAGGATCCTGAAATATACAGTGCAGGAGGAAACTAGACAAGAGCCAGCAGCCTGAGCTGGTGCTTCAGTTTCTCTCCGCTTGCCTGTGGGAATGATGTGACTACGGGCTTGACTTCTCCCCAAATAACAGAGTATACTCAGAAATCAGAATAAACCCTTCCCACTTTAGGTTTCATTTTTGTTACAATGTTTATCACAGCAACAGAAATGAAACTGTCCACAGAACAGTACAGAAATGTAGACTGTCCACATAGGCCTCTCTCTCTAGAAAACAGTCGTTGAATGTTTACTATTTCCTTCATTTTTCCAGGTGAGAAATGCCCAGGGCATGGCGAGATTAGAAAAGCTCTTTAAAATCCCTATTAAGTTTCTAGCACTGAGAGGAGACTCTAGGAAGCCCCTGTGGGTTCTGCTTTGCTCTTTCTGCTAGCGCAAAGCATTGAGGGTTATTTTGGGCAGGGGTATGGAGAAATCACAACACTTCTGGAGACTTAAGACTAAAAGACCAGCCACTTCTTTGGACTCAGGCATATTTACAAGATCCTGTATTATAGTTTAAGAAATTTGTAGTTTCTCCACTTCACTGTTTTCTGCCATAATTCAAATCCTCATTTGTGTAATTACTGTCTTTCACACTAAAACACTTTTGAGAGCAATAATTCAGTGGTGCAGGCGAATGCCTGGAGTATAGTAATAGCTCAGTTAATATTTGGTGGATGGTAGCAGAAAGCACAAATATTAAAGCTACAGGGTTTCCTGGGACTTTCTCTTAGTGCCAGAAATGTAATAGCTATAGGATTGTAAGCAACTGACCTAACCTCTCCATGCTCTGAACATTCCTCATCTGTAAAGTGAAGATAATAATAACCATTTAGCAGCTATTTTCTAGGGCTGAAGAGTGGATAAATAGTTGCAGCATATAAAGTACTTGTGAGTACATAGTGATTGCTCAATAAATGACATTATTACTATCATCATTGTCAAGGGTTCATTGTATAATCTTATTGTTGACTGGCTCTGGGTGTTGTCATTTGTATTAATCAGAGGGATTGGGGTGGGGATGGGGACAGAGAGCTGTAAACAGTAGGTGGCAGCACTGGTTCTACGGTTCCAACCATCTCAATGTTGGGGTGAAGCACCCAAAGTTTCTGAGAGTATATCCTGAAAACAATTACTTTTTCTCTTCTTGTTTTATTGAAGTCTGGGAAAGAGTTACTTGGCAACTAATCAAGTCACCCTGTGAACATGAAACAAAAATACACCTTTGTGTATGTGATTGTGTATATGTGTGTGTGTGTGTGTGTGTGTGTGTGTGTGTGTGTGTGTGTGTGTGTGTATGTTCTGGGGAATGAGCACAGGTCCTCATGTTTACAAGATGAGCTCTTTACCAATTGAGTCATCTCTACACCCCCACAAAATATATCGATTTACTTCTGAGATAGACTACAAACACTCTAGCTTCTCCTCAAGTCCTTATCTGGCTTGTTTTCAACACTCAGCTTCTAACTTAACATCAGATGAAGTAAATGAAGAGTGGAGACACTCTAGGGTAAGAGGGAGATTGGTGTGAGGGTGCCACTGGGATGACCCTCCAGGAAGCACAGTCTTGGTATAGCCAGTGCTGTCTGTAAGGTGACTGGGAGAGACAGGATCAGGAGCATTTGATCACTCGGGCACTCGGAACTCAGGATGAAAATCAGAAGGGTGAGCAAAGTGAAAGGAGCCATGCTGTGACGCGGAGTCCTGCTAGAGATGGGTAGAGGGAGCATTTTCTGTTATGTTTGAACAGATTGGACACACACACACACACACACACACACACACACACACACACACACAGAGAGAGAGAGAGAGAGAGAGAGAGAGAGAGAGAGAGAGAGAGAGAGAGAGAGAGAGAGATGCTCAGCCTCTTTGGAAGCCCAAGCAATGTCAACATCGTGTGAACTTGATTTTTCAGACCAAACCATGCATCTGACACAGGTAGGGGCACGCATGGCTGAGCACTCACTGTTGCAGAGGGAAGAATTTATGTTTGCATTTGCCTCTCGTCCCTTTTCACATCTGGTCTTCCAGGCCTTTGGGAATTCCATGGAGAAGGGGAAGGAGAGTTCTGAAAGGAGCTCCCAGGGCTGAGGGAGCCAGGGCTGAATAAAGATGAGCTTGCCATTCTTCCCTGACTCACAGCAATAGGTACTGACTGTTCAGTGGTTTGATGTGCTTGGTGTGAATGGTTCTCTTGTCAGATTCTGGGGCCTTTGAAGAATCTCCTGAAATCACTTTAATGCTTCCCTCAGTCAGAAGTTTTAGTCAGGGAGGGTCACAGAGGAAAAGTGGGTCACTGTCCTGAAGTCAAGGACAGATATATCTCAAGTGCAGGCTTTTTCTGCTTTTATTTTTTTCCTTCTCTTCTTCTCTCCCCCAGTTCTTCCTCCTTTCCTCTCTTTTCTCCTCTCCTCTCCTCTCCTCTCCTCTCCTCTCCTCTCCTCTCCTCTCCTCTCCTCTCCTCTCCTGTCCTCTCCTCTCCTCTCCTCTCCTCTCCTCTCCTCTCTTTTCTCCTCTCCTCTCCTCTCCTCTACTCTTCCTCTTCCCCCTCCCTCCCCTCCTGTCATCTCCCTCCCTCCTTCTCCCCCTCTCCCCTATCTCTCTCATATAAGACAGAGTCTCAGGTAGCTTGGTCAGTCTCGTGCTTTCCAGGTATCTGAGGATGACCTTTGACCTCCTGCTCCTCTGGTGCTCACTTTTAAAGTGCTGGGGTTACAGGCTGGCACCAGCATACCTAGTGCACAGAGTCCTGTGCATACTAGGCAAGCGCTTAAACTGAGCTGCATCCCCAGCCCCTCAAATGCTGTCATTATTCCCATAGTCTGGAGGTGATGTGTCACTTAGGAGCTTCTGGAGGCCCGCATTGGAGTGGAACACTGTCCATCTTGTCCATGTGTTTATCCCACATGAAGAGGAAAATTCACTTTCCCTCTGATGTTCCCAGGAAGGATCATGATGTAGGCTCAGGGTGGGAGCCGCCAGGCACTTCTGTACTTTGTAAATTCTCTTCTAACCTCTTTAGCCACTGTTTTAAGAATAGAAATGTTGAACATCATACAGCTTCATACAGCTATGCCCAAAGACATTCTTAACAGAACTCCTTGTTTTCTTTTTCAAGATTTTTTAACTTTTAATTCTCTCTCTCTCTCTCTCTCTCTCTCTCTCTCTCTCTCTCACACACACACACACACACACACACACACACACACACACACACACACAGGGTGTGTGCATTTTATCCCCTGGAGCTAGAGTTTCAGGTCTCTCTCTTTTCCACATACAAATAGATCAGACAGAGAAATTTTACACAACTGTTCTTGTATGTTTACTGTTGGCCATATCTGCATAACTTAGGGCAACAGGTGACACCTTGTCCTGGCTTTATATGAAACTACAACATGGTATGTGCTGTTGCTTTCTGTCACTTGACACAAGTCTAGATGTTTCTGAGAGGAGGAAATCTCCGTCCAGAATTGCCTCCATTAGACTGGCCTGTAGGCAAATCAGAGGAACATTTTCTCAAGTAAAGATGCATGAGGGCAGGCCCAGCCCACTGTGGGTGGTACCACCCTTGCACAGGTGATCCTGGCTAGTATAGGAATGAGATTAAGAGAGCCATGGGGAGCAGAATCCCTCGATGGTTCCTGCCTCCACTCTTGCTTGAGTTCTGGCCCAACTTGCCTCGTGATGGACAGTGAGCGGATGTGTGAGCCAATTAAGTGATTCTCTCTTCAGATTGCTTTGGTGCTTATCACGGTCATGGAAAAGGCTAGGACAGTGTTTCATAAGGACTTTCTTTTCACACTGGAGAGATGGCTTAGGGGTTAAGAGCACTGAATACTTTTCCAAAGGATCCAGGTTCAATACCCAGCACCCACATGGCAGCTCACAACTGTCTGTAGCTCCAGTTCCAGGGCATCTGACACCCTCTCATACACGAGCAGGCAGCAGGCAGATCACAAATATACATAAAGTAAGAACAAATGATTTAAAAAGAATTTAAAAGAGCAACAACAAAAAAGGACTTTCTTTTCCTCCCTCCCTTCTTTCCTATCTATCCTCCTCGTGATACACAAAACCTACAACTGAAAGAACCTTCTCAATCTCAAAGTGTGTGTGTGTGCACTTGTCCACATATGTGTGTTCACCAAAGCCAATGTTTGGATGTCAGAAGATGTGCAAAATCTGATGGCCTTCTTCTTTTACCATGTAGATCTCAGGAAATCAAACCAGCTCATCAAGTTTGGTGAGAGGCTCCTTTATATGCTGAGTCTCTACCTCTTGGGCCTTCTAACAGTTTCTTTTGAAAATGGGGAACAAATATTGACATTCACACCTTTGATTTTGTTTACATCTCAAGAAATGTGTATAATTTCTTCTCTTGGTATAAAAGTTATAATAAGTATGCATGTTTTCTTCATATTTAACTCCATCTTGATTTTAAAAATCAAACCTCATTAATCTGAAAACACTTTTATTTATATGTGTGTGCCACATAAGTGCAGGTGCCCACAGAGGCCAAAAAATGGCTTGGATTTCGAGGAGTTGGCATTACAGGCATTTGTGAATTACACATGGTGAGTGTTAGGAACTGAATTCTGGCCCTTTGGAAGAGGATCAAGTGGTCTCAATCACTGAGATCTCTTCATCCCCTTACAACACATTTATTCTTAACATTACAGATATGCTATGTTATCATTCTGTGCAGGGTTCATTTGTGGGAATGTTCATAACCCATGAGCATTGGTTAACTAGTACTATTTTCCAGTCCATGTTTGCTATTGAGTTTGAACTGCTTACTTAAAGCATGTATGAACACCTGTCTGCTTTTTGAGAACTTCTGGAAGTATATGAAAGTTCAGAATTCATCTGTTCCTGGAAGTTTTCTAAAACTCACCTAAAAATGATCTGTTGGTATCTTTCAAGTGCTTTTAAAGATTCAGTCATATTAGAGATGAACCATATAGTTTTTCCTATTCCCTTCTTACAATATTTTTATAGCTTATACTTTCCAGACAATTGACCATTCTAAGTTTTAAATTTTTATTTTATGAATAGACTTATTAGGGGAAGAGCTAGGGGAGCTTGAAGCAATCCTACTAAAATCAGGGACTAGACAAGATTGCCCTCTCTTTCCATATCTTTTCAATATAGTATTTAAAGTTCTAGCTAGAGCAATTAGACAACAAAAAGAGGTCAAAGGGATATAAATTGGAAAGGAAGAAGTCTATCTATATTTGCAAATGATATGATAGTGTACTTAAGTGACAGCAAAAACTCCACCAGAGAACTCCTACAGCTGATAAACAACTTCAGTAAAGTGGCCGGATATAAAATTAACTCAAGCAAATCTGTAGCCTTCCTATAATCAATGGATAAACAGACTGAGAATGAAATTGCAGAAATGACACCCTTCACAATAGTAACAAACAATATAAAGTATCTTGGTGTGACTCTATCCAAACAAGTGAAAGATCTGTATGACAAGAACTTCAAATCTCTGAAGAAAGAAATTGAAGAAGACCTCAAAAGGTGGAAAGATCTCCCATGCTAGTGGATTGGCATGACACTCCCGGAGGATCCGGCTATACCACTCCTGGGCATATACCCAGAGGCTTTACCTGCATGCAATAAGGACACATGCTCCACTATGTTCATAGCAGCCTTATTTATAATAGCCAGAAGCTGGAAAGAACCCAGATGTCCCTCAACGGAGGAATGGATTCAGAAGATGTGGTATATTTACACAATGGAATGCTACTCTGCAATTAAAAACAATGAATTCACGAAATTCCTAGGCAAATGGTCAGAACTTGAAAATATCATCCTTAGTGAGGTAACCCAATCACAAAAGAACACACATGGTATGCACTCACTGATAAGGGGATATTAACCCAGAATCTTGGAATACCCTAGACACAATTCGCATATCAATAGATTTCTAAGAAGATGGAAGGAGAGACCCCTGGTCCTGGAAAGACTGGATGTAGGGGAATGCCAGGACAGAGAAGCAAGAGGGGGTTGAATGGGGAAAAGAGGGAGGGAAGGAGGCTTATGGAACTTTCGGGGAGGGAGGAAACGGGAAAGGGGAAATGATCTTGAATGTAAATAAAAAAATTTAGAAAATAAAATTTAAAAAAAAAGAACACCAATAGCTTATGTTTAAGATCAAGAATTGACAAATGGGACCTCATAAAATTGCAAAGTTCTGTAAGGCAAAGAACACTATCAATAGGACAAAACGGCAACCAACAAATTGTGTAAAGATTTCTACCAACCCTGCATCCAACACAGGGCTAATATCCAATATGTACAAAGAACTTAAGAAGTTTGACTCCAGAGAACTAAATAACTCTATTAAAAATTGGGTACAGAGCTAGAGAAAGAATTTCCAAATGAGGAAAATCAAATGGCTGACTAGCACTTAAAGAAATGTTCAACATCCTTAGTCATCAGGGAAATGCATATCAAACCAACACCAATCAGAATGGCTAAGATAAAAAACTCAGGTGATAGTAGGTGCTGGTGGGATTACAAGCTGGTACAACCACTCTGGAAATCAGTTTGGCAGTTCCTCAGAAAATTGGGCATAATACTACCAGAGGACCCTGCTATACTCAGAGGATTCTCCAGCACGTAATAAGGACACATGCTCCACTATGCTCATAGCAGCCCTATGTATAATAGCCAGAAGCTAGAAAGAACCCAGATGTCCCTCAACAGAGGAATGAATACAGAAAATGTGGTACATTTACACAATGGAATACTACTCAGCTATTAAAAACAATGAATTCATGAAATTCTTAAGCAAATGGATAGAACTAGAGAATATCATCCTGAGTGAGGTAACCCAATCATAAAAGAACATACATGGTATGCACTCACTGATAAGTGGATATTAGCCCAGAAGGTCGAAATATCCAAGACACAATTCATTAACAAAATGACACTCAAGAAGAAGGAAGAACAAAGTATGGATACTCTGGTCCTTCTTAGAAGGGGAAACAAAATACCCACAGGAGGAGATACAGAGACAAAGTGTGGAGCAAAGACTGAGGGAATGACCATCCAGACACTGCCCCTTTTAGAGATTCATCTCATATATAGCTACAAACCCAGACACTATTGTGGATGCCAACAATTGCTTGCTGACAGGAGCCTGATATAGCTGTCATCTGTGAGACTCTGCCAGTGCATGACGGATACAGAGGGGGACACTCTCAGCCAACTATGAACGCAGCACAAGGTCCCCAATGGTGGAGCTAGAGAAAGGACCCAAGGAGCTGAAGGGGTTTGCAGTGCCATAGGAAGAACAACAATTTGAACCACCCAGTACCCCCAGAGCTCCCAGGGACTAAACAACCAACCAAAGAGTACACATGGAGGGATCCATGGCTCCAGATGCACATGCAGCAGAGGATGGCCTTGTTGGACATCAAAGGGAGGAGAGGCCCTTGGTCCTGAGAAGGCTAGATTCCCCAGTATAGGGGAAGGACAGGACAGGGAAGTGGTAGTGAGTGGAATGTTGAGCAGGGGGCAGGGGGGGGATAGGTTAAGGGATTTGGGGGGGGGCGTGAAACCAGGAAAGGGGACAATATTTGAAATGTAAATAAAGAATATATCTAAAAAAATTAATAGACTTATTAGTTATTTGGAAATGAAGAGGCTGGGAAGATGCCTTGGTGGTTACTATGCTTTTGATGAGAACGTGAAGACTGGTGGGTGTGTCTTCCAGCCCATTCCCCAAAGCATGGAGAGACAGAGTTCTCCAAAGGCAAGGTGGCTAGCTAGACTAGCCAAATCTACAATTTGGCTACAATTTCTGGGCTCAGTGAGAGATTCTAATTCAAAATATAACATAGGGAGCCCTCTAGGAAGACACTTGATATCAACCTCACTTCTCCATACATACATACATGAGAATAGGAGCATGTGAACACACATGTGCACATACCACATACAAATACATGAAAAACTCGTGTATATGTATGTGTGTATGTGTACATGTGAGTATGCAAATAAACAATTACATATGAATGTATATAGAGAATGAAAACATGCTCACATGCTTATGTCTATGCATATGCATATGCATATGCATATGTATATGTATATGTATATGTATTCAGAGAAAAATCTTCACTGAGTCTATAGTCTTGTCTTATACTTTCTAACTCTTCTTCCTATTTATCCATCTGGTGCTGATAAACTTATCTCTGTTTAAGTGTGAGGGCTTTGACTGTGCTGACTGATTTGCTGCTGTTGCCTCTCAGCAACTTGGTTTCTGCTCATGTCAGCATTAACCCTTGTTGTGCCTGTCACTGTTTGTTCCACTTCTTTTAACTGAACATTTTTACATTTTTCTGTTTTAAAGATTTTACTCTGTTTTGAATCATGTGTCTATGTGTGGGTATGTGCCTATGAGTGGAGGTGTCTGCGGAGACCAGAAGATGGCGTCAGATTCCCTAGAACTGAAGATTTTGATTTTGGTTATAAGCTGCCCGACATGGTGGCTGGGAATAGAGTAGGGGTCCCATGTAAGAGCAGCAGGTGCTGTTAACTGCTGAGCCATCTCTCCTCTCATGTCACATCTTTTAAAGCAGTGCATGAAAGCCATGAATTTCCCTGTGAGGGCAGTTCTGGCTTCTGCCTACAATACCGGATGGCATTATACTTGAATGATGACCCTTCTGAGGTTTTTGATTTTGGTTTGTGGTTGATTGGCTGTTTTTTTGTTTTGTTTTTCTTGGTTTTATTTTTTTGCTTTTGCTTCTCATTATTTTTTTAAAAGTTCAATTGTAAAAATTATGCTTTATTGGGACAAAGTTTGGGAACATTTTTCCCTAGACTTAAAAAATTATGTATTTTTATTTATCTGACAACTTCACATACATACAATACACTTTCGTCATTTTCACCCCCCGTCCCCAGAATTCTTCCTCACTCTGCTGAACCTCTTCTTCCCAACAGGTCTCCTTCTGATTTTCAAGTCTCTGTTTTCTTTTGGCTCCTCCACTGAAGAAACTGAGTTCACCTCTGTCCCTAGCATTTACAGGGGCTGCTCTCATCCCTTTCTTCATGTGTGGTTCTGATGAAGGATTATTCCTCACTGAGCAGAAGCAGCATGCCCTGCTCCTACTGCACACGCTTTGATCGCTCTCTGTCTCTGTCTCTCTCCCTCTCTCTCTGTCTTCCCCTCTCCCTCCCTCCTTCTTTCTCTCTGTCTCTGTCTGTCACTCTTTCCCTCCTTCCCTCTCCTTCCCTCTCTCCTTCCTCCCCCTCTCTCTCTCTCTCTCTCACACACACACACACACACACACACACTTGGTTGCTTGACTATAATAAACCTCAGTTGATTCTCTTTGTGGCTGCATTATTGGAGGATTTTGAATCTGTGTGTTGATATTTCTCAATAGCTTCAGTTTGAATATTAGATTTTCACCTACTTTCAAATTCCTAAAATTCTTTACTTCAAATATTGTGTTTTGTTTTTCAAAAATATTCACTGGATTCATCTTTATATGATCACACATTTAGTAATTTTTGAATCACAAGCCAGACATCTTACTACAAGGAATTCTAGAGGTCCAGATAGTATTACTCCACTGACGGGAGTTGGGTCTCTCATGTCAGCCAGATCAGTCAGGGGGCTCAGCACCTCCATCTAATCAGAGCTGGGCTGGGTTCAGCCCACGGTGCATATATGGTTGGATTCATTCCTCTCACTTCTGTTTCCTCTCGATTTCTAAGACTAATCTTTCTCTTGACTGACAGGCTGGCAGCTTTTTATCTTCTCCATCTTAAAACATTGGTAGGGGTTTTGGTCTCAGACTTCACAGGTTTGGAGTTCTGCCCCTTCCAAGTTTGGAAAATGTTTTGAGGGAGAACAGACAGAACTCCTAAAGATTGTGAGACAACTGGAGTGTTTGCCGCATGTTATCTAAGCTCAGCAGCCTTTCATACAGCCCAGGGTCTGGAAGCCACTAGCAGTGGAAAGCCCACTGTGAGTGGCTTCTGAGGTTTCCAGATGTTCATGCTATCCCAGCACAGTTTCTAAAAGCTCTGTTTATTTCTTTCTCTTTTAATACCCTTGCCCTGTGTTGTCTAGATCAGATCCTCAACCAAATTTAAAACCAGGGAATGAATGGGGTGGGGAAGATATACCAGCCAGCAACTGATCACTCTCTTCACAGTACTCATCTTCTTGGGAATTTTATTCTTTTTGGTTCTCTTCATCTTGATACCACTCTATTATCTTTACAAACACAAATTTTTGCAATTAATCTGAAGATTTTAGTTGTTATAGTGAAATGATAATCTTCAACCAACTCCTATCACTTTCCTAGACCCCCCTTCCCCAATCATACTTAAAAGTCACATTCATGCAGGGGTGGTTCAGTCTATGGAGTATTTGCCTTGCAAAGGACCCATATTTGATTTAGAGAATTCACATAAACGTGCCTGGTATGGTAGAGGGTATCTGTAATTCCAGCACTGGGGAGGCAGGGAAAGGAAGATCTTTGATGTTCATTGGTCAGTCTAACTGCTGAGCTCCAGGCCTGTGACAAACCATGCCACAAAACCCAAGATGGATAGAGATGGAGAGATAGCTCAGAGGTACAGAGCAATTGCTTCTCTTATATAGGACTAGGGTTCAGTTCCTAGCACCACACAGAGGCTGACAACCACCTCTAACTTCAATTTAAGAGAAAGATGTCCTCTTCTGGTCTCGTTGGGTAATGCACAGATATGTAGGTAAACCATCCAAATACATAAAATAAAAATAAATATTTAAAAATAAAACAAGATGAATGAAACCTGAAGAACACCACCTGAGGTTGGCCTCTTGTTTGCCATGCCTACTGATGTGCATGCACGTGCACACACTGAGTGCACATACACACAAAAATAATAATATTCATTTGGCACTTGATTTATTCATGCTTTTCATTTGTTTATCAGATAGACATTGAGGATCTTCTATGTGCTAGGTTCTATGCAAAGTGCTGGCGTTCAAGATGTACAAGAGGACCCTGTTTGTCTTCTTAAAGGAATCCCGTACCCGGGAAGGATGGTCACATAAATAAATGAGGAAGAAGAGATGGAGGCACCCAGATTTTCCCCAAAGGAGAAGGACCTAGTAGTTCTGCCCAAAAACTATAGTCCTTTACAATTTCCCCAAAGACAAATGAAGAAGGCAGCTATTCTGCAAGCTCAGCGTTGTGCCGTTCATTCTGAATCCTCACTCCCTTGTCTTTGGGGGGAAAGACAGAACCTTTATTCATTGAGCATTTACATGTAGTCTTTGCTGAAACTCCTAGATGTTGAGGCTTGGTTCAGGGAGCTAGGCAAACAAAGATAGCTCCTGTCTTTCATGAGGTCATGGAATGTTTAGACAAGCAGATGTCTGAGCAATTCTACAGCTTGGTACCAGGCAGGGCTGGAAAACAGCAGGGTTGTCTCTTTAAAACTTCAGTTCTCCATGCCTTTTTTCCTCCATCTCTCTCCTTCCCACCAGCTAGGAGAGCAGGTGAGCAAGCACGAGGCATTCATAACCTGTACAGACTGGACCTTGGCTGTTGGTAACATATACCTTGGACTGGCCCCTTATAGAATGAATGTGTACTAAATACAACCTTTCACCATTGTGAGAAGTGTGCCATATGAACCATATTCCTGGTCACTTCAAATTAAAACACAGATCATGGATAAAAGGAATATTTTTATGTATGTAACATTAAAGTAGAAGTGCTCACAACATCATGGAGCTGTATGTCCTGTACAGTAGAGGCATCCGTTGCCATTTCCAGTGGTGGTAGTACTAAGGGCCAGGAAAGATGCTTAGTGCTGGGTGCTTGGTTCTTTGTAGGCACTAACCCATTGATCCTCCCCCTTTGTTTAATTCTGTGTTGGCATATGATGAAGTTAAAATGCAAAAGATGCTTAATTAAACCTTGTATTCAAATGTGTATTTGTTTCTCTCCCCAGTGCGTTGTCAGCTCTTTAAAAATATGATTATTATTGTTTTCATTGATTGGTCGCTGTATAATACATTACCTTAAACATATAAAAGAGGTTAACCAGATTCAGGAGGTAGCTCAGTCAGTAAAGAACTTGCTACATGTGGTGGTTTAAATAAACATGGTACAGTACTTGGTTCTCAGTTGTTGAGATTGTTTGGGAAGGATTGGGAAATATGGCCTTTTTGGGAGAGGTGTGTGAGAGCCCTGGAGCCTTTGCAGTTTCAAAGGCTTATGTGATTCTCTTTCTCTACATCATAGTGGTGGGTTAATATGTGAGCTCTCAGATGTTCCTTCTCTCTGCTATCATGGACTCTTTGAAACCACAAGCCAAATGAAATCCTTCATTTTGTAAGTTGCTTTGGTCACAGAAATAGAAAAGTAATGAGGACACTCTGCAAACATGAGGATCTGAGCACAATACGCAGAATCCATGCTGGAAATAAAAGAAAAGAAAAGAAAAGAAAAAAAAAGAAAAAGAAAACTGAGGGTCAACCCATGTGCTTATAATCCTAAGGCTAAGGATGTAGACAGGCAGAGTACTCGGGATCACTAATCAGCCTAATCAGTCAGTTTGGGATTAAGAATGCTTACGCTCTTACAGAAGACTTGGGTTTAATTTCCAGCACCCTTGTTAGCTCCAGTTCCTGGAGATTCAATGTCCTGTTCTGGCTTTCTGCATGAGCATGGTACACATAAACTCACATAGGTACACACAAACGTATACATAAAATAACAAAAATAGAAAATTTAAAGGCAAATGACATCTGAGAAACAGCACCTAAGGTTGACCTCTGACCGACACACACACACACACACACACACACACGCACACACAAAGGAACATACATAAACACAGAAACACACACGTGAATACACATAGACACATAAACACACATGAACACACATAGTCACACATAAACACACACTTCTATACATACTTGAATATGTACATAGTAGGCTAAGATCTTAAGATCTCAAAGCCCATCCTCAGTGACATACTTCTTTCAGCAAGTCCACACCTCCTAAGCTGCCCCAAACAGTGCCACCACTCGGGGGGGGGGTCAGGTGTTTAACTGCCTAAGACTATGGAGGACAACTCATTCAAACCACCTTGATCCACAATCATGAGAGAAAAAGGGCTTATTTGAGCTCACAATTCCAGTTTACAGTCCATAATAGTAGGGAAGTCAAGGAAGGAGGCTGAGGTGGTTGGTTATGTCTCATCCACCATTGGGAATAGATACAGGAGAAATAAATTCATGTTCATTCTCTTTCTTGCTCTACTCTCTTATACAATCAAGACCCCTGCCTAGGGAATGATGTCACCCACAATGGGCTCAGTTGTCCCATATCCATTAAATTAATTAAAACAATCACCCACAGACATGCTCAGTTGATTCTATATAGTGTTAAGTTGACAAAGTTAACTAGTACAAGGGAAGAACAGGGCATCTCTTTGGAGGTAAGATAAATTGTGACTGTATGTGTTCCGTAAGATGTTTAATACAGAGGTGAAGCCAAGGGTTAATAAGGGGCTACCACATGAAAGGCAAAATGTGGTGTTTTCTGGCTAGACAATAGAGAGCTAATGAGACTGAGGACTTCCGACCTTCAGAGGGTCCTGCTCACAGGAAGTTCTGCACCAAAACTGCTTTCCCACCCCTGATCCCGAGGTTCCCGAATATTTTTGCTTGGGAAATCTGTCCTTCTCCCCTATGACTGGTCTCCACGTATCTACCAAGTCTTCCACTCTATAGACTAGTGAGCAAACATGTAGGAGCAAGCCACAAGGAACTGCAGTCTTGAGTTTCCCCAGGCTGGGCTGGGCAGGCAAGGCAGACACCAACTGCAGATCCACTGGTTCACCCAACAAATGGTTTTCTACAGGCCTAATTAAGGATGACTTGATGTCTGTAAGGCTACACTTAAGTCTTTGTTGGCCCTCTATTGTTTTCATTGAGCGTGACAAGGTCTGGGAGCTTTACTGAGTATGTCTCAGCCAAGTGCCAAAGGCAAATTATTTTAAAAAGTAAAAATCACTACTTTCATCCCCTAAACATGCCCATTTACTTGTTTTCCTATTTTATGGTATGAGTCACTGCTATAAACTTAGCTAGTCCTTTTTTTTTCTTTTTATAATCTTGATTTCCTAAAGTCAGGTTAGCATTTGAACCATGGAACAGATCTGCTGGCAAATTCCAAGATCAGAGGTTAAAATCCGGGGACAGAGCCAGCAAATGGCTCAGAGGGTAAAGACACTTGGTGCCAAGCCTGGAACTCACATGGTGGAAGGAGATGCTCTCATGTTGTCCTCTGACCTTTGTCCGCATCTGCAACACCACACACACATACACACACACACACACACACACACACACACATACACAACACGTAAATATAAATAAAAATTCTTTTAAAGGTAAAGAGTGAAAAAATCACTGGACATTGATTTCTGGCCTTCATATTTATATACATGCACATCCAATCATATGTTCTCTCTCTCTCTCTCTCTCTCCCCCTCATATACTTTAAAAGCACTTTCAATATCTTGTTTGTTTGTTTGTTATTTGGGAGATAATTTCCTATGTGGTCCAAAATGACCTCAGATTTGCGTAATTATAGCCAAGGCTGGTCTTGAACTGCTGATCTTACCACCTCCACTTCCCAAATACTGTAATTATGGGTAAATACCACCCCTTTGTCTCAAGAAGATTATTTTAAAATTAGATTTTGGATTGTCTTAGAGGAAAAGCAGGGGATATCATTTCTTTTAGCAAAAGACATTGCAGTTATATTGAGGGTTTAAACACACAAAACTGCACAGCTATATGTATTCCAGAAAATAATATGTGAAAAGCTCTTACAAAGTAGATCTCTGATTCAGAGGTCATAAACAAATGCAGTGATCATGTTGGTAATTTGCAAATTGAAATAACCTTAAGCAAGCATACACAAAACCCAAAAAGGCATTGAGAAAAAAATTGTTATATACACATATACATATGCACACACACATATATATCACAGGGGAATGGGCTTTAGTTAAGAAGCTCATAAAAGTAAGAAAAAAAAGCAACCATCTAAAAGCTAAAAGGGTAGGGCTGGCAAAATGGCTCAATGGCTACAAAAAATGTTATTATTATTATTATTTTTTTTTTGCACAGGCCAGGTGATCTGAATTCAGTCCCCAGAAACCACGACGGACAGAAAGAACCACTGCCCGAATGTTATTCTAGTTACTTTTCCTTTGCTGTAGTAGAATACCCAGACAAAATGAGCAAAGGTTCACTTAGTTTCTAATTCCATAACGGAAACACTCCGCAATGGCTCAGAAGGCATGGCAACTGGAGTACCAGGTTACGTGGCAATACACCTAGTGTGCACACGCACACATGAAACTCACTGGGTTCCATCCTGAGCACTGAATTAAGCAGGTGTGTGTAAATTCCTCTAATCCCTGCACTTAGGAGGAAGAGAAGAAGTTGAAGGTCATCTTTGACAACATACTGAGTTTGAGGCCAGCCGGGGGATATATGAGACTCCATTTAAAAAATAATAATGATGGAAAATAAAACTTTTATAATGTACCCACAAGATGAGCAAATGTGCAACTGTTGGAAGAAATAAACTGGAAGGTGTGGGCTGACGTGGAAAAGGAATAAAAGGAAAACATCTCGAGAGGGGAATGCATGCCAGCCCCTTATGCAATACATATAAATGTGTTTTATGTGCACATAATATATAAAGATATTGTGCAAAATGCACAAAATACACATCTATATTACATAGAAAGAGGATTGTAAAAACTGATATATGTGTACATTTCTGTTAGAACTGAAACCGTTCCTGGTGTTGCTGCTGCTGGGGGCTGAGAATGAGCCAAGGGAGGGTCAGCAGCTCCATTTTCTGCCTGTCTCTAAACTTTGAATTTTAAAAGGTTACATTGTATTGTTTCTGTTCTGCCATCCCTTAAAGCCAACTCAAATGATTAGGGGCTGTAGTGTGGAAGGTTAGTCTCTGTTTTATTTTTTTAAATGTGATCTCTAATTTCCAAAGTTGAGAAATTGTTTTTAAAATATGTCATGACATCAGCGGGAGACACAATGCTCACAGAAATTAATTGGTCTGGTTTTGAGGTACTTCTGGATATGTGCTCATTGTATTTTTGAAACAGTGTCTCTTGTGGCCCAGGCTGGCCTTGACTTCACTGTGTAGCTGAGAATAGCCTCCAGCTTCTGATCTTCCTGTCTCCTCCTCCCAACACTGTGATTTCAGATGTGCAAGACCAACCATGCCTGGCTTCTGTAATGCTAGAGGTGAAACCGGAGGCCAGTGAACTCCAGGAAGACACTATCCCCGCTCAGGCCCAGACCCCGCCTCCTGCCTTGTTCCTTTATCACTTGAGCCCACCAGCTCCTGTCTTCATTCTCTGGCTAATACTCCACTTCATTCCTGTATTTTTCCATTAGCTTTACTAATAAAATGGGCATATCACCTTCTAACTCTGCCAAAGTTATTCGATAAAAATTGGTGGCTGACCAAGGATGCTTATCTTCCTTTGCTTCTCTCTCTCTCTCTCTCTCTCTCTCTCTCTCTCTCTCTCTCTCTCTCTCTCTCTCTCTCTCTCTCTCTCTCTCTCTGCCAAAGACCAACTAGGAATATTATTCTTCAGGTGCCTTGCACTTTGGTTTGGTATGTTTGTTTGTTGTTGTTCTTTAACTAGTTTTCAGTCACAAAATCCTGGCTGCCTATACCTCTGTAAGATACATCAGTACCGGGGGCCTTACCTGTGAACTGAAGGTCCATTTCAGTCCTCATTTCTGCCGTGCAAGCCCTTCACGAATTGAGGTATCGTCACTATCTTCCCAGTGCTCCATTTCCACTCATTCCGAGTTTTGATTTCCGTTTCCTTGTGTTAAGGGATGCTAACCTGTACATCCTCAGTCTCCCTTCCTCCAAGGATCCCAAATCCTTCTGTTCTGTGTCTAGTGCCCAATCCCAGGCACTCTGCCCAATCTGAAGGACCCAGAAGCTGTCCCAGGGCAAGCCTGCTCTTGGGCAATCCGTTTCTTCATTGTTATTTTATAAGACACACACCTATGACCTGGAGGGTCTCTGGGTGTGGGCCTTTAAACAGAAAAGAGCCCTTGAATATCAATCAAATCTGTGGGTAGACTTTCAGCTCCGCAGTGAGCCGGCAGCATGGAAACCCTAGCTCCGTATTAACAAGCACCTACCCAGCCTGCAAGGGAAGCTGCTGGGTCTGGGCTGAGTCTCCTGGAATTGTTTGGCCCTTGTTCAAGCTTATGGTGAACTAACTTGTTCTTTCCTTTGGAATGCTGGGATTCTTATTTCAGATGACCTGACTACAATTCTTGAGTATTATCTTCTTTTTAAAATCAAAGGACTGAAAAGTTTTTGAATGTTTCATAAATGCATAGCATGTATTAAGATCATACTCAGCTCTCCCATTCTCTCACTTTCACTCCTGATAGCCTCCTTTCTCTTCCACTTTCATTTTCTCTCTCTGTCTCTGTCTGTACATATGTGAGTACACATGTGTGTGCAGGTGTGTGCATGTGTGTGTGCATGTGTGTGTGTTTGCAGGTCTTGTGCAAGTAGTCACAACTGTTGCATGTCCATGATTGCAGCCAACATGTTATATTCAGAGGATGATTCCACATATGCATGTGTGTATGCATGTATGTGTATACGTGTGTGTGCATGTGTGCATGCGTGCATTGTGTGTGTATTTACAGGTCTTGTGCAAGTAGTCACAGCTGTTGTGTGTCCATGGTTGCAACCAACATGTTATATGCAGAGGATGATTCCACAGTACTCATCTCCATCCTCCTGCTCTTGCAGTCTTTTGGCCACCTTTTGTACAATGTTCCTGGAACCTTGGAAGGAGCTTTATGGCTGAGTACTTAATTCTCAATACTTTAATCAGTTTTGAGTTTCTGCATTAATTGTTGGCTACAGCAAAAGACTATGACAAAGGCTAAGAACAGGTGTCACTGGTTTATGGATATAAACGTATCCATAATTTAGAAGGAAGTTTGACTATAGTGGTAAATTACCCCATAGGGCTCATGATCTTTCCAGTCACAGACTTTTTATTGGGTTTAAAGTAGTATGCATGTGTTCCTTCCTGTGGGGCAGACCTAAGATCCAAACAGAAAGTGGTTGGCAGTTACACAGTCATACCAGTATTGCACAAGTGCTATCTCTTGCCAGGTGTGTTAGCATTGTTTAAATTGTGGCCCTGGATGTAGAAGACTGTTAACTTTTGTAGCCTAACTGTCATCCAGAAGTTCCCCAGAGAGTGCAAGCCATTCCATTGCTCTTGTATGACTACTTGAGCTATGTGATAAACCCTAGTGTTGAAGATGCCACACAGTTTGGACACGGGGCACAAAGAAATTAAGCTGTAACTGAGTTGTACAGCTATTCTAGAAGATATGAAGAAAAGAAAGATAACTTGCAGGATGACTATGGGCAGAACCCCTCTAGCAGACAGCATCCTCCCTAGTCCATTTCTTACCCTCTTCTCCCCCTACATGGAAAAGCAAAGCCAAGCTTTAAATTCTCAGCCTTGGTTTCTTCACATCTGTGCAGGGATAATAGCCTTATTGATGGTGGCACCGCAAGAACACATTGACTGTACTCAGAACACACAACACTTAGCAAGGGCTGATCCCATGGCAAGCACCTGAAGATGATGCTCCTTACTATGGGCCAGTACCATGGGGATGATTTAAATATGGACTCTGAAGATAGAGTACCCAGAATACAGCTTGAGACCCTTACATTCACTTGCTGACTGCAGATTCTAACCAGTTACTTGATCCTTGTGTCAAGTATCTGGACGGTGTAAATGGTAATGACACCAACTCCAGAGAGTCACTGGGAGTTAGATGACCAGCCTGTAAATTCACATGTTCTGCATCCTGGGATTCAACCAGTCTTGGATTGCAGATGGGCTCTGATGGTTGCATCTGTTCTGAACAAGTGTGAATTTTTTTCTTCTCTTTTTCCCTAAATAACACAATAGAACAGTGAAGGTCACTTACATTGTATTATGTGTAGTAAGTTAAAGTGTATGATAAGGGGCATATATGTTGGCTGCAGATACTGTGATATTTAATGGGCTGGGAAAGGGCTCAGGGAGGAAAGCATTTGCTATCCAGGCAGGAGGAGCTGAGTTAGATCCTCAGAACTTACATGGAAAGCTGAGCATGGTAGAAGGTGCCCATAACTAAAACACTCTGTGACAGAGACAAGAGAATCTTGGAGACTCATTGGCCACCCAGTCTAGACAAAGTGGCAAGGTCAGGTTTAGTGAGAGGCTGTGTCTAAAAGACTAAAGGAAGAATAATAAAAGAAGAGACCTGATTCCTATCAAACACACACACACACACACACACACACACACACACACACACACGCAGAGAGAGAGAGAGAGAGAGAGAGAGAGAGAGAGAGAGAGAGAGAGAGAGAGAGAGGGAGAGAGAGAGACGGGGAGGGAGGAGAATGATATTAAAAACAAGAGTAATAAAGTTAAAAAAAAATCCTTGAAATCAGAAAGGTAAAATTGAAATTGACCAACACACATGAGAAAATGGGCAAGCCTCGGGTGAGCAGCAAGAGAATAGAAAACACTTAAGTAAAATCACCCATTATGAGTCTGGATTTCTTAAAACTAAGGCTGTAAATCCCTATGGCTGGAGGTCAGTCCAGCCCAGCCCAGTCCAGCTAAAGGCATCATTGCTGGAAGAAGGCCCACTTGGAGGCATGCAGTCCATCCCTATATGAAGTTGTTTTCACTGGGTCTGAAGGCTGGTCCCAGCTGTGCTGTCCCTGGCAGAAGCTTTCTTAGAAGAGCCTGGCACCCTCCTCTTTGGGAGATCTGACTCAGAGCTTCTTCTATCCCCAGCAGGACCCAGACTTCTCAGCTAGTTCCTCTCTCACCAACCTACCAGCACTTTCACTGTCTACTTTAGACCTTGAGACTGGAGTTAGGGAAATAACTTAGTCATTACAGTACTTGCCTGGAAAGAAGATCTGAGTCCAGTCTCCAAAACCCATGTTATGAAATGCTCAGTGTTGTGGCACACATCAGTAATCTCAGAATTGGGGAGGTGATGATGGCTGGGTCCCTGGGGTTTAGTGCCCAGCTGGTCTAACCCACTTTGTGAGTTCTAGGCCAGTAAGAAACACCGTCCCAAATTAGGTAGAGAAACCACACTGGAGGTTATGCTCTGACCTTCTCCATGTGCATGAACACACACACACACACACACACATACACACACATAGACACACACACAGTCTCACATGCATGGACACTGCTGTATATTCCTACACTTGTCCACACATGAGCGTACAGAAGACTTGGCTGGAAAGACAATGAAAGATAAGCTATATCCTCCTTGAATACTGTGTCTTCTGAGTCTCTGAGTCCTTCTATACCAAAGATCCTGCTGAGCAGAAGCTAAACATAGCATGGACTGATGGAGCCTGTGTGGTGCTGGTCTGATCTGATAGCATGCTTTTTTTGACAATTTAAAAGAAATAATTTGCTTTCTTCTTCTTAAAAGAGGCAAAGGGTGAAAAGGCCCAACTAGGTAAAACAAAAAATTAATCAAAAGGGTAAAGTATTTGCATCTAATCTCTTGACCCTAGGATTTAGTGTTATGACAAGAGAGAGAGGGGGGAAGGGGAGGGGGAGAGGGAGTGGGAGTGGGAGGATGGGTTACTATATATAGTCAAGGGGGCTGCATTAGTCATTTTTCTTGTTTCTGTGATAGAAGGCCTAGCAGAACAACTTGAGGCAGGGCTTATTTGGCTCACAGTTTGAGGGTACAATCCAAAGCAACTGGTCACTTTGGGTCCACGGTCAGAACGGTGAAAGTCAGGGCTCAGCTCGCTTTCTCTTTCCCATGCAGTCTAGAATTCCACAGAACAGTGCTGCTCAGGTTAAGGTGGGTCTTTTCACTTTAGCTAAGCCAGTTTAGAAAATCCCTCAAAGGCAGGCCAAGAGATGCATCTCCAAGGTGATTCTGGGTTCTGACAAGTTGACAATCAAGATCAACCATCACAGATATAAATCATGATGTCAGAAGGGGATCACAAGCCATCTGGGTGCCCAGAAAAAATACCTACAGGTACTGGTACATGTCGTTTCCAACTTTAGTGCATGCTTCACATAGTCTTTAAACCATTGCTGGGCAGAAGTTATCACTATCGTGGCCATTTCATAGATGAAGAAACTGAGACATAGGAAGAATAAAAGGGTAGTGATACCATATAACTCCTCATGTCATTCCAGAGCCTAGAGAGAGGGAGAGAGAGGGAGAGAGGAAGAAAAAGAGAGAGAGGGAGAGAAGGATGTTTGTTTGGTCACAATTGTGAAAGTCGATAGGGTTTTCCCTCTTGTTTTAATTTTACTTTTGTTTTTGTGATCTTGAGAACTCAACTTTATACAAGCCAGGCAAACACTCTACTGTTGGTCTCTAGCCCCAGATCAAGGTTAATGGTTTGACTATTGCTTATACCTCTAGTGAGGGGCCTCCTGGGTACCTCACCGCATGGCAGATGACGTCATAACCATGGAGCTCATGGGAGAGGTAGAGATCAGTTTTATGGTGAAAAGGGAAGAAAAAGGGATTTTAGGGGCAAGACTGCTTTTATTCTTTTTTTTTTCTTTTTAGAAATAACTTACTCTTGAGGAAACCAATGGGGATTTGGTAAGAATGTATTCTATGAATGTCATCCAAGGACAGTGCACCAGTGACTTAACAAGATTCCACTAGGTTCTCTATCTTAAAAGTCCAACAGCCTCAACACCACCATACTCAGGGCCAAGTTTCCAACATACACAGTTTGGGAAGATACTCTCAGACCATATCTAAGCCTGTATATCAGCAGCATCTCTATTGTGGGTCCTCTCAGTGTCTCATGGGACAGTTCCCACTGAATCTTGCTTATCTTTTCTCCTGGATGAGGGATTAGAACAAAGATATTCAGTAATGCTTTGTTTTACCCACAGCACTCAATACAGAAGCTAGATTTTAGTAAGTGGTCAGAACCCCCAAGGCTCAGGGACCATTGGAGAAAAGGGAGTTGGAAGATTGTGTCTTCATGGTATGACATTGTACACATGAACACATAGCAGCTGTGGTTCCCTTACAAGACGTTCAAGCCAGTTAACAGTCCAGCATGGACAGGGGTAGGGATAGTGATAACTGATGGTCTCTAAGGAGGGACAACTAAGTTTCTTTAAGGCCATGGTTCCTAGTAGATGGACCTTGCTCCTAGGGATAGTCCCATATAGATAAGTATTTAAAAGGACATGATATTGAGCAAAGTTAAAGAAGTGAATTTAAAAAGTTAGGGGATGGTCAGGGATGAATATTGATAAAAATATGTTGTACACTTGTATGAAGTTCTGAAAGTTAACAAAAATATGATATTTTTAAATAAAGGTTCAGGAAAAGGGGAATGAAGAGAAGCAACCAGAAGCTAGAGAACATACCACAGGGAGATCCATATATATGCAAGGAATGCGGCTCTATCACCCACATTGTGTGTCAGATACTCAGAGGGAAACAAAGGAGTACCTTGGAATTTTCTCTGGTCCCAGGAACCAGCATTCGGACTGGATTCAAATGAGATGTCACATCGTCCATTTGTCTGCAAACCTAGAGATTCCAAAATCCCCATATCCATCCTAGGGAATGCTACGAATACCTTTGCGGAGTGCATATAGTCTATGGCTTCAAGGATGGTGTCTTTATCCACTGCTTCATGTCCTCTTCTTGCCAAGTAGTAGATGGCTGCACAAAACTTGGCGAGAGTTGACTGAGGGTAGTGTCACAAAGCTTCTTTGAGGCACGGGGAAGATGATGTGCTTCATTGGAGAGGAAACAGAAAATTATGTAGACAGAGACAAACACAAAAATACTGTAAGAAAATGATAGCTGGCAAAATCTAGGGAAGAAATTCTGTTTCTAACTAGAATGGGGAATATGCGTAGTGTTAATATATTCATCTGTCATCATTGAAAATTAGAATTACAAAGGAAAGTCCTTTAGCCTAATGTTTAGTGAAAAAGTATAATGTGCAGGATTCCATAAACCCTAATATACTCTATGAAAACCTCATCTAAAGACCAGAAACAAATATTCAAGACGTTAATTGTAGCTTTTTAAAAGTAAGCGCTGGGCCTATGAAATACTGTCTTTCTGCTTTCTTTGTTCTTTGAATTCAAGATTACCAGGGCCAGGCTGGGGAGAGAGCTCAGTGGGTAGGTGCCTGCAGCACAAATGTGAGGAGCAGAGTTTGAATCTCCAGAACCTACGTAAAGCTGAGCACAATGGCACATGCCTGAACCCCGTGCTCCAAAGGCCACCTGGGAGGGGCCGAGGAGAGTCCCCAGAAGCTCATGGGCTACATAGCTAGGACACACAGCAGCAAACAACAAGAAACCCTGTCTCAGAGACCGTGGAGGGTGGGGACCACCACCTGAGGCTGCCCTCTGACCTCTGCACTTAGACCCTGACATGCATATACTTGCACTCACACATGGGATCACACATATGTGCATGCACATGCATCACGGTATATATTGTATACATAAATACACAAAGATTCCACGGCCGTAAGCAACATACAGCCCGGAAAAGTAATGAATCTGCGAATTGCACAGCATGCTTACATTTATGAAAGGATTTCTAGAAGTACACGATGACTTCTGGAGTCTGTGTAATCCAGTGACCGAGCCACGATTCAGCAATTCTGAAGATATTGAACATATATAGATAGTATGTCAGAAGATCTCTGTGTGGATCTGCACAGCTATTCTTTAACGCATTGATCACAGGTGTGGTATGAACCATAGAAGCATAGACTGGAAAACACTGAGTTAGGGTTGTGTGGGATGAACCAGTGAGGAATAAAATGGGCCAGACTTCTAGAAAGTTCTGGAAAGTTCGAGGGACTTTATAGATGTAAAGAAGCTGGAGCAAGCAGAAATAGTTTGAGAAACAGGAAAATGGAAAATAGTGTAGGGTCTTTTCTTTTGCTTGCATCTCCATATAGTCAGGCACATGCACATGCACATGCATACACACCTTATTTTCTATCCACCCAACCTCCTATGCAACTGGTATATGAGCTGTCTAGTCCCAAGCAGAGCTGCAGCAGACACTTTGCCTAAAGGTGGTTAAAATGAAGCAAAGTTTTGACAACAACAACAAAACATCTATTTTTAGACCATGTCAGGCATGGCCATGTTTTGAAAACAGGGATTTAAGATTGCATGTAACTTTTTTAATGTATAAGAAAGTCACTAATTTCACAGAGATATAAAGATCTTTGAGATTCAGATTCCCCTGAGCCCTACCTCAGTTTCAGACCAGAGGGATTACTAACTCCTTTGGTGAGAAGATAATTTTATTTTAATTCTCATGCAATAGCTGAATAACTGCCATCCAAATGCCAAGTATCAATCTTTATGAGTAAATTATTGTTCTCCCTATTAGGGTGTGGTGCAGAGAGGAGACATACTTTAGGAACTATAAAGTCCTTGCATGTAATTTTCTTCCTAGGCCATTCTGAACATAACAACTTTTTTTTTATACCTCAAGTGAACATCGTGTCAGAAGAGTAAAAACAGAAAACCTTAACAAAGCAAACGGGGCGTTGATAAAAATAGGATCAGAGGTAGGCTACTGTGCCTGTTTTATTTGTTTTTGTTTTCGGTAGGCTCCAGGGATTTGAACTCAGGGATTTCCTCATGCTGGAACAGCATTTTACTGACTGACACATCTCCCCAGCCCTGCCTTCAGCTTTTTACAGAAGCCTTTATCTGTCAACTCAGACATTCTTCAGCATAATGATGATGACTTATGATGCTAGCTGTTGAGACTTGGGGGGTACCTTAGTTTTTCTTTAAGGGGAAGAGGAAACAAAACAAATAATTGAATGTTTTTGTATTTATATTGAATGCATTGGATGGGCAGGCTCACTTCTGATTTTTGCAGGCGTCTGCTGGTATCACTGTTATCTCTTTTAAACCAGAAGGGACTTCTCCAAATTCCTCAAGGAGGGGCAAATATTTAATCAGCATCCGTGTTGCTTTGACTCCATGAAGTTTGTAGTTTTCTGGTCCAGGCCACAGAGAATTGCAATAGTCAAGAGCGTTTACTCACATTCTCAGTCCCTACTCTGGTTATCCCCAAATGAGAACTCCAGCTACATAAGCTCATCTCCGAGGCCTTGTGCTTAGCTCTCAAGATTGATAGCTGTCCGTGGAGAACTAATGAAGCACTGATTAATCCTTTTCTCATTGTTTCAACAAAACGCTGGGCACAGAAGCACAGCTCATGCTGGGGAAGTCATAGCAGCAAGGTCTGGAGGTAGCTGCTCATAAGTGTCCTCAGTCAGAAAATATAGCAGGAATGGCGGGGCTGCCTCTATATAAACGCTGAGGGCCATGCAGCTGCAGAAGCAGCTCCTACAGGAGGACCTGATTGAGGACTGCCTGAGAGAATAAGATTGCTGGTGCAAGCAGTGCTAGCCAATCAGGAGCTGCTGTTTAGAACAGATGCTTTTTTGGGACCAATGGGGGTGTGGGTGGAGGTGTTACAGGAGCTTGTAGCAGTGCTCAGATGAGCTCGCTGCAGCATTCTCCCCTGCTTCCGGAGTCTGTGTCCTTGACTCTGCACCAACTCACCCGCAACACCGAAGGGCAATTAAGGTTGAGATGAGAACTGAGCAGGGTTCAGGCAACAAGGAAGTACCGAGAGATGGATGCTGGGGCTCTGCTTGCTCTCTCCTGTTGTTCAGGAAGTGACACCAACCACGTTCAGGGTAGGGCTTTCCTACTTCAGTTAAAGCGATCTAGAGACTCTCCAGTGGACATGCCCAGAGATTTGTCTCCCACGTAATGCTACATCCTGTCGTTTGAAAGTCAGTATTAACCACTGAAAAGGGGTTGATGCTGGTCTCTACAAGGAAGACACAAAGGCAAAGGGGAAGAGTAAGAGCTATTCACATTCTTAGGACTATGGCTCTCCCGCTACCGCAGTGGTCCTCAACCTTCCTAACGCCGTGACCCTTCAAGACAGTTCCTTATGTTGTGGTGACCCCCAGCTGCAAAATTGTTTCCATTGCTACTTTATAACTGTAATTTTGTTACTGTATGAATTGTAATGTAAATATTATTGGAGATAGAGATTTACCAACGGGGCCACAATTCACAGACTGAGAAGTGCTGCTCGGCTGTTTCAGGAGTCCCTCTCTCTCCCAGAGTTCCACTCCTGACCGCGTCATACCCTTTATCCCTTTAAAAATGTGAACAAATTAATTAGACTTTGAGATTTTCTTGGCACTCTTTGAGGTAACTAGAGCCACATCTAATAAAATCAGATTTGGCAAGCATATTTTTCTAAGTTTCTTTTCTTCTTCCCTCCCTCCCTTCCTCCTCCCTTCCTCCTCCCTCTCTCTTTCCTTCCCTTCCTCCCATTTTTTCTTTCTCTCTTTTCTCTCAACATCTCTTTGCCCTCCGTCCCTGTCTTCCTCCCTTTCTCTCTTGGCAGAGTAGTTTGTAAGGATCCCCAAAGCATCCCTTGAAATTGCTGGAGCAAAGCTTCTTCAGCAGATGAGGTACCTAAGCCTAGAATACAGACCACGACTTAATTGGAAAAATAAACACTTCACTTTTTTTTAAGGCTCTTGGCTTTGGGGTTCTATGAAAGTAATAACTATACTGCAGAAGTCAGATGTTTCTTAGCTTTTATTTATCTGGTGAGGAAATTAAATTCAAGGGTCTGAAACACCCTTGCAGAAATCCCAGGTATTAGTGACAGAGCTAGGGGGAGAACCCAGGGCTGTGACTCGAGCCCAGGACATAAAAGTGAATATGTTCTATCACCCTTCTAATGGACAAGGAGAGTCCATGGTTGCAGACCCAGAAGAAGCTCTAGTGTATTGTTTATACTCAGCGTTATCCTTCAGGGACTTAGGGAACCCACACATGCACGGTGCTTAGAATAAGGCCTGGACTAGACTTTGACTTCATGCTCCATTTCAATTGATGATTCATCCGAATGAATGTAATACATTAATACATAGAAGAGGTAAGACAATGGAAGGTTCTTCACCAACATAACAGCTAGCCCAGGGTCAGACTCTGTAAAGATCCTAATTCTTTCCCTAGGTTATCAGCAGTCATCTCTGGCAGCAATCTGAAGGTAAGGCTTTGGAGCTAATGTCTGCTTGGAAAATATTTAAGCTTCATCATGAATTGGTAACAGTTGGTTATCCATCAGTTCACCAGGCCACGCACATTAGTAACTAAAAGAATGCGCTTAACTAAGTCATGAACTAGAATCATACACGTAGAGGACAGTCTTGCTCTCCATCACAGAGGCCAGCTGCGTCTCCATGACCTAGGGAGCCCTTCTAATCTCCCTACAAACTTTCTTCCCTATTAAAAGTGTTCATCTCTATTTCACCATGGCCTTTAGCATCTTCCGCTTCTGATCACTTTCTCTTTGCAGATCTGATGCAGGGAGGCTCAGAACCATAGTCAAGCATCCCATGAGAAAGTTTCTTCCTGCACAAAAGTTAAGTTTTACATAAAGACTCTTTAAGAATCTTTTCTTTTTTAACCTTGGAGAAGCTAATGTTGGTCAGGCACAGTGGAGATATTCTATGTAGAGCAGTACTGGTGTGCAGCTTACATCCCTGTTTAAAAGGACACAGGGATATATCTTTATTTCCTCTACATATTGGTTCTATAGTATTGTTTATTTTTGTGTCTGTGTGTGTTCATGTGCACCAGTACATTTGCAAGCACATGTGTGTATGCATGGGCATGTGGTGTTTGTGTGTGTGTGTGTGTGTGTGTGTGTATGAGACTAGGGCTCAGCAATTTGGCTAGGCTAGCTCACCAGTACATCCACACAATATGCCTATCTCTGCCTCCTCAGCACTGAGATTATAAGTACAGAACAAAATGCCTGTTTTTAAGCTATCTCCTTAGTCCCAGAGTTTGTTGCTTATAAGAAGAAACCTTCTTTATGAAAGTGAGAGTCCTTTCTCTGTTTCCTCTTTTTCTAAAACATGCCTGATAAACGTTAATTAGAAAGTTGTCAGTCACACTGTCCCAGCTCTCCATCCCATCCACTTTTCCCTGGTTGGGACACCAGACAAAGGTTCCCAACAAGGACTAATAGAGGTCAGAAAGTGGCAGGGACTAACCCACCTCTAACCAGGGTGGGGGACAGAGACATACTCCTTCAGTGTGACAGGAAGTGCTGCTCTGGTTTGCGGCATTGTGTTTGCATATGGAGAGTGAGACTCTGCCCCACACAGGAGCCTTTCTTACTTCAGTGCTCCTTCTGTTGGGTCGGTCGGCTCATCTGGGATGATGGATAGCAGCAGCTGTGGTTCTTGAGGGTCTTCTTTATACTACATTAAGTGCTTTGGACACAAGATCTCTTTAAATCCCATGAAGCAATGCTTTAGAGATGCTCTCCTCCCTGCTCAGACCTCTGCCTCTGGAGGAGAACCATGACACTCCAGTTAGCATGTACCTCAGGGACAGAGACAGAACTTCACTTGAGAGCACCCCATTCCCCCAAGTCTTCTAGGACTCAGGACCGTAAAGCCAGCCTAGCCTAAATCTCCTCTTTATGAGAGTGGCAAGCTAGCCATGGTCACCAGCCCCAGACAATGCACCCCTGTTGTAAACCTCAGCCCCCATCGGCGGTTCCTAATGAGACCCTGAATGAGAGGCAAGGTTCACCTGTTAGACACACGAATCCACTTCATCTCGTTTTCCCGAACTCTGTAATCAGCTCTGCCTAACATGTTTCTTGGTTCTGTGACAGTTTCAAAATGTAAATCTAAAGCTCTTTGGTCTGAGACCTTGTTTTTCTGCTTGAGCCTTCCTGCAGTTTGTCTCAAATGGAGGCTTTGATAGAATAAAGAAAGCGATTTTTCTCTTCGAGCCTTCCCTTGCATTTAGGCAGAATAAAAATATGCACAATCTTTCCCTTCAGGCTCCCTCTTCTCCCCAAATCTGGAGACGAGGAAGAAGGTTGGAAATGTTTTTGAACTGGGAAAAATAAGCTCTCCTTTCCATGCCTGGATAAGTCTTCCCTGGCCTCCAGCTGGTTTGCCAGAAATACTGTGAAATCTCCCACTGCTTCCGTGCCATACATACACTGGACACGGTTTACTTTTTGGAGTGCCTCATTTCCCAATTAATAATTTTGGAGCCATAACTTATAAATACTTTTTTCTTAAATAAATCCCCCACCTTGCCTGTTGATCTCTGACCCAGTTATCACAGGACACTTCCTACCTGGCCCTCTTCAATTGAGTTAACTTTCAGCCAGCTCCCTTGCACATAGAATTTCCAATTTAAGCACTGCCTCAATTTCGAGTCCTTTTTAAAAGATTTCTTTTGTTTTTAATAATGTATTGCTGTATCTTTGTGCAGGTATACAAGTGTGTATGTGTGTGTATTTATGGGGTTATACATGTGTGTACGGTGTTCAAGGAGTTCAGAACAGGGCACTAGATTCCCTGCGGTGGGAGCTATAGGCAGTGGCGAGTCACCCAGGGTGGGTGCTGGGAACCAAACTCGGAACCTCTGTACAAACTCAGGACCTCTGTATGAGCAAAACGTGTTCCTCACCACTAAGCAAAGTCTCTGGCCTGCTCAACTTTGTTTTTAACGGCCCTTACACACTGCCTCCCATAAAAGCAACCCTGTAGAAGAGGTTAAGGGTGTTGTCTGTTGTTTGTCTTAATAACAAATTCAATTATACTAGTTTTTATATCAAGGATAAAATGACCCATTTGCTACCAGTGAGCACAGCAGTGGGGGTGTGTGTCCCTTCAGGCATTATTTGGGATGTTTGAATAGGCTACATCCCAAGCCTGAGTACTAATCAGACCCCAAGTCTGTCAAAACAGTATGCTGCTGAAGTCTATGTGTGTTCTATTTTTTTTTATCAAACCACACCCCAAGGGAAACAGATACTCAATCTTCCTCCTCATTTTTCCAAATGCAGTTAGCTTATTAGGTTTGACTTAATGAAGAAAATAGTCAGTGGCAATGAGCCAGCCTCGGGAACATTCTGAGGCAAGAGCTGAGGATTCTGAAGAAAGCAAGGAAAGAGAGAAAGAAGAAAAAGAATCAAATATGTGCAACTAAGCACTTTTCATATTTCACGTTGAACAGTTGGGCACCATTTGTTAAAAGGAGGAAAAAAACATTTTCGATATTCTAAGCATACTGCTTAAACCACAAATTCTGTAAAAAATGAACAGCACAAGCTATTAACAGCGGTATGCGTCCTAAACACCTTAGGCGAGAGGATGGGATACTAATACAGGGAGCCCCTCGGAGCCATCAGTCTGCACAGGGCTCAGCTCCCGCAATTTCATAAGATAAATGCCTTCGCTGTTGTTAGATGATGAAACTACAGCTGAGGCGAATCTCCGTGTTTTTCGCCAGTGATTTAATAAAGGGCCAGCTCGGGATAAATATGGAACGGCTACTCCGAAGCTCTTTTAGTTTGGCGCTGAAATGTGATAGAACTTGCTTCTGTAAATTGATTGCATCCCAAGTTCTGATTTGCCCACGCATGGAAGAAAGATGTTTACTAAGTAACGGACTGTAAACATCCCGTGTAACACGCTGTAACATTAGAGGAAGGCTAGGGAGAGAAGCCTCCTCAGGCAGAACCTTGGGGGTGCGGGGTGTCAGGAGATATCTGACCGTTGATATCACTTTTCAGAGTCAGGACTGGCTGAGAAGAAACGAGAATGTGGGAAGAGTCTGGGTTATAGTTTTCACCATCTCTCACCTCAACTTTCTCATAAGAACTTCTCTGTCCATCAGAAATCCCATGAGTACTCACTTTATATTGTTTTTTTCTTAAGCGGTATTAAACATATATCAAATCAATAAGTAGCTAGGGGCCTGAGATGACTCAGTGGGTAAAATGCCTCCTGGGCAGGCATGAGGGCATGGGCTCAGCAACCTAGTTCATGTAAAGAAAAGTCAGACACATCAGTAATCCTAGCACTTCGTAGGCTGAGATAGGAGGATCCCAGAACCATTGGCCAGTTAGCCTTTATGACTTAGTTTTAATGAAAGACTCTGTCTCAAAGAACAGGATGAAAAATAACCTCTGCTTTGGGACACACATACTTGAGTATACACGCATGTGCACACATGTGTACATATGCACACACAGGAACTAGGTTGTGAGATGATTATAGGCATAAGTAATCAACCTGCTGGACACCTAGATAAACCAACTTGGCTATATTCTAGACAACTCCTTCCAAAAAAATGACAATAAATGACAAGACTCACTATAATTTAAACATTTTTTATTTTTGTTTTACTTTATGCTCATGGTTGTTTTTTCTGCGTGTATGTCTGTGTACCACTTGTATATGACTGGTGCCCATGAAAGCCAGAAGAGGGTGTCAGATAGTCTGGAGCTGGAGTTATAGAAGGCTGTGGGCTACTATGGGAATTCAACCCAGGTCCTCTAGAAGAGCAGCCACTGTTCTTAACCACTGAGCCATCTCTCTAGGCCCAAGACTCAACTATAATTTTAGTGAATATATTTGTCTTTTATCCACGAGTAAGAAAAATCTGTGACCCCATTTTTGATGAACAAAAGTAAGTAAACCAGAGAATAAGGGAAGAACACACTTGTTTCTGTTTATTTGGAGTTTATACTCCCTAAGTGTACTTGCGTGTGTGCATGTGTGTGAGTGTGCATGTGGGTTCATGTGCACATGGTGCACACGTATGCCTGTGAGAACCCGAGATCAACCTTGGGTGTTTTCCCTCCAGTCATCCAACTTGTTTTCTGAAACAGCCTCTCTCATTGGGACCTGAGATTGCCAATTAGACTAGGCTATCTAGCCAGGGACTTTCAGCTTCAACCTTCCCAGCATTGGGATTCCAGGTCCACCATGCTCGGCTTTTCATGTGAATACTGGGGAACAGAACTCAGGTCTTCGTGTTGGTACAGCAAGTTCTTCGTCCGGGCCCAGGACGGAGCCCCTTTTCCAGCCCACTGTGCCCTATAGTTCTGACACTTGAGTCTGAGTACTTGGACTAACCCCATCTCAGGTTACTGACTAGGTTTCTCGGAGGGGAAAGGGGGCGATATGCATGATTGTCACTGGTCCACCAGCCCACTTCACAGAATATTAAGAGCAGGTTTTATCTGGGGGACTGACATGGTTGACTCCTAGGGTTATGGGAGCCTGCGTCTGGGGCCCCTGCGGGTCTGCAGCCTGCTTGCCTATCCTCTGCATGGGGCCCTTTCTGACTTTAATTGCAGTCCTCCTTGGCTGAACTCACAGGTGGCTCTCCGTGGAGGAGGTGGTCCCCTCTCCCCATAGCCCTGCTGCTCATTTCCTCAGTGGCTTAGCCAGGCCATGATGAAACAGAAGCTGGCGACTTCTCCGTTCTTTACACAACCTGGTGTTAGAGGCTGACCTTTCACCCCTGGAGATTTGGAGGATTAAGGCTGCTTTTAAGTCCCGCTCTGGCGGCTAATCCACCACTTTGCCTGGGTGTTATGTAAGCACTTCCTGACTCACCCTTTAAACCCTGCAAACATAATAAAAGAGCGCATAACCTTTACCTTCGGATTTCACCACTGTCTTTTGCGCTGCCGCATCAACCATGGAAGGATCCAGAAACAGAAAGCTAATAAGTGATAGCCTCATTTCTTTTTCTTTTTTGCCCTGGGACATGTAACAAACATTACAATATTTAATATATTCGAGTCAAATAGTTGTAGGGGAACACCAAAAGCTTCAGACTGGGCAAACAGTGTCCCCCCCCTCCCCTCTAACTGCATATATTTCCCCACAAAACAATGAAGCAGATGGTATCGGGTGTTTCCTCCCCTCCTCCTTTTAAGCAAATTAGAACCAATAAGGCCCAAGTGATGGTTGAGAAAACAGGCTTAGAGTAACACAGACTTTGACTCTTGTTATCTTGGTCCTGTATCATCTTGATTCTGACCCAAACAGTAAATCCCAAATTCAACTCTCCCATTTTCTGTCCATCCTTCATCTGATCAGATAGCTCTCCTGAATGCTGATTCAAAGATGTCTGACTGCCTCCATGGTCTGGTGAGTCACGCCCAGATTTCTGGCTGGCAAGTTCTTGGTGCACACAGAGGTTCTTGGTTAGCAAGAGAGTAGTTAACAGCAGGAGAGCTCATGATCTGACCCATGTTGAGAAAGTCCTGTGGAAAGAGGACTGTGAGGCCTGGGGTAGATGGTTCAGTTGAGAAAGTGTTCATTGGGAAAGAGGACCTGAGTTGAACCTCAGGACCTATGTGAAGGGCCAGCCATTGTGGTACTGTCTTGTAATCCCAGTGAGGGGTAAGTGGAGGAATCCCGGGCTCACTAGCCAGACAGCATAGTCTTCTTGGTGAGTTCCAGGCTAGGAGAGACCTTATCTCATAAATGAAATAAGGGCAAGGGGCAGGGAACAAGGAAGGAAAGGAGGAGAGAAGGAAGGAAAGAAGGGAGGAAGGAGGGAAACAGGCTGCATCTAAGGAAAGACAGAGTTGTCCTCCATAAGCATGTGCACATATGCATACTTACACTGCATCTTCACATGCGTGAGCATACCTATCTACACACGTGTGTGCACTTGCACACATGCACACACACACTGCACATGCATGCACACACTCACTCACACACACACACACTCATGAAAGAGAGGACTGAGGCTTGGAATGATGCCTGTTTTTATTCTGTTTTGTTTTGTTGTACACACAAGAAAGTTCACCAGACCAGACATGACAGCACCTGGAAGCAAAGGGAGAAAGCTCAATGGGTTGTCCTCAGAACTGTAGGTCACAGAAAGGACAGCTCTATACTCAGACACCCTCTGTCCTGTGAGTCTGTGTGGATAGTACTCAGCTCTGCAGGCAGCCACGCTCTGTCTTGAAGTATCATTATGCTTGGTCCTCAATTCCTTTACCTTCGAATGGTGACAAAATCAGAGTCCTTGCTTCTGATCACTAGAAGTTAGTGTGATATTTTCATGAAAGTTAACTCACAACTAAATGTTCCCAGGAAAGTTTTTGGTTGAGTATGTGAGGTATCATTTTTTTATTGGATATTTTCTTTATTTACATTTCAAATGTTAACCCCTTTCCCAGTCCCCACTGAAACCCCTTATCCCATATCCTCTCCACCTGCTTCTATGAGGGTGCTCCCCCACTCACCCACCAACTCCCACCTCCCCGCCATCTCATTCCCCTACATTGGGGATTGAGCCTTCACAGGACCAAGGGCCTCTTCTCCCATTGATACCTGATAAGGCCATTCTCTGCTACATTTGCTGCTGGAGCCATGGGTCACTTCATGTGTACTCCTTGGTTGGTGGTTTTGTCCCTGGGAGCTCTGGGAGATCTGGGAGCTCTAGTTGGTTGATATTGTTGTTCCTCCTATGGTGCTGCAAACCCCTTTGGCTCCTTCAGTTCTTTCTCTAACTCCTCCACTGGGGTCCTTGTGCTCCGTCCAATGGTTGGCTGAGAGCATCTGCCTCTGTATTTGTCAGGCTATGGCAAAGCCTCTCAGGAGACAACTATATCAGGCTCCTGTCAGCATGCACTTCCTGGCATCCACAATAGTGTCTGGGTTTGGTGACTGTATATAGGATGGATCCCCAGGTGGGACAATCTCTGGATGGCCTTTTCTTCAGTCTCTGCTCCACACTTTGTCTCTGTATTTGCTCCCATGAGTATTTTGTTACTCCTTCTAAGAAGGACCGAAGCACCCACACTTCGGTCTTCCTTCTTCTTGAACTTCATGTGGTCTATGTATTGTATCTTGGATATTCTGAAATTTTGGGATAATATCCACTTATCAGTGAGTGCATACAATGTGTGTTCTTTTGTGACTGGGTTACCTGACTCAGGATGATATTTTCCAGTTCCATCCATTTGCCTAAGAATTTCATGAATTCATCGTTTTCAACAGCTAAGTAGTACTCCGTTGTGTAAATATATCACAAGTTTGGTATCCATTCTTCTGTTGAGGGACTTCTGGGTTCTTCCCAACTTCTGGCTATTATAAATCAGGCTGCTATGAACATAGTGGAGATGTGTCCTTATTACTTGTTGGAGCATCTTTTGGGTATGTGCTCAAGAGTGGTATAGCTGGGTCGGTGAGGTATCATTTTAAAACGACTATTCGATGAGATGGTTCAGCAGGTAACGCTGCCTGACACCAAGTCTGATGACCTAAGTTTGATGTATGGGATTCACATAGTGAAAGGAATGAACAAGTTCCTGTAAGCTGTCTTTTGACCTCTACATGTGCCCCCTATATACAATAACTAAATAACAAAATAATCGAATTTTAAGTGGATAATCAACTAAAATTGACAAATAAATACATATAATCCTTAAATACTGTAGGAATATAATTAAACAATGGCTATGAGTATCCATTCAAGTGCCTCATATGCTACATAAAACTTTTTGGAGTGTGTTTATGTAGGTATGGTCTGTGTGTGCAGAGATAATCTCTTAGAAACATTACCTGTCAATAAAAACGCCAATGGTCAATGAGCTGAGGCAGAAAATAGGAGGTGGGATACTGGCAGAAAGAGAGGATTCTGGGAATTAGTAGGAGATGAAAAAGAGACACCAAGTGAGCTGAGAGAGATGAGACAGGAAACAGACCAGGAAGACAGATGTAAACTAGCAGGGAGACGCTGAGGAGATGCTAAGGAAAAAGCTGGCTGGCACTGAAAGAGAGATAACCAACCACATGGCCGACACAGAATAGTTTAAATGGGTTAAATAAATTAGGAGGTAGTCAGAGAATGAGCCAAAGCTTACGGCCTAGGAATTTAATGATAATTAGTCTCAGAGTCCTTTATTGATGGACTAAGGGGTCAGAAGCAAAAACTGACTTAAAAAATATTTTACACATATGTATCTTGCAATTACACTGTATGCGCACATAGAGATGCTCATGTAGAAGTCAGAGTTGATGCTGAGTATATTTCTCCATAGTTCTCCACCTTAAGTTTTTGAGACAGGGTCTCAGACTGAAGCTAGAGCTTATTGATTCTACCAGGCTGGCTGGCCAGTGAGCCCCAGATGTTCCTGTCTCTGCCCTCTAAAGGCATGGTGGAATTCTTTCACAATGCCCTTAAGGGTGGGAAGATGTGGAAGCCCAGTGCCAGTGAGCTATGAACAAGACAGCTAGCAGCAGCTCCCCATACTCCATGCTGGGGATTTAATTGGGGCGAATAGAAACTTTTCTGACAAACAAGAAGTGCTAATTTTGTCTGATGGAATCTATTTTTTCAGTCAGTCTCTTCAGAGCTTTACAAATGTCCTATTTGTGGTGGGTACATCCTTTCTTATAGGTGTATGAATCACAACATACTCCTGTGTGAGTGAACTACACACACACACACACACTCACACACACACACACACACACACACACACACACACACACGGAAATAGACATTGCCTTGTACAGTGCTCTTGGGCCCCCTCTACCTGCTGTGCTATAGCTGAAAGATCACTCTCAGGCATATCCAAAACCTCCTTGGTGTTCTGCTCTGGTTTCTCAGACATGAAAGCAAATAGAAGATGGCATGGGGGAAGAAGAAATGGTCCAAAGGAGAAAATCCCATCATCCAGATCAAGCTGAGATCCTCAGCATCACAGCACAGAGGACCCAGAAGTGCTCACATCTGGGACCACAGCTGGGTACAGTTCATCATAAGCTCAGCCCATTGTCTCTTCTGAGGACACTTCCTAGGCCCAGTCCTTTTCCAGACCTACTAGGTGGAAAAAGGAAAAGCCAAGTATATCAACCTGACCTTGCTGTATAACCAAAGATGACTTTGAACTTCTTATCATCCTGCCTCTACTTCCAGAATGTTGGGAGTTTATACACTACTCTTATATGAAGATAAAGACAGGACTTCATGCAAGCTAGAGCAGCATTCCACCAACTAAACAGATCTCCACCTCCATGTAAGTATTTTCATCTGTGAAATAGGAAAATGAAGACTTCCCATGCCCATCTCTCAAGGCTTGTCTGAAGAACAATGAAGACAAATGGTAAGATTTTGTGTTTAAGCTCTGAGACAATTATAAATTCTGTGAAGACACTTTGTTATGTCCACTATAAAAGACTCTATAATAGTAATTGATACTGAATAGATGTTTAGTGGATATTTGAATAGTTATGGAATAAAATATTTGTATAATGACAAATTAATATAACAGCAAAAATCATGAGTACTTACAATTGGGATACTATAAAAATGAGGGTTTTTCCCCCTGGGGAGACATGACCATACATCTATTCACCCCAGAAAGAGCACTGAGGAACAAAAGAAATGATTCACCCATCTTGGGAAACCAAGGTTACTTGCAGGAAAATGAGTAAGGGTTAACATGAAAAATTCAAAGTTAGCTACATCACAGAAAAGTGCACCCCACAAGTGTAGTAATAATGAAATCTGTCTCTCCAGAGCTCTCTGCATGGTTTGTAGGCTACTCCACAAGGTCAGGCAGTCTCTTGTTCTCAACAGCCTTTACTGCTTATCTATACCTAGGAAAAGCAAGGCTGTGCAATTCTTGTAAGTTCTTGGGACTTTCTGAGACTTGTGAGTTTGCTTCCTAAGTCTCCACATTCCTGAGTCTCAAGAATCTCCCTTTTGGATAGAATGTTTCTATTCAGAGAAAACTGATACACAACAGCCAAGTAACAGAAGCCAACTGTTCTTTGCCAACCAACATTTCTTTAAAACACCACAGTAATTGCTTTAAGAAGGCTGCTTGCAGATGATACAAGAATCCATTGAAATTACAACAAAATAACCTTAGCTCGGTGTCATTTTGACTGAAACACAGATAAGAGACCCAAGAAAACACAAGGAGTGTTGAAAGGTTCTGGTGTATCTTAGTGTTGGAATGAAGAACTTACTTGTCCCCTCCTGACTTTGTGCCTCTAATCATGCATATAATCACAACATGCATGGAGATGTATTTTCCCAAACTAGAAATGATGGGACAAAATGAAAAAGAAGCCCCCAAAGCATCTAAAAATAAAATGTTCTAATTGCACATACTAATGATATCTCAGTTAAGCTTTTTTTTATTATTCATTCCTGTGACATCATGAAATTTGCAGGCAAATGGAACTAGAAAAATGGTATTCATTTTAAATCTTTAAATGGACTGAACTACTTTTTGAAATTTAATTATTTTTATTTTATGTGTGTGAATGTTAGCCTGCATGTATGTCTGTGTAATGTGCATGCCTGAGGAGTCCAGAAGAAGATTTAAATCTCCTGAAACTGGAGTAACAGATGGCTGTAAGCCACCATGTGGATACTGGGAGCCAAACTCAGGTCCTCTATAAAAGCAGAAAGTGTCCTAGCTGCTGGGTCTTCCCTCCATCTTAGACTTGAGATTCTTAGTGAAAGCCTAGAATTATCAGACTTGATCTATGCTCTTGATGCTCTTGATGTGTTTTGTATGAAAAGAATGCAGTCTATTAGGCAAACAACAACAAATTTGAAAGAACACCAGTAGCTCAGGTGCTAAGATCAACAATTAATAAATGGTGCCTCCTGAAAAGCTTCTTTAAGACAAAGAACACTGTCAATAGGACAAACCAGCAGCCTACAGAATGGGAAAAGAACTTCACCAACCCCAAATCCAACAGAAGTCTAATATTCAAAATATATAGAGATCTCAAGAAGCTAGATATCAACAAACTAAATAGCCCAATTTAAAAATGGGGTACACAGCTAAACAGGATTATCAACAGAGGAATCTCCAATGGCTGAGAAACATTTAAAGAAATGTTCAACATCCTTAGCCTTCAGGGAAATGCAAATTACAACTACTCTGAGATACCATCCTAGACCAGTCAAAATGGCTAAGACCAAAAAGCTCAAGTGATAGCTCATGGTAGAGAGGATGTGAAACAAGAGGAACCCTCCCCCATTGTTGGTCAGAGCGCAAACTTGGGCAGCCACTTTGGAAATCAATCCGACAGTATCTTAGAAAATTGGGAATAGGTCTACCTCAATACCCAGCTCTACTACTCCTGCACATGTACCTAAGGGATGCTCCACCATTGCCACAAAGACACTTACTTAACTATGTTCTTAGTGACTTTATTTTTAATAGCCAGAAACTGGAAACAACCTAGATGTCCCTCAATGAAAGAGTGGATAAAGAAAATGTGGTACCTTTACACAGCTATTAAAAACAATGAAATCATAAAATTTGTAGGCAAATGGATGGAACTAGAAAAGATCATCCTAAGTGAGGTAACAACCCAGGCCCAGAAAGACAAACATGGTAGGCACTCACTTATAAGTGGATATGAGTCATACAGTAAAGGATAACCATACAATTCAAGGACCAAAAGAAGCTAAGTAACAAGAGGAGCTCAAGAAGGGATGCTCGAATCTTACTGCGAAGGGGAAATAAAATAGAGATTATGAGTGGATGGGGGAGGGGACTGGATGCGGGAGGAGTAGAAATAGGAATAGGAGGGACCAGGTGGAGGGAAGATGGAAGGAGAAAGTACTGGGAGAGATAACTGGAATGGATTGTTGGGGGGTGGGGGAGTTAGGCATCTCTGGGATGAGCTAGAAACATAGGGCAATGGAAACTCCCAGGAATCTATGACAGTGACCCCAGCTAAGACTCCTAGCAATGGGGGATATAGAGCCTGAACAGGCCATCTCCTGTAACCAGGTAAGACATCCAATGGAGATATTGGAACACCAACACAGCCACAAAACCTTCCACCTACAATTTGTCCTGCCTAAAAGATATGCAGGGGGTAAAGATAGAACAGAAATTGAGGTAATGGCCTGCAGGCTCTCTGCTGGCGGGTCTAGGCTGGGAGGAGAGAAGTTGGTCCAGCAGGGTCTCTCCGGGAGCCGAAGCCGGATGGTGAGTGTCTCAGCTCGGATCTCCTGCCATCTGGAGAATAACCACCCCCAGGCGGGAGTCTGTCAAAGCAGGAACTCCTTTAATTGTATCAGTTTTTTGTTCATAAAGGGTTGAGGGAAGAGGTGGGCATTTCTGGTGGGGTGAGATGTAGGCAGGGAAGGGTATGGAGGGTATGAAGTGACTGACAGGACCAATAAAGTTATTCGACGTCAGTGGTAAGTAGGCAAGGACAGGCTTAAACAGGTCGTGCTGAGTCACTCCAGTACTGAAGTGACTGAGACAGGTCTCTAAACTGGAGCAAAGGCTCAGGCTCCCTCACTAGGCCTCAGTATCTGGCCGAATAAGGCCCAACAATGGCCAACCAATGACTGGTCCAGCTTGAGAACCATGCCATGAGAGAGCTCACCCCGGATGCTGTTAATGATATTTTGCTCTACTTATAGATAGGAGCCCAGCATAACTGTCATCAGAGAGGCTTCACCCAGCAACTGATGGAATCAGATGCAGAGATTCACAACCAAACATTAGGCAGAGCTTGGCGAATCCTGTGTAAGAGGGGGAGGAAGGACTGTAGGAGCCAGAGGGGTCAAGGGCACCACAAGAAAACCTACAGAGTCAACTAACCTGAACCCATATGGGCTCTCAGAGACTGAACCACCAACCAGAGTGCATGCATGAGACTGACCTAGGCCCTCTACATATATAAGTCATGCAGCTTGGCCTTCAAGTGAGACTCCTAACAGGGATCTGTCTCTGACTGTTGCCTTCCTTTGGATTCCTTTCCCCTAACTGGGCTTCCTTGTCTAGTCTCACCTAGTCTTACTACAACTTCGTATGCCCAAGATGGTTGATATTCATGGGAGTCCTCCTCTTTTCTGAAGAAGGGAGGAAGAGTGGTTGGAGAAGGGAACGGAGGTGGGAGGGAGGGAACTGGGAGGAAAGGATGGAAGGAAAACTGAGGTCAGAAGGCAAGGCTAATTAATTACTCAACTAATTAATTAATTTTAAAAAGAGGTAGTTGGTACAGTAGAGTGACAGAGGGTGTAGATGGACCCTGGAGTGACACAAGATAGGTCTTTTATTCCTAGCTGTGATCCACTGGACATGGTATAGTCCCTGCTAATTCAGTTACTATAAAACAGGTTGAGAATGTAACTCAGTTATTATAGTAATTGCCTAGTCCCCAGGTTTGATCCTCAATACAACATACAACCATAGAGTTGCTGTAATCCCAGCAATTTGAGAGGCAGACCACAAGTTTAAGGCTATCTGTAACTTCCTGGCCAACCTGGGCTACATAAGATAGTGTCTAAAACATTTTTTTTTTATTGTATGGAATCAGTTAAAAAGCATTATGTTAGAAAGGTATTTGACATATAAAAGGGATTTTATAGCTGTGTTCTTTCTTACTTTTCCTTGGAAATTTCACTTATTTCTAGCATTCCAGTCTCAAGATTAATACAAGAATACATTAACAATTCAAATTATAATGATCACTAGCAATTGTATGTGTCATTATCTTGGGGCTGATCCTGACACAGGTGTCATATCCCCCAAATCGACCTTTGATATTCTTTTTTTTTCTTCCTAAACATTTTCTTGTATGTATGTATGCATGTATGTATGTATATATGTATATTTGTGTGTGGTAAATGTTCATGTTGGTATGTGTGCCTGAGGGTGGAGGCCAGAGGTTGGCACTTGTTGTCTTTCTCTGTGTTTCACCTTGTGCTTTTGAGAGAGAAATTCTCACTGATCCTGGATCTCACTAATTAGGCTAGGCTGACCGAGGGGGCTCTCTCTCCTGTCCCTTTTCCCATGCTGGCCTCCATTAGGGCGGCAGAACATGCCACTATTCTAAGTGCCTCTAGATTCTAGGAATCAGAGTCAGGACATCATGACTGCACAGCAAGTGCTCTATCCCTCTCCACCCTAGCCACGTCCCCACCCCCTTCCTGGGAGTGTTCTAAGTTGCATATTTCTAACAACAGACACCTTGCTAGATTTTACCCCACAAATAACAGAAACCGCTTAGAATTGTGGCAGCATGGCCTCCTTGTGGCCCCCACTTATCCGCCAGCTAAGGCAAACAGTTCCCAAATAAAATGGCAATGAAGCAAAGAATCAGGACCGAAGCATTTGATGGCACACAAGTCTTTTCAAATTCCAGCGTGAAAAGAATCGTTTCAGCCAGGTGTTGCCATGTCCCAGGAGTCCAGGTAGAGCAATTACTGCAGTAAAAACAGCAACAAAATGGATGCAAAAGAGAAAAAAAAATGAAAAAGAACTTTCCTCTAAAGACCATTCAGAAAGAGCCCAGCACCCTGTAAACCTGCTGTTTGCACAGATTCCCTGGCAAACAATAGCTTTGAGTCCTGGGAAAACTGTATGTTGTTCGGTCAAAATACTCAGCATTGAAGGTGACTTTTCTTGAAAAGAAGCATGTCTGACTTGGGGGCTCCAGTGGTTAGATAATTTCCCTTTGTGTAAAAGCCATTTAATATGACTGTGAGTAAGAAATGGGCCTCTTTTTACAATATGTCATACTTTCTATATATCAAGAGAGATGGATTAGTGTTTGTTAAACTGCTTTTTAGTAGGACCACCTGATTCAGTATATAAAAATAAACACAAGCTAGTCCATTAGATCTGGAAGGCAGGGTGCTGGACCCCCTCATTTGCACTGGAGAGGCCCTGTGGGAATTGAGAGGGTGTCTTAAAATGCAGTGAGACCATTAGAAGATTCTTCTGCTCCGAGCAGGTCCAACCGTCCGCAGTGTATCCTCATATCTAGCTACCTTCCTGCTCGCTGACAGCCTTCTCTGCTTGGGGGCATGTTTATGGAATCTGGAGGAGAGATTATCTGAAATACAAACGAGGGTGAAAGCAGCTACAAATGGCTCTGAAACCAGCAACTGTCCTAATGGTGGAGAAAACATGGTATCTTGGCTCTTAGGAAATTCAGAGTTCTGGGGCTGGTCCTCAGTCTGGGGTGTGGTTAATGCTGATCTCTAAGATTCACTTCCAGGTTCATATAACACCAGGGTGGAGAGATGCCGAAAATTCACACACATTAGATAAAGAACCTCCTTTAATTCTAGAACATGTCATTAACAATAACAAAACAGAGCTTGGGGAGAGTCTTGAGAAGTTGGAGAGCGTAAGCCCTACCTTTGGTAGTTTGCTATTGTTTAGATTCTGTGATACTCTGCAGTCACCATTGTGGAGCCTTGCAAACTCACCTAGGAACTTGTCCTGACAGCTAACATAAACACAAATGTGGAACTCGGTGTCCATGGTCTGTCTCTGCAGAGGCAATGAAGGATTGCTGATGGCTATTCTCAACACCTTTGAGTTTTCTCAGGTCCGATATCTTCAGTTTATTTTTACCTCAGTGTGGAAATTGCAACTGACTTCAGCTCTAGACATTGTGAATTAATTTCCTATGCCTGCCCCAGGGGTCCAGGGAGGAAATGGGTGCACCTGCCCCAAATCAAATGAATAATTCATACTGCATCTGGCCCAAAGGTGATAGGCAGCATAGCAATGCAGAAACAGCTGGAAACAAGATCATGGACATCTCCCCTTGCCAAACACACACACACACACACACACACACACACACACACACACACACACACAGAGGAGGGAGGGGAAGAGAGAGAGAGAGAGAGAGAGAGAGAGAGAGAGGTAACTGTATTTAGTTTATTATCTGGTGCTAATGTTATCTTCCAATAATATTTTTATCTTCCAAGTTTGACCAGCTCAGAGTTCTGTTCCATCTGTTCCAGCCAGGCCTCGATAATAAAGGGTCAAAGCAGACAGGGCCCGGGAGTATGGTCACCCTTTTGACACTAGGGGTAGGAGCCTGCAGAATGTGGCTCTGAGTACCCAGTCATCCATGTTTCCTCCCAGACCAGAGATGCTATTATAAGGATATAATGCCTTGACACAGCCACCCCCAGAATAAGCCCCAATGCTTTCATTTGACAGTTATGCCACAGTAGAACAATTTTACAAAAGACGTCCAACACATATGCCCATTCCACCCCACTTGCTCTCTCTCTCTCTCTCTCTCTCTCTCTCTCTCTCTCTCTCTCTCTCTCTCTCTCTCTCTCTCTCTCTGTGTGTGTGTGTGTGTGTGTGTGTGTGTGTGTGTGTGTGTGTGTGTGTGTGGTATAAGCTTCTGTGTGCCCTGTTGCCCATATGGAGGCTAGAGATCAATCTGGAAACTCATTCTTCAAATTTTGTCCACTTTGTTTTTTGAGACGGTCTCTCCCTGGCCTGGAACTCATCAAGTAGGCTAGGCTGGCTGGCTGGAGAGCCTTGAGAATCAACTCTGTCTTAGGATTTTACTGCTGTGAAAAGACACTATGATGGTTTGTACATACTTGGCCCAGGGAGTGTCACTATTAGGAGGTGTGGCCTTGTTTGAGTGGGTGTGTCACTGTGGGCATGAGCTTTAAGACCCTCATCTTAGCTACCTGGAAATGAGTATTCTGCTAGCATTCTTCAGATGAAGATGTAGAATTCCCAGCTCCTCCTGAACTGTGCCTTCCTGGATACTGTCTTGATGATGATGGACTGGCCTCTGACCCTGTAAACCAGCCCCAATTAAATGTTGTTCTTATAATAGTTGCCTCAGTCATGGTGTCTGTTCATAGCATTAAAACCCTAAGACAATGACCAAGGCAACTCTTAAAATTTACACATTCAATTGGGGCTGCCTTACAGGCTCAGAGGTTCATTCCATTAGCATCAAGACAAGAACATGGCAGCATCCAGCCAAGCATGAAACACGAGGATCTGTGAGTTCTACATCTTCATTCAAAGAAAGCCAAGGAGCAGACTGACTCTTTCACATTGGGCAGAGCTTCAAAGCCCACCCCCACAGTGACGCACTTCCTCCAGCAAGGCTACATCTCCTAACAGTACCACTCCCTATGGGCCAAGCATATTTAAATCACCACACTCCTCTCTCTACCTCCCCAGTGTTAGGATTCCATGTACTTAGCACTATCTACAAGTTTTTAAGGGTTCTGAGGGTGGAACTCAGGTCCTCGTGTTTGCTCAGCTAACACTTCACTAACTGAGCTATCTCCTCAGTTTCCACTGGCTCTTCTTCTCCAGGACACAAGCACAGATGTTAGAGGGATGGAGATCTTCATTTCTTTTCCTTCAATCTGACTGGCTGTCTGTGTTATAGTGAATGATACAATATGGTAGACTGAGAGTGCATAACCTCTAAGAGAAGATCACAACAGGCATTATATATTTTTTAATTAATTCATATTTTCACAATGCATATAATGTGTTTTGGTAAAGTCCACCATCCTTATCCATGTCCTGGACTATCTAGTCTCAGGTTTTGGTCACTCAACAGTGTTAGGTATAAGCTCCATCTCATGAAGAGGAGCTTTAAGTCAAATCAGATATTGGTTGGTTTCTCTCATAAGTTTTGTGCCACCATTGTAGATTAAAGGCTTTGTGGTTGGGTTGGTGATTATGTTTCTTCTCAGGTAGCACGCAGAGTGCCTTCCTGTACCAAAGACTCTAGAATATAGAGATGAAGGCTCTCTGTAGGCACCAGCTCTGCTTCTTTATATACAATGAGTTGTGTATGTCCTGTCTTCAGCAATAGGGTAGTTTTAGATTTTATTGGTTGCATTCCAGTCTTATCTATCACAGTTGAGGGACTGGCAGTCAGATATATCTCTATAGGAAAACAGCATAAAAAGCTCTAGGAAGATTGATGTACTTTTCATTTAAATTCTTAAGTGAAATGGAACTTCTTGATTCTTCCTCTTCTCCAAGACAAAGTCTTGGTGGGTTTTTTTCTGTCTGCAAAGAACTGTTCCATGGGATTTTCATATCTCTCCCACACCGGAGTTGATCCTGTGGTGGGGCCCAGTCAGCTTTCTTTTATTTGTCTGAACTGTTACATGCCCTGATCTATATCAGCCAATTCCAAGAGAATGAGAACTCATTGCTTTCCCAGTCCTATATCAACCTGACCCTTGAACCACAGTTAGACACTAGCTCTAAGTCTCCTCTCTACCTTAGGGATTTTGTCTCTTTCTGTGCTTCTCTCTCTCTCTCTCTCTCTCTCTCTCTCTCTCTCTCTCTCTCTCTCTCTCTCTCTCTCTCTCTCTCTCTCTCTGTCACTTTCTCTCTCTCATTCCCTGTGTGTGTGTTTTCATGCTTCTGTTCTCTGTAAAATATGGTTGAGTGCTGACACCTTGCTTTTCCTGTCTTTTTATTCTGTTAACCCTAGGAGTAAAAGAATCTGCAACTCTAGATAATCTCACCCTCACAGCATTGACCAGCAGGCCTTGGAATCAGTGTTGCTAAGGCTGAACTTGAACTTCTACTTCTCTAATCTCCACCTCACTAGTACAGGAATTAAAAGTGTGTCCCACCAGACTAAGTTTATGCAGTTGCTAGGCATTGACACAGGGCTTTGTGTGTTCCAACAAGGCACTCTACTTACTGAGCTACATTTCTAGCCAAGAGAATAGATTTTAGTGTTCTAAAATATCACACACACACAATTAGCAGACACAGTTTCCTGTTTATAATGGTTATATTTATGGTATTTTGCCTTTATACTGGTATGAAGTGGTAGTCATTCAGCAGAAATCATTTAATGCTCAGAATTATGCACATTCATATTTGATTTTCATACATATCTGCAATAGACTTTGAGCATATTTACCCATTACCGTCTCACGTCACCCACACTTATAGACCCACTTCCTTGCCCCAACTAGTCACCCTCCTATTTCCATGTCTTACTTTGTATAAACATCTGGTGCAAGTAGCTTTAGCTGTTGGGTGTTCATGGTTGTATCAGCCACATCATATCAGATGACAGCATAGTCTTTTCATTCAGGTCCTTTTCTGAGTTAGTGATATAGGGCATGAAGCTCTCCTACAACACGAGCCGCAGGTACAGGAGTGAAGGAATCCTTAGAGGCCATAAAAAGGCACCAGATCCTCTGGAGTTGGCATTCCTGACAACTGTGAGCTACCCTATGTAAGTGCTGGTGGCTGAGTTCCCATGGTTTGCAAGAAAAGTATGCACTCTTAACCACTGAGCCATCTCTCTAAAGCTATTGTTGTTGTCATTTTTTTAACAGAAAGGTTTTGTATTAGGTGATTTTGTCCAACTATAGGCTTATAAAGTGTTCTGAGAAATGTTCTGAGAACATTTAAGGAAGGCAGCACAAACTACAAGCCTCGCAGATTAGACACATTTGATGTATCTTTGGCTTAATGATATTTTAAGTTTACAATGGGCAAAATCATCACATACATATCAAGAAGCATTTGTATACAAGACGGCATGTGTTAATTAGCTTGATCTAGCCATCCCATTGAACAGTAGTGTTAATTGGCTGATAGTCCTTCATCACCACACCATGGTGAGCTCCGTCTGGTCCCCCTGTGATACTTGTCTTTGCCATCATTCTTGCTGACTTGGCCATGCTCCCTTGGCCTCCAGCAATGCTCTGAAGACCTGCAAGGCCCATATGCCAGGATCTACTAACAACCATGCCTATCATCTTTGACACTTGCCTCTGGAACCCAAAGGTAGGAAAACAGAGCTAGGAACAGCATCTCTATGGGCCACAAAACAGAAAGCCTATAAATGACAGATGAGAAGAATAGAACAGAGCTGCTCATATCCCACCCCACCATAGTTTATCAGAAATTTTTTTACAAGAATTTGAAAGCAATCCATGCAGTAGCCTCGGGGCCTTTCATCTTTGACACCACAAGGGCTGGGGAACTCTTCCAAATGTGGAGTCAAGTCAGCAGGACCAGGTGTTTCTCGTTGTTCCAGAGAAATGATGTGGACCTCACTGGGTCTTTGTAGGGCAGTAGTAGTGTCTGCCAGGGGATTTGGGGATGAAGGGCAAGGTCCTTCCCCCCTTTCCACCAGCTGTAGTTAGAGCACAGGGATCTAAACTGGGTGGAGGAAAGCATTAAGATTTAGATTCCTCATGCTCTGTCTAAATTCTGCAAACCCCTCCAGAGTCTGGCGAACCTCATATCTTCTTGGGCATCTTTTTTGAGCACACTTGTCCTTTCTTTATCTTTCCTCCCTCTGAGCAGCTTCTAACAATGCCATACCATTTGGTGCTGCAAACTAGAGTTTCTCAGAGTAGATTCAATGTAAAACCTAAAGTAACAATAGTTTATGAAATAAAAATAAGAAAAGCCAATAAAATTCTGGAGGTTAATGAACAAGAAGTTCCAGCCATTTGTATGCAATTCTGCCCTCACCACTTAGGGTCTTTGTATTTCAGAAGGTGCTAGACATAGACTGGGGAAGGTAAAGGGATGGGCTCCATCTATGTGCATCTACAGAGAAGCTTTCAGCATGCTGAGTGAAGACTTTCCAGCGTAGTTGTTTGAAAGTCACCCGCACTGCAGACAGTAAGAGCTCCTCACACAGATGTATAAGTGAAACCAAAAAGCTCATTGGTTCCCCAGAGTAAGCTTTAGTGGAATTGTTCTTGGGGACTTAGGAAGATGGGGAAGACAGTGCTCACATGTACTTACTACCTAGAATATGAGTATCCTTCAGGATCTACTGGGGATGGAGGCAGGAAACCCACAGGCACAAATACCTTCAGGTTCTCAAATATAAATGATATCCTATGATTTTCACACACACACACACACATACATACACACACACACACACCAATCAATCAATCAATCAATCAATCAATCAATCAATCAAATCTAGCACCTGCACCCTCCTGTGTTTTTCTGATCGCCTCCGCATCACCTGGATACCTAATACTAGGTAAGTGCTGTGCACACAGTTGCTATGCCTTAATGTCTAGGGGATAGTGACCAGGGAAGATGTCTGAATGTGTTCAGTAAACAGTTTTCAAAAATAGTTCCCATCTTTGGCAGTTGAAATATACAGATACAGATACAGAACCCAAACATTTGGAGGCCCAACATTGTACACAGCCAATTATTTTGTAATCTTTTAAAATATTTTTTTAAAATTATGCATGTGTGAGACTGCAAACAGGACATTGAACGTCCTGAAGCTAAAGTTACAGATGGTTGTGAGCCACTGGGCACTGGGAACTGAATTCAGGTCCTCTGCAAGGGCAGTCAGCACTCTTGACCACTGAGCCATCTCCATGTAACCTTAGCAGCTGGTAGCTAGCTAGTTGTAACTAGCAAGCTACTCTACATCATTGCTTTTCAATTGTAAGATACACAAACCTTTCAGTGCATTCTGATAGCTTCTAGAGTCATCTCACTACTTGAATTTACAGATCTGGACTCTTCAAATGACCTGTTTCATCCTTAATTTTACCAAAGTACATCTGAATAAGAACATAGCAATTGCTGCTGTTTTTGCTGTGTTGGGATCTGAAGCCATGACCATGAGTGTCAGGCAAGTGCTTTGTCTGTGAGTTACTTATATGTAGCAACCACTAACTTCAGTTCTTTTGAGCTATAGGTTGGATCATTATGGGTCCATAGTGAGTTATATTTTTGGTTCAAAACACTGTAAGAAGTTACTGATGATGTTTTGGAGATCAATAAAGAAACATCTCTTTTTGATGTGTGTGTGTGTGTGTGTGTGTGTGTGTATGTATGTGTGCATATGCATATGTGCATTGTGTGCATGCCCATGTGTGTGCTCCAGTAGGTGAGCACATGTGTGTCCATCTGTATGTATGATCATGTGTGTGCTCCGGTAGGTGAGCACATGTATGTTCATCTGTATGTGTGATCGTGTGTGTGCTCCGGTAGGTGAGCTTATGTGTGTCCATCTGTATGTGTGAGCATGTGTGTGCGCATGTGCATACACACTTGTGTACAGGCCATGGGGACCTCTGGATGTTATTTGTCAGGAGCATAGTCCACCTCTAATAAAATATGGTCTCTTCTAGTCATTGAGGTCATCAAGTAGGCTGACCTGGCTGGCCTGCAAGCCATGAATCTGTTGTTTCTTCCTCTCCAGCCCTGGAACCAGAGCAAGCATCAATACGCCTGCCTATTTTTATGTGGGTCTGGGGGAATCAAACTCAGATCCTGATGCCTGCCTAACAAGCACCTCACCAAGTGAGCCAGATCCCTAGTCCAAGAAAATGTTTCTGTTCCATATTTTTGGACTTGATTGATGCTTCTTAAAGGGCCACCACCCATTCTAGAAAGTAGCGCCGGCTTTACTGCTCATCAGTAGGCAGCAGGAAAGAGGACAATATGAAAACACACTGTGGTCCAAACTTTAAGCAGCATCCTACAGTAGCATGCTGTGGAAAGACACTGAGCATCTGTGCAATGTCCACGGTTCAAGTGAATCCTCAGAATGAGTCTGGCATAAGAGTCCTGGTGCAGCAGTACAGGCGTCTGGGTATCATCCAGATGAAGAGGGCAGAAGAAGCAGAGAGTAAAGAAGAAGAGGAAAGGGCAGGCTGGGATGAAATTTGGCAACACGGAAGCCATAAACAAGAATGTTTTCTTCTGTAGACCATCAGAGGTGTTCATGTCCACTCCCTGGTTTCTGGAGAGTGAAGCTTGTGAGGCTGGCACTGTGTGCCATCTATGTGGCTGACTACCTCAAAGAGAGCAGCCAATGGCTGGCTTGCCTATCAGGAAGCGGGATTGTGTTGGGTTCTTCACTTGCTGCTAGGATGCTGCCTGACAATGTACCCTGCAGGAAGACTCGCCGATGATGCAGAAGAACTTAGGCAGCTTTTGCTTGGTCTGATAAGTCAACGTTGGGTTACAGAATATCTCGTTGAAGATTACATGAGCCCCAGTCTCTCAGACAACTTTAGTATGCAGGCAGAGCCGAGAACTGATGACCAAAGAAAGTCTTTAAGTAATCACAACTATTTTTCAAAGGAGTCCCTCGACCTCTGTTCCAAGGCCTGATAGAGGCACAGGCATGTGTCAGGAGTCCAGAGTTGCAGCTCTCTCCTGCTGTGTGGGTGCTATCAAGAATGAGTTTACAGTGGGGAGCTGCAGGTCACCTGAGTCCCCTCCTGAATGGGTGGTAGCATTGTAAGTACGTCTGTCTGTCTGTCTGTCTGTCTGTCTGTCTGTCTCTGTATAAGGATCCCCACTGTGCTTCAACTCAGTCTTGTAGAGCTATGACATTTAACATATGAGGAAACCAAGGCCTGTAAAAATAATGAGCTTGGGAATGAATATCTTCAATCATCATATGACTACTTTGAGGCAGTGTCCCGAGTGTTTACTCAGCTAGAGTTCTTGGGATCACAAGCATGCCACCACACCTGGCTTTTTTTTTTTCCATGTGGGTTCTGAGGATAGAACTCAACTCCTTGAGCTTTCAAGGCAAGCGCTTTACAGATTAAGCCATCACCCCAGCCCCATCCATACCTCCAACCGACCAATTAGCACATCTGAACAGTTACATGTGGTGCTTATTTTGTGTAGGTATGCCTCCATGCTGATAAGAGACACAGCATCAGAATAATAATAGTCATGACAACATTGGTTTTCTGAGCACTCGCCCCTGCTAAGCAATGTTCAATACATTTCAACACATGTTACTATCCTCAATATCCAGTGATGTTATTAACCCATTTTATGGATTTGGAACCAATACACAGTGAACTCTAATAATGGTAATTAGATCAAGCAATCAATACATAGTTTATTTACAGAGCTTGTCTCTGAGGTGCTAGGGAAATTTTATGAGATTAAAATATTTTGTTGATAGTTAAACTACTCTAAATGTCGTTCACTTGAGAAGCAAGCACTTCTTTACTGGCACAATCTATCCAACTGAGGGTTACTGGCTTGCGTTGGAGGGTTAGGATGCACAGTGGGAGACTCCGGTGAGATTTTTGGCGTGCGAGCATCCCCCTCCAGGCTCTCGGGTTAGTTGTTCTGCGAATTCATTGCACACAAATATTTTATGACTGCATTTATTCTTCATAACAATATGAATGAGCAACTGAATACAAGCCAAATCCCTTATGAAGCCAGAGGAAGAGTGATTAAATTATAATCATCCTGGATTAATTAATCTATAATATTTGCTCTTTATATGAAAGAAGAAAATCAGCCTTCAACATAAAGGTTATGTACTCTTGAGGTCTGTGTCTTAATAAAGGAAGGGCTTGGGGAAAAAACTTGACAAGCCCCCAAGATACGACACGTTGTAAATGTAGACAGAGGGTTATTACTGATATAAAATATATTCAATGTAATTATCAGCCACAACAAATAATCAGAGTGGTGATAATGAATAATTAACATTTTTATACTCCTATAGCCATGTGTCTAACAGATAAGTGTGCAACATTGAATTAATTTATTGTACTATAGCATTTTAAGGCATGAAAATTGCCTAATCAAAGCTTCTTTTCCACAGTGTTGCCAGATACAGGTAGGAATCACCGATAAGGCTTATTTTTTTGTTTCCTGATCTATAAAATATCTGAAAAAAAGAACACTTTGAGTGGGAAATTGCACTAAGAATTAAGTCAAGGTAAGCTATTGGTATAAGTCAGGAGGATATAAGGACACTGCTGTTTGTCCCTGGAATTAAGGGTTAAGATACGTATAACATAGAGCTGGGGAGACAGCTCAGTGTGTAAAATGCTGGCTGTACAAACATGAAAACGAATTTGGATCCCCAGGATCCAGGATAAACTAGATCTGGCAGGGCATACCTGTGATCCCAGCTCTGTTCTAGGGAGATGGGTGCAGGGGCACAGACAGGAGTTCCACAGAAACTCATGGAGCAGGGAGCCTTTGTATGCAGTGGCAAGCAAGACTCCCCACCTTAGAAAGGTAAAGAGGCAAGGACCCAAAGCTGAGGTTGTTTCCTCACTTCCACAAGTACACCACTGCACTTACAACCCCTCTCTCACATGCACACATATGCGCACACACCTACACAAATGTAAAAAACTGTATTAAGCGGTTGTCCCAAATTAAGAAGGGTTATACAAAGAGACTGTGAATTGGCTTCTCCATACGTTTCTATTCTAATAGCTGCTTCTGTGGGTTTGGCTTCCTGCAAAGAGAATGGGAAGGAGCATGCTTCCTGTTCAAGTCAGACTGCTTCCTTCCATTTCTCATGTCATTCAGCCCATATTAGACTTACCAGGGTCTTTTTTAAAATTCTCTTTCATCACCAGGCATAGCAAAGGCTATCTCTGCTCATTTTCTGAACTCCAGGACCACACCTGATATCTAAATGTCCCCGGGCATAACTGAGTTGCAAACCTGCTGACTTTAGCTGCTCCTGGGAGGTCACAGTCTCGTCCACTCAGACCTAGCACCTAAAGTGAGCATGGACAGCAGAGGAGGAGGATTAGGAGAGGAAGGCTGATTCCCCATCCTGGTCCTGGAAGGATTTTCATGCAGCCTGAATCCAGAAGTAAGGTGCCCAGCATCCTAGTAGAGTGTGAGGTGCTAGCAAGTAGGTTGGTGGAAGGTAGCAAGATCTTGGACTTGTTGCTTAGTAGTTCTCCATGGCAGCAACATTCAAATTTATGCACATATCAACCAAGCATAGATTCTGTTGAAATGCAGGTTCTGGGATGGGGCAGATGGTTCCATCAGTAAAGAGCTCCTTAGGAGCAGGAAGACCTGAGTCTGTTCGCTAGGACTAAGATAACAACTGTAACTGTGCACTTTTAATGCCAGCTCTGGGGAGGTGGGGACAGACAGAACCCTGGAGTTCACTGTCCTAGCTTCCTTAGTAAGTTCCGCTCAATAAAGACTCAGTCTTTTTTTTTTTTAAGTGAACAATGGCTGAGGAAAGATGTCTAAGGTTGACACATTGGCTTTCTTTGCAAGCTTACACTCATGTACCTACACACAGGGGAAAACACAGGAACACATACAGACATAAAAATGTAGACTGTGATGCAGTATGCATGGCAGGGTCTCAGATTCTTTGGTTATACCAAGATCCCAGGTGACCTTTAGCTGTTTTTAGACACGTCTTATATTTGCATAATATATGCACCATTGAGTGGGAACCCATGTACTCCTCTCTACTTATCATGGACTCTGTTGTATTTCCAATGATGATATGAAGGAACCAGCCATTGCTCACTGGGTGCCAGCCTGGATCAGGTGCATGGATGGTGTCCAGAGAGAAATGAGTAGCTTTGCAAATGCTCAGCTTATATGCTAAGTGCACATCTTCAGTGTGACTGTATCTTAATTTCTAATGTAACGCTGTCTCAGGGGTGTAACTGGTGACAGCAGGAAAATGCTTGCCCATGTTAGGTGGACATCAACTTCATATTAGCAAAAAGCAACATGGTTTTCACACCAACAATCAGAATTTTTTCCTCAAAATGGAAGCAATGAAAAGGATGAAATAAAATAATAATAAAAATATACCCTAACAGTAGCAATGGCTAGGAGCCAGTTTCTGTGGTATGTTCTCTCTCTCTCTCTCTGTCTCTCTGTCTCTATCTCTCACTCTCTCTCTCTTTCTCTTCTCTCTCTCTCTCTCTCACCAAACTAGGCCCAGTGGAGTCTGACTAATGCCATAGATTTTTGCATCCTTTCTTTCTTTCCAGCACTGAGGATTGAACCTATAGCCTTGAGATAGAGAGGCAATTGTTCTATCGCTGAGCTTCATCCCCCAGTCCTTAAATCATAGTATTTAGATGCATCTCAGTCAGGATTTGAACCCACGCCTAGAGGATACCAAAGCTCTTAGCTTGGGCAACTGCAATAATTATCTCAGGTTCTGCTGAACGACTGCACAGACTGTAAGCCCATGAGGTGTAAGAGAGGTGCAGCTCACAGGGCTTACACTTGAATAGTTGACAGGAAATACACTGGGGCTGAGCACATAGCTCAGTCAGTACAGTGCTGGCTATTCAAAGGGAAGACTGGAGTTAGTGTGATTGTTGTTCTTGGTTGTCAACTTGACTACATCAGGAATTAACCCAAAACACAAATGTCTGGACATCCAACCTAAAATGGACTTTTTTTTTTGATTAAATCATTTGAAGTGGAAAGACCTACTTTTAATCTAGATCTTAGCTGTGGGAAGATACACCTTTAATGTGGGCCAAACCTTCTGTTGGAAACCCAAATAAAAGCATGAACAAAAAGCAGTAACTCTCTCCTCAATCTTAGCCAGCTTGCTCTTGCTCTCATTGTAAAGTCCATCCCTTCATTGACATTAGAGCCTATTTTTTCATGATTCCAGAGTATCCTGAAGACCAGCTGAAACATGGAACCTTCTTGAACTGAACGGCGACTGGATTTTGTTGGTAGACTGCCATTGTTGGACTAGCTGAACAACAGCCTATAAATGGACAAAAGCCATCCCAAGAAAACTCCTAGAAAACCTCAACAATACAGTTAGAACCCAGTTAAGAAGCTGGGTATGGAAGCACTAATCTGCAATCTCAGCCCTGGGGAGACAGAGACAGGCAGATCCTTGGGGCCCACTGACCAGCTGGCTTAGCCTACTAGTTCTAACACAATAAGAGATGCTGTCTCAAAACACAAGGTGAATGCCATTGTGAGGAACCGCACCCAAAGTTGTCCTCTGGCCACCTGAGTGTGTATGCATGCACATACACCTACATATTCCACTGGTGATGGGAGAAACTACTAAGTCCAGTTCCAAAGGCCTAACATGAAATTGCCCTGAGAAAGAGGAATCACTGCATAAAGGGGCAGCCATCTATGGTCTTGTGAAGATTGTTAAAGTCAAACTAGCTCTAGGGACTAAAGTGATAGTTTGACTTAAATGAGGAAGGAACAAGTAATGGGCATCGGTGAACCTAAGCAAGTGATACACCTATAGAGGGTGATGGCGACATCTACTCATACCAGAGGATGTTGTGTGCACTAGAAATCTGACTTCCAAGACTGTGTGAAGGTCAGTATTGATTATCAACATGACAGAAGCTAGAATAACCTAGGAGACAAGCCCCTGGGAAGATCTGTGAAGGAGTTTTTAGATTGGTCTAAATGAGGTAGGAAAACATATCCTGAATATGGCTAGAGTCCTGGACTGAGTAAAACAGACAAAAAGCAAGCTAAGCCCCAGCATTCATCTCCTTCTGCTTCTTGACTGTAGATGCCATGTGACCAAGGCAGCCATGCCTGGTATGGTGGACTGTATCCTCTAAAACCACAAACCAAACGCAAACCCTTTATTTCTTAAATATTTTCCTATTGGGTATTTGATCTCAGCAATGAGACAAGTAATGGCTGCAGCATGCATCATTCTCCACTAGGGAATAGTCAAAATGCCAGTGGCCATTGTTCCTATTCTATGACCCACAGCAGTAGAATCTCCTCAGATGAAGAGATGCAGATGTGATGTTCACATCTACTTTTAGATGCCAGCAGCCAGCACAAGGCCTTTGATGTGGTCTTTCAGGAGGAAATTAGGAGGCACTTCTGGAGGAAGTAAACATCTGGGAAGTTTCAAAAACGTACCTGTTCTGTGTATGTGTATATGCATTGCGTGCATATTGTATGAGTCCATAGTTATATGTATGACAGTTGCTTTTGCCCCATGCATTGTGAATGTGGAGGCCATAAGTCAGAGGATGTCTTTCTGTATTTTCTTTTAACGTTCTTTGTGAACCCAGATAGGCTAGGTTGGCTGGCCTGCAAGCTGTACCGACTCCCCTTCTTTTCACCCCTCAGCTCTGGGTTTATAAGGATAAAGCACCACCCAGCTTTGAACATGGGTGCTGGGGATTCCAACTCACAGCCTTGTGCCTGTGCCCTGCTCACTAAACCATCCCTCCTGCCCTGAGGAAGGGATTTTGGAAACACCTTCGCTAGAGCTAAATCCATCTCGAGCATGCATGTGCTCTCACTTTTTGGCCAGGCTTAGAAGTAGATTTCACCAAGAAGACTGGACCAAGAGTGTCTCCTGTGGTGTCTGGGGCTGAACCTGACAAGATAAAACAGGCAGAGTCTGGCTGGGTAAAGCACACATCCTCCCCCCATCCTCAGGGACGCCTCGATCCCCTCTCAGCCTCTATGATCTAAGATGCTTTCTAATAGAATCTCTTTCATTTCTGTCTTAAGATTTCTTGAGGGGGTCCAAATTTTTTAAAAAAAAGTCCAGGCACCTCTGTGTTTGACCACTATTGATTGTGTTCTGTTCCAGTTGGTGGGTTTTTATATAAAAACAAAGAACAAAGTAATTCTCCTGGGCTGGCCTAAGCTGATTACATTAGAACATATTCTGCCATGTGATTTGGGGAGGGCTTGGTTTCCCTGAGCAAGAAGCTTGAGACCAGAAAGATGCATGCACATCCACAGAGGAAGAAAACCTAAGCAAGAGCTTTGGCCTTGTTAAATAAAATTCTGCCTGTTATGGGGGGGGCACACAAATAGGTGACTCTAACTGATAATATAGCAGTCAGATTACCTACTGATTGAATATATTAGAAATATATATTATATATATAATATTTTAAATATATATATGTATATATATAGTTAGAAACTGTCCATGGCTCTATATGACTGGTGCCTGGAGCAACTAAGACAAGCTGAAATGATTTAGGCACAAATGGTGTATTGGGCAGTGTGCCTAGGATGGCTAGAAAGCTTCATGGAACCAGCATGGACTCAGCTTTCTTCTTGCTACTCCCTTGACCCTACCATTTTCTCAGACATATAGTGGCAAGATATTTGGTCCACCTTGACTGTTCCTTCAGGATCTGGCAGAAATGGGGTGACAGAGGTAGAGGGACAGTACAGGAGGAGAAAAGAAGAGAGAGAAATAATAGGAAAGAAGAGAGGAATGAGGAGAGAGGGAAGGGGAAGGAGGAGAAGAATTGAAGAACAATTAATTAGTTATCATGTCGGGGAAGGTGGATTCTGACAAAATATGATAACAATAGCAATGGAAAACAAAACAAAACAAAACCATGTGTGAGAGTCTTACAACCAGATGGAACTTTCCAAATGAATCAGGTTTTTCTAAGCCAAGGAAATAATATCTGAGTATACATACCATTGTGAAAGGTCATGAACTGGAATTCTTTTTAGCAGGAATAACATAAGAGAGGTAATTAGGGCTCAGGGAGTCACAATTTCCTATGTCATGATCCTCCATGGGAGGAGAGGTCACTTCAGGAGTTAGAGGATGGCAAAGCATATGATCAGATCAGCATTTGGGAAATTTGGCCCCGGTCAAGTTCTGTAGGGAGACCCAAAGAGAGCAGATTGGGGAAGAAACTGGTACTGTGATCCAGACAAGAAACTACATAAATGGACTCGGATGTGTCTCGGTTGGTTTAGTGCTTGCCTAGCATTCACAAAGCCCTGGGTTTCATCCCCAGCACTGCTTAAACCAGGCAACATGATACACATCTGTAATCCCAGTAATTGAGAAGTATAGGCAAGAGGAGAAAGACTCAGTAAGGGTCCTTGTTAGCTACATGGTCAGTTCAAGGCCAGTCTGGATGACTTGAGACATGACTGTCTCAAAATCAAAATCGAAACAAAGGTCTTTCCAAAGCTCAAAGCCTGTTTTCCAATGCCAACCCACTCTGCATAATATGTTCTTTCGGGAAGCTCAGAAACTACCACAAAGATGTGGAAGGTCTGGTAATTCCTGTTGCTATAACTACCACATTGTCATTTGTGCCTGACTCAGGACTTGTGTGTCTTGCTCTGGTATCCATGGTGGCAGGTCAATGTGTTAGCTCTCCAGTAGGCTGAATCTTAGAACCGTCTCTGTTTTTAAACCCTCCTCTATGGTCTTCAGATTAATTATGTGACTATTTTCAAACCTCTTAACTAGTGTCTGGCATTTGACAAGCACTTGGCTTTAGGTATCAGTGAAGACAGCATCTTTAACGAATGTTTTCCGGGACTGAGGATATAACCCAATGCAATATGATTACCCAGCATACATGAGGTTAGTTTAAGCACCAGCCCAACTTAAATGGAGCATGGTAGCATACACTTATAATTGTAGTATTTGCAAGGAGAAGGCAGGAAGATCAGAAGTTCAAAACATTCTTAGCTACATGTAGAGTTCCAGGCTAGCCTAAGCTACATGAGACCCTGTCTTAAAAACCCAAACCAGAATGTTTTCTAAATCCTGTTTGCATGGGTACAAACTCCACACTGGTGCTGACTTAGGATGCTTAACTTCATCTCTTTCTCAGCTCTCTTGAGATTCTTAATAAACAATGATGAACTCCTAATTAAAGTAGCCATTGTTGGAAAAGAAGTCATTCTCCATGAAAACAAAATCAGACACTCACCACATTTCAGGAAATTGGTAAGTACCACTGCCTATCTGAGGACAGAGGTACACCAATACTCTTCAAACTGTTCCACAAAATAGAAAGAGAAGGAACACTACCCAATTCGTTCTATGAAGCCACAATTACACTAACACCAAAAGCACACAAAGATCTGACAAAGAAAGAGAATCTCAGGCCAATCTCTCTTATGAATATAGATGCAAAAATACTCAATAAAATTCTTGCCAACCGAATCCAAGAACACATCAAAACGATCAAAAAGGGAAACGGGAGGAAACGGGAAAGGGGAAATGATTTGGAATGTAAATAAAAAAAAACTTAGAAAATAAAATTTAAAAAAAAAAGAGGACAGTATTAACAACTGACAAATGCCCATCTCTTTTTGTCACCACTTCTAAATATTAGACATGTGTTATTTCTTTTTTATACCTTATCTGAAAAAATCCATCATATACTATTTATTAATACATGAAGACACTAAACCCAGACACTACTGCTGATGCCAAGAAGTGCTTGCTGACAGGCGCCTGATAAAGGTGTTTCCTAAGAGACTCAGCCAGAGCCTTACCAATACAGATGTGGATGCTTGAAGTCAACCATCGAACTGAGCACAGGGATGCCAATGGAGGAGTTAGGGGAAAGAATGAAGGAACTGAAGGGGTTTGCAATCCCATAGGAACCAACCAGACACCCCAGAGCTCCCAGGGACTAAACCACCAACCAAAGAGTACACATGGAGGGACCCATGGCTTCAGCTGCATATGTAGCAGAGGATTGCCTTATGGCATAAATGAGAGGGGAGGTCCTTGGTCCTGTGAAGGCTTGATGCCCCAGTAGAGGGAAATTCTAGGGAGGTAAGGCAGGTGAGTGGGTGGGTGGGTGGGGGAATCACCCACATAGAAGCAGGAACAGGGGTCATGTGATATGGGATTTTCAGAGGGGAAACTGGGAATGGGGATAACATTTGAAATGTAAATAAATAAAATTTTCAATGAGAGAGAGAGAGAGAGAGAGAAGACATGCTAAGCAAGTGGTGGAATAAGAGCTCATGACTAGTACCCTGGATTTTACATTGTGCTAGAGAGCTATAATAATGAAATGAAAGTAGACTTGTTGACCAAAGGAATAGAATTAGTGACCCACATACAAGCCCTACAGTCACCTGACTTTTACAAAGAGAGCAACAATACACATTGGAGAAAGACCAGCATCTTCAACAAATGAAAAGCCAGTCAAACTGGACAGCTACACTTAGAAGAATGAAACTGTATCCTTATCCTGCACAAACATCAACTTCAAATTGATCAAGGACCTCAGTATAGGACAGGATCCCCCAAGTCTGATAGAGAAGAATTCACTGGAATTTGAGGGGATCTGAAATCATCTAAGAAACACTTGACAGCTCTAAGCATGTCTGTAAGGTGATTTTCAAGAAGAATTGTCTGAGGGGAGAAGGCCCTACCCTACAGTGTGTCTTCCTGAGGCAACCTGGCTATAAAAATGGTGCAAGGAAAAAGTATGGTTGCTTTAGTGCCTACTTTTGCTTTTGCGTCTTGTTGGTAAATGTGATTTGCCTATTGCTACTGCTGTAGCTACCATCCTTTCCTGACATTCAATTTTCTAAGCATGGACTGAAAGAGCAAGAGCTCTCCCGGAATCCCCCAGACCTCCAGCACCAGATTGGGACTGCGGAGACAGCCAGCTTTGTGGGCTGATGTGGAGGTTCTCAGCTTCTTCAGTAATTAGACAGGCATTGGTGGACTGCCCACCTCCTATGGTGCAAGCCAATGGAATGAATCACTTTGAATATATATATTCATTCTTTCAGTTCTGCTCCTCCAGGGAACCTTAATTCATATAACACTTAGCCTCAAGTACATTTGATTTTTAATTTTTTCGAGGGAGAAAAAAATGTCCTTGAACTCAAGGTGCAGCTCAGTGGTGAAGTGCTTGTCTTGCATGTGGGAAGCTCTGACCCATCCCTAGCACAGAAACAAGCAAACATTAACCTTAAATGACAATTGACCTCAAGCTGTGGGTGTGGTAGATAACTGTATTTAAAACTGCATTTCACTGTAGTCACCCCCATCAAACTCATCACAGGCCAGTGGTTATCAATCCTCCTAATGTGACCTTTTCATACAGTTCCTCATGTTGTAATGACCCCCAACGATGAAATTACTTTCATTGCTACTTCATAACTGAAAATTTTGCTACTGTTGTGAGTTGTAATGCAAATACTTGGGGCGATAAAGGTTTGCTAAGGGGGGGTCACGGCCCACAGATTAAGAACTACTGCTCTAGGCCTTGCCTACATTTTCCTCTTACACAAAACCAACCTCCTATATACCTAGAGAACTATATACCTAGAGAAGAGACTGCTTAGAGAATTAAAAGAGCAAATGTACTGCCCCACTTCATTAACCCAAAGGAAGGCTTTCAGGGAAGACTAGACTGAAGGCACTTGTCAACTAGGCCACATGTGGCTTAACTGAGGAGTAAGCCTAGTTGCTTATTTTACAAGCAGCACATATCACCCTAGGATTAGCTGATCAACAGGGCAGCCATAGTCCAGTGGACCTGAGTTCTTTGCATCTGTTTGTTCATCAAGGTGTAGACTTGTGTTGGTTAATACTGATTGCCAACTTCTAATGATCTCGAATCACACAGGACATTGGTTCTCAACCTTCCTAATACTTTGACCCTTTAATACAGTTCCTCTTATTGTGGTCACCAAATGTAATATTGTTTTCATTGCTACTTCATAATCGTAATTTTGCTACAGTTATGAATCATAATGCAAATATGTGTATTTTCCAGTGGTCTTAAGCTATCCCTGTGAAAGAACGTTCCCCTAAAGAGATCACCACCCACAGGTTGAGAACCTTGGACCTAGGATCAAATCTCTGGGGCAGTACAATTAATCCAGTTCTAGACTGGATTAATTGAGGAGGAAGTCCGTGGTGTAAGCTTCCTCCAAGATTAAAACATTCAATCCAGCAGGAAGCTCCTTAAGCAGAAAGGTGAACTACTCAGAAGAGGTCAAGGAAGTTCCTGAAACTTACCAAATTTATTCCCTGGCAAAGTAAGTAATAAAAGCTTAACCCCACCTCCACCCCCCAGACACAAGAGAGCCAGGCTGGAAAGAAGACCAGACCAGTTGACTGACTATAAGCAGCAGAAGCCAGACAAGCTGCCCGGAAGAGGTTTAAACCAGAGTCACCGGAAAAGGAAAATTTCCACCCTGTTCAGCTGTCTGCCTGCTGGGCAGTGTGCTCCATGTTTCCAGCTTCGTGAGTTGTCACCCATGCTGGGGTGGACTGTGGTGTTGCAGCTGTCTTTGAGTTCTTTCTGCTCCTGTAACTCCTTACCAATATTCCTGTAAGTTCTGCTTACAAGAGTTATTTATGCTTCTGTAAGTAACTCTAATAAAATTCACTGGTTCACCAAGTTGGACATGGTAGTATCTGTACTTTGGTCTTTTATGGGATTCCTATCTGGGGTGAGTAGAACTGTGTGTAATATCTCCCCATGAAGAGTTTTGTCACACAGCAAAGTGTGGGCTGGTGCCGTTCCATGGGCTGAGGACTGAATAACGAAACCCTGAGCCGGTCACTGGTATCCTTGGCACTCTGCCTCCTGACTGTGGATACATATGTGTGGATGCCTCATGCTTCTGCCAGCAGAGTTCCTCACCATGATGGACTAAATCCTCAACCGATGAGCCAAAGTCAACCTCTCCTTCATTAAATTGCTTTTCCAGGTCTTTTGTCACAACGACAGAACAGTAAACATACAAGCCATTTTCTCATTATGCTTTATCTTTTTTCTCATTATCATACAAACACATCGCCAGTCATCTCTCTCTGACTCACTGATGTAAACCATTGCTGCTCTTCATGCTAAGGCCAATCAGTGATGAGGAATATGTTGCATTCTACATTAAAACAAAACAACCAAATGTGTCATCGTCCCCTTGATCTTGGGATCCCTTTCAGACATGTTCTAACTCCTGACTCTTAGTGTGTAAGTAGATTAGTTTCACTGTAGGAGCAGTGAAACACTCCCAGAGAAAGTGGTCCCCAGACACACATTGCCTTGTGTAACAAGTGAAGAAACAGCTCCAAATCTAAATATTGAATTAGATTCATATTCACTAGGTTAGGGAAAGGGGGAAAGGGCGAGAGTAGACATTGAAAAGGCTCAATATTTTGTTCCCTAGTACTGGTTTGATGGGACCTGTGTATGAACCACCTGATGCAGATAGGAGACAGATAGAAAATAAAGCCCAGAGATGTCCAGTGAGAGACGCAAAGCCACACAGCAGGTAGAGACACAATGAGAGCACTCCTGGACCATGACTCCTAAGAGGGGGCAATGAGCTGCAAGACATCTTCCTTCCTTCCCTTTGTAAAATTATCTGTGTGTATATCTAAAAGGCCAGCCTGTAAATCAAACATGAGTTGTGCTTTTTTTCTTTTTAAAGAAAACCATTCAGAAAACTGCCTGCAGCAATCAAATATTCGATGTTACTAAGTGCATCTCCACTTGCTTTATTAAATAAGTGGGAATCAGGGTAGCAAGGCCTTCACCTTCTTCCCAGGCCACATTGACAACTGTCTACGGTATTTCCAGTAAAGTCATTGAGTGTCTTTGTTTCCTCATAGGTCCTCCATTTTCATCATGGAATGTTCTAGTTGTGTCAACTCTAAAAGGTGGTGGAGGGTTAGGAGGAAGCACCACTGGGCATCTTGTTGAAATCACTAAGAATTTATCTTTTGTTCTGAACTTTAAAAAGAAAAAAAGACAAGATAAAAGGTTCCCATTCTGTAAAGTCTTAGAATAGCTGCATGCAACATGTATAACAGGCTGCATGCAATATGTATAACAAGCTGCATATAACATGTATAGCAGGCTGCATAGACATGTATAATAAACTGCATACAACATGTATAACAAACCAAAAACCATCATTTTGTTTCTGGGAAAGACACTGGAGAGTTTGATTCCAATTTCAATACTTCAATTCTGTATATCCCACTAAATATAGTCATGTGTGTATGTGTGTGTGTGTGTATGTGTGTGTGTGCACATGTGTGTGTATTTGTGTGTGTGTCCCACAATACATCTGTCTGTTTTGTCTGTCTATCTTGAATATTTCTGTTCTGATTGATCCCAAAGAACTTATCAGGAGAAGAATTTTCACTGCCTTTTACATTTTAGGAGAGCCTATCGTTTTCATTTACTAAATAAGAGGTTATCTATCATGAGAGAGACATAATACATTGATGGTGGCAGGTCAAGAGTAGGCGCATATTAGATACCAACCTTGGTCCCCACTGTGGGAACTGACATATGGAGATGACTAAGTTCTTTCTCCAAGCCAAAGTGAGTGACACTTGCATTTCCTGATTACCTGGTGTCAGTGATCACTTCTTTCAAGAAGTTACTTTTGGTCATGAAGTTTCATTGCAGCAATAGTAACACTAAGACACTCATTATGATCTCTGGTCTGGCACACACACACACACACACACACACACACACACCAGAGAGACACAGAGACAGAGAGTTCTGGAACCTCCAGCGCTGTCAACTGTTCAACAGTATATGCAGTGGTACCTCAAGTGGTTAACCTACAGGTATAAGACAAAACTTCCACTGCTAGGCATTTTCCCAAGAAGAGTTAAAGAATATGGCTGGAAAAAGGCTTGCATACAAATGTTTATAGCATCATTACTTCTAACAGATGGAAGGTGAAAGCAACACAGACCTCATAAGTGGATGAATTCAGTGTGATTTATTGTCTGTACAATGGGTTATTTTTCAGTCATAGAAAGGAATGAGGTACTGATTCTGGCTGCAGCATAGACGAGCCTTGAAAATATTTTGCTAAGTCAAAGAGTCACTTAAGTGACTGTGTATTCGGGGGCTGGGGAATGATTCCAGTTCTAAAGTGCTGATTGTGTAAGTTTAAACCCAAGAACTGATGTAAGAAAAAGCTGAGTGTGATGGCACATTCTGGAAATGCCTGGAAGGGAGGTGTATGGTGATCCCTGCAGCTTGGGAGCCAGCAAGCAGAGAGGAACTGGTTAGTTCCATATCATTGAAAGATGCTCCCCAACCCCAAATAATATGAACCTCTTTCCAAGGAATAACACCTGAGCTTGACCAGTAGCCTACAAACACACACACACACACACATGCACACTCACACACACACACATGCACACTCACACACATGCATACACACAAGCACACACTCCCACACTCGCGTGCACACACTTTGCTGGCACATAGGCCTGCATATTGTATGACTTCACTTACATATAAGTCCTAAATAGACAATTCAGGAGAGATAGAGAGTAAATCACTGTTGTATAGGGTTAGGAGGAAGGAGGCTGTGAAGGGTGGGAGGAGGGGGGGAGTGGGAGAAGGAAGCAGAATAGGTAAGCATGAGGGTTTCTTTCTGAGTATCGATAATATTCTCAAGTGTGGGGAAGGATAAAGGATTCTGCATATGCTAGAGATAAAGTTGGAAGGGGCGCGAAGTGGGTTTGGATTGGAGAGAAGTTAGGGAGAGGAGCGGAGAATGATTATGGTCAAAATACATAGTATACAATTCCCCAATAATTAATAAAAATATACATTTAAATGTCAGAAACAGTGGCTAAATTAAACCCAAAGTAAGCCATTGGACTTTTGAAATATGAGAACTGTATGTGAAATATATCTCAAAAAAAGCTATTAAAAATTTAAAAGCTAAGACATGTCTATTTATATTTTTTTCATTCACCAAGTTTCTCTTTCCAAGAGCTTAATATCCTATACTTTATGAAAACCAAATGAGGGCTTATCAACATACATTTAAATGTATTAACACATACACTCCTACAACTTTAACACACATGCACAGGCACACAGACACATATGCACACACATGCACACATATGCTCACCAGTATACTTACTCATATACACATGCATTGGTATGCATACACACAAATATATGTATCTACATACACACTCAGACACACATGTACATAGGCACACATACGTTGTTATATCATTATGCACATACACACAGATTCAGACATATGCATAGATATACAGGCACATACCTGTATATATGCATATATATACAAACTCATGCACACACATTCATATATCTATGCATATACACAGATGAATGTACTCATTGATTCACATGTACATAGACATAACTACACACACCTCATTCACATGGACACACCTATATACATACCTACATACATACATGCCAGTTCCTCTACCACAGGACCTCCTGGCTCTGTTTGGGATATAATCAGAACTGGGCTGAGTGGGTAGTAAGAGATAACCAGGGACTAAAATCAGAGTGAGCTATCTTATCCCAGTCCTGGGATTAAGGTTTCTAATCCTTCAGGTCTCAGATCTGTAATCAAGCTGTCATAGAGGTTATCTTTATGTCCTAGAAGTTATTTTTCTTGGCTTCAAGGAAATCATGGATATATCCATGAAAGGTGTGGGTGACATGTTCTTGCTTTGTCTATGCACCTATGTGTGCATGCAGATGAGGACATATGGTTTCATGTGCTCACCTATCCCTGCATGGATCACAACCTTAGTGAACCCTCAGTGGGCCCAATGCATAGTGAAGGGAGGGCCCATATGTGTGAGTATACATGTGCTCCTACAACACACATGCAAATATATGCAAGTTCTTGTTTTCTGCTGGAGGATAATTGGATTCATCTGCAATCTGCTCTATTGGCCAAAGCCTACATATCCATAAAGAGGACTTCTCATCTCCACCTCCTCCCCATGTCTCATCATTAATTCTGTGCATGGAACAGAAAGGCAAAGTCAGGCGGAAGCGAGGTCAGGGCCAAGTGAGGGCGAGTGACAGGTTCTGGCATTCGTGAACTCAGACCTCAGAGGGAGCAGTGGCACAAAGCACATCCAAACAGGTTCATCTCCTATAATTGATTTCTTCTGGCAGGTCTGACCTCCTAACGGTGCCCAGGCTGGGCTGGCACAATTATAATTAGTCTCCAATCCCTGAGACACTGACCGCACGCTGGCATATGGAGACTGGCTGTCTGGGGTTACAAAGTTGCTCTAGGTAATTCACCAAGCAAACCATTCTCTTCTAAACTGCATTCTACCTGCAACCAGATGATTGATATGTGCCAACAAATGGACAAATAAGAAAGGCTTGTCATTCCAGGATTGTATGATCCTGCCTGCAGTTGCAAAAGAGCCTGTGTTTAATTTCTCTTTCTTTTGAGCTGTGCACATTGTACATGATTTTTTTTTGAAGAGGACACAGGTTGGATGAATATGAAGCAGGGTGTGTCTGGAAAGAGTTGGAGAAGGGGCAAATATGCTGAAAACACATTGTATGAAATTCTTGAAGGGCTAATAAAAATTAGAATGAAATATTGGTAAGCTATACATGGGTAGAAATTCTACAAAATGGAAGAGAAAATGTTGCTCAAACCATCCACTAATATCTTCTCACTGATTTACCACTTCAGCTAAAACTTGGCCATCTCCATTAAACCCCACTATTTAATTTTGTTCTGAAAGTCTCATCGGATACAATAAAATACAAATCCAAAAGAGGAGATGCTGGGAACAAGTCAAAAAATATCCATCATCTCAGGAGAATGGCACCTTTTTTGTCTTTTGGGTATTTGTTCCTCTGTGTGTGTGTCTGTGTGCATGTGGTGTATGTTTTTTGTCTGTGTGTAGTATGTAGTGTGTGTGTGTGTGTGTGTGTGTGTAGTTCAGAGGTTCATGCTGGGCATCTTTCTCAGTTGTTCTTCACCTTATTTTGGGGTTACAGTGTTGCACCTTGGGCTCACTGATTTACCTAGCCTGGTTCCCCAGCAAGGCCCAGGGACCTGCCTGTCTGCCTCCCCAGTGCTGAGGTTACAGATGTACACCATTACACTCACCTTTTATGTGAATGTTAGGGAGCAAACTCAAGTCCTCATGCTTGCTCAGCAAGCAACCGAGCCATCTCTCCAGCATTTGACACCTTTTTGTGGCAGTAATTTCAGGGATTAAATGGAATGAAGTAGATATTTAGACAACTGATCTAGAAAGAGAAATACATTAACCATGATGACGGTACACTCACATTGCCCAATAGTTAAAAGCTAGTTGTCCCCAAACCTCAGTCTTCTTATTCAACAAATGTTTCTTAGTATTAAGTTGCTTATAGCCAACAATTCAGTATAATGTATATGGGTCTAAATATACAGTTGCTGTACTGTTTTACTTTAAAAGGTAATGTTTTACACGGTGAGTATTTGAAAAACTGAGTCTCTCTCTCTCTCTCTCTCTCTCTCTCTCTCTCTCTCTCTCTCTCTCTCTCTCTCACACACACACACACACACACACACACACACACACACACACACACACACAAATACCTCAAGTGAGAAACAATCTGCAAAATACCTGGGCTTGCCCTTACAACTAAAAGTTAGCACAAATAAGGACACCTGAGGAAAATCCTATGCCCAAAGAGACATCATGAGCACACTGAAATAGAAAAGAGACATTTGGTTTAAAAACATCTCAATTTTCAATCAGGCATAGATTTTGATTAGTAACATCTCTATATTGGTTTGCTGTTTGTAAGAAATAGACTATTGTAAAATCTTAAAAATGGAAGGCTATGTGGGAATTCTTCATTACTGTTGTAAATTTTCTACATACCTAAAAGAATTATAAAATCAAAGTTTAATTGTTAAAGGAGCTAAAGTGATGGTTTGGTGAATAAGAGCACCAGCTGCATAAATGTGAGGACCTGAGTTTGGATGGGCCCCATATAAAAAGCTGGAGGTTTGTGGCTGAACCTGTACCTGTAGCCCAAGCACAGAGGACAGAAGGGACAGGAAGATTGCTCTGAATTAATTACCACCAACCTAGTCAAAAAAGATGAGCTTCAGGTTCAACAAGAGAAATAAGGTGGAGGAGGAGGACACTGAACATCTTCCTTGGGACTTTGTGTATATGCATGGGTATGCAAAAAATGATTGGTGAAGTAAACCACAAATCTACAATCAGGAATACCAGCAAGGGACTGGGAAAATTGCTCAGTGACAACACGCTTGTGAGGGAGTGTCTAGACTAGGTTCACTGGGATGGGAAGATCCAGTCTAACTGTGGGCAGAACCATTCCCCTGGCTGCGGTCCTACGCTGAGTGAAAGGAGAAAGGGAGCTGAGCGCCATCTCTCCCTGCTTCCTGACTGCAGATATTATGGAGGAGCTGCCTCATGCTGCCTGCTCTCCCTCCCCACTGAATCCTCAAAGTAGGAACCAACAAGGGAATTAAAAACTAGGAATCAAACCAGGAGCCAAAACTAGTTGCTTTTGTCAAATATTTTGTTATAGCGATCAGACATGTATCTAGTACAACAACTAATCACATTTTACGGACTCATTATAACTGTAATAGTAAAGCCCGACTGGAAATAGCAGGCCACAGCCTTTCAAGCACATTGACAGCAGAATTTTAAGAACTTTATAAGTAAATCTAATAGCATATAAAATTGTAACTCCTCAAACACATGTTTTCAAAAATTAATATAAATTGGAACTGGAGAGATTGCTTAGTGTATAGCACTGCTTACTTCTTAGCCATAACACTTGACTTTGGTTCTCAGTATGCATGTAGCAACTCATAGACACCTATAATTCCAATTTTAGGGGGGTATCCAAAAACCCTCTTCTGGCCTCATCAGGTAGTTGGATACATGTGCCATGTATCTACACATATACATAAATAAAAATAAATATTAATTTAATTAATCATATTAATAAAATTAAGGAGTAAAACCCATAACTTCCCAAATAGTGGTAAGCAGGCACTTGATAATATCCAGCATTTATTTATTTATTTATTTATTTATTTATATGACTTTTTTCAAGACAAGATTTTTCTATAACCCTGGTTGTGCTGAAACTTACTCTGTAGAACAGGCTGGGTTCAAACTCACAGAGATCCTCCTGCTCTGTCCCTTGAGTGCTGGGATTAAAGGCATGTACTGCCACTGCCTGACACATACAGGATTTTAAATAAGAACTTCTGGTCAGGTAAAAATAGAAGAAAACTTTATTAATTGATTAACAAACTTACAAGACTCCACAGATATCTTTTTTTTATTATTTATTTTATTTTATTTTTTTAATTTACATTCCAAATCACTTCCCCTTTCCCGTTTCCTCCCTCCCCGAAAGTCCCATAAGCCCCCTTCCCTCCCTCTTTTCTCCATTCAACCCCCTCTCCTTACTCTGTCCTGGCATTCCCCTACATCCAGTCTTTCCAGGACCAGGGGTCTCTCCTTCCATCTTCTTAGAAATCTATTGATATGCGGATTGTGTCTAGGGTATTCCGAGATTCTGGGTCAATATCCCCTTATCAGTGACTGCATACCATGTGTGTTCTTTTGTGATTGGGTTACCTCACTAAGGGTGATATTTTCAAGATCTGACCATTTGCCTAGGAATTTCGTGAATTCATTGTTTTTAATTGCAGAGTAGTATTCCATTGTGTAGATATACCACATTATCTGAATCCATTCCTCCGTTGAGGGACATCTGGGTTCTTTCCAGCTTCTGGCTATTATAAATAAGGCTGCTATGAACATAGTGGAGCATGTGTCCTTACTGCATGCAGGTAAAGCCTCTGGGTATATGCCCAGGAGTGGTATAGCCAGATCCTCCGGGAGTGTCATGCCCAGTTTTCTGAGGAACCGCCAGACTGCTTTCCAGAGTGGTTGTACCAGCCTGCAATTCCACCAGCAGTGGAGGAGTGTTCCGCTTTCTCCACATCCTTGCCAACAACTGCTGTCTCCTGTGTTTTTGATCTTAGCCATCCTGACTGGTGTGAGATGGAATCTCAGGGTTGTTTTGATTTGCATTTCCCTAATGACTAAGGATGATGAACATCTCTTTAGGTGCTTCTCAGCCATTAGATATTCTTCAGGTGAGAACTCTTTGTTTAGCTCTGTACCCCATTTTTTAATAGGGTTACTTGCCTCTCTGGAGTTTAACTTCTTGAGTTCTTTGTATATATTGGATATTAGCCCTCTGTCGGATGTAAGGTTGGTAAAGATCATTTCCCAGTTAGTTGGTTGCCGCTTTGTCTTTTTGACAGTGTCTTTTGCCTTGCAAAAACTTTGTAATTTAATGAGGTCCCATTTGTCTATTCTTGATCTTAGAGCATAAGCTATTGGAGTTCTGTTCAGGAAATTCTCCACTGTGCCCATATGTTCAAGGTTCTTCCCTAGTTTCCCTTCTATTAGTTTCAGTGTGTCTGGTTTTATGTGGAGATCTTTGATCCACTTAGAATTGAGCTTAGTGCAAGGAGATAAGAATGGGTCAATTTGCATTCTTCTGCATGTTGACCTCCAGTTGAGCCAGCACCATTTGTTGAAAAGGCTATCTTTTTTCCACTGGATGGTTTTAGCTCTTTTGTCTAAGATCAAGTGACCATAGGAGTGTGGATTCATTTCTGGGTCTTCAATTCTGTTCCATTGATCTACATGCCTGTCACTGTACCAATACCATGCAGTTTTTAACACTATTGCTTTGTAGTACAGCTTGAGGTCCGGGATACTGATTCCCCCAGAGGTTCTTTTACTCTTGAGAATAGTTTTAGCTATTCTGGGTTTTCTGTTATTCCAGATGAATTTTTGAATTGCTCTTTCTAACTCTATGAAGAATTGAGTTGGGATTTTGATGGGGATTGCATTGAATCTGTATATTACTTTTGGTAAGATGCTCATTTTTACTATATTAATCCTGCCAATCCATGAGCATGGCAGATTTTTCCATCTTCTGAGGTCTTCTTCAATTTCTTTCTTCAGAGACTTGAAGTTCTTGTCATACAGATCTTTCACTTCTTTGGTTAGAGTCACGCCAAGATACTTAATATGGTTTGTGGCTATCGTGAAGGGTATTATTTCTCTTACTTCTTTCTCAGCCTGCTTATCCTTTGAGTATAGGAAGGCTTCTGACTTGCTTGAGTTGATTTTATATCCGGCCACTTTGCTGAAGTCGTTTATCAGCTGTAGGATTTCTCTGGTGGAGTTCTTTGGGTCGCTTATGTATACTATCATATCGTCTGCAAATAGTGATAGTTTGACTTCTTCCTTTCCAATTTGTATCCCTTTGACCTCTTTTTGTTGTCTAATTTCTCTAGCTAGAACTTCAAGTACTATATTGAAAAGATATGGAGAGAGAGGGCAGCCTTGTCTAGTCCCTGATTTTAGTGGGATTGCTTCGAGTTTCTCTCCATTTAGGTTGATGCTGGCTACCGGTTTGCTGTAAATTGCTTTTACTATGTTTAGATATGGGCCTCGATATCCTGATCTTTCCAAGATCTTTAGCATGAAAGGATGCTGAATTTTGTCAAATGCTTTCTCAGCATCTAATGAGATGACCATGTGGTTTTTTTCTTTGAGATTGTTTATGTAGTGGATTACATTGATGGATTTCCTTATATTGAACCATCCCTGCATCCCTGGGATGAAGCCTACTTGATCGTGGTGAATGATCGTTTTGATGTGTTCTTGGATTTGGTCTCCACAGATATCTTATGCATTCTTAAAATAATACTCTCTCCATGAAGAGCTGTCAGTGATGCCTGCTGCCATGCGCCTCGTCATCTTTGTTCTGGCAAACCTCCCTCATGCAGTAAGTCAAGAGAAATAAATAAAAATGAACAAAAATTACAAAAGAAGAAAACCTAAATCTGGTCCATGTTTGAAGTGGCTATACTTTGGTGCATAGAAAACTTTGCAAACAAACTATCCAAATTAACAAATGAATTCCGAAAGACTTTTGGATATGGAATGAATGAAAAAATAAATTGAACACCTATACAATAAATAACATAAATAATTAAAAAATGTACTGGGGCATTGTGTTTGTTTCATTGATTCATTAAGATGAAGACATTTATTTCTGGCCTTGAGAATAAACTAAACCAACAATGCACAAGCAGTCTCTACATCACTCTTTGCTCCTTCCTTACCTGGAGTTAGGATTCTTCTCAGATCCTAATAGCTGAGAATAGACAAAGGAACTTGGGTGCTCTATTCAGAAGGGATTCATTAATGTTGAACAAGTTAAACCACAAACACATGTGCTCCCAGTGGGAAACTGTAAAACTGAGTTTCAGAGACTCTGGTAATGACAAACCAAACACCTACAACATGTCGGAAAGCCACCCTAAAATCAGAAAATGAGGCAGAAACTTAGACCTTAATTCTGACAGGCATTCTTCTCTCAGGTGATGACTAGCTCCAAGGCCAGGAGAGAGGCACCTCACGCTGAGGGAACAGGTTGCCAGACAGTCTCCTAAGGTACCTGGACACAATCCCACACGGGGGAAGACTGGGCCTTGACTCCTAGCCAGGAGTCCGGTGACTTGGCTGGGCCTGGGTGTCTATGATTAGCAGGAGGTACTGTCCACACACTATCTCTCCGCAGCACCATCTGCAGCTGCCTTCTGCATTTGGCTCAAGGTCAGCATTGCCTGTCACTGGGTCTTCTGTAAGCAAGACTTAGGGAAAGCCAGATTTGACACTTCACTACTCTCCTTAAAGGTGGAAGGCCAAGCTTAGGTCAAGAAATGACAGTTAGATAGATAGATAGATAAATAAATAAATAAATAAATAAATAAATAAATAAATAAATAAATACATGTGGCAGATGCCTTAGAAAACTTCACAAAAAGTTCCTGTGGCCCTGAGGTTGATAAATCCTATTCTAGAAACTTGAGAGGTTAGGTGTGTGTGTGTGTGTGTGTGTGTGTGTGTGTGTGTGTGTGTGTAGGCCAAAGGTTGATGTCAAGCATCTTCCTCAATTCATCTTCACCTTATTCTCTTTAAGGTTTTTGTTTTGTTTTCTTTTGTTTTTTTAATTTCAGTAGTCTTTTAGACAATAAATATTGATCATGTTACCCCTCCCCCACTTCCCCCTAGATCTTCTTTGATACGGGGTCTTTTACTGATGGCAGAGCTCACCAATTCTGCTAGCCTAACAGACCCAAAAGTTCCCCCCCCCCAGTACTGAGAACCTGTGGGCATAACCTCCTGCCTCTGGCCTATAGGAAAGAGTGGAATAGAAGGTAGGACATCCAGCAGGTAGAGAGAAACTCTGGGAGATAGACACACCTGTGAAGAGGTTTGTGGCTTGGAATCTGAAAAAGTCAGATGTTTAAAACTGGCCATGTGGCAGTTATAGAGTAGTTTAAAGGGATTGAGTTATGAGCTAGTTGGGGAACAAGCCTAGTTAAGGCCTAGGCATTTATTAATAAATAATAACCTACAAGTCATTATTTGGGAGCTGGGGTTTGGGTGGAAAACCCATGATTATAAGCGTGCTCTACACACCCCACATTTTATGTGGGCACTGGAAATCTGACCTCTGGTTTTCACCAGAGTTCAGTGGTTGTGTGGCAAGCACTTCACAGACTGAGCTGTCTCCCCAGCGCGAGCACTTGCTTCTCAAGTCTGTATAATTCAGAAAAAAGCAACAAAGAAAAGAAAAAAATTCTTTACTTGCTTTATCCTAAGTATTGAAGGCAGGTTAGAAAGTCAAGTGGTCACTAGCTAATGCTGACTGAGCTTAGAAGTGCCTGATCCTTTCTTGTTGTCATGTGAACATGGATCCAGTAGACAGGAAGATTGTACATATCTGAGATTACAAGGGGATGCCAAGACGAAAGCTATTTTTTTCAGAAGAATCCTATAATCCTAAAGAAAGAAGAATGGACCAGACCAGCAAACTATATGGTTCAGCCTGGTTAGCTATGGACTTGTTGCTCTGTGTGTGTGTGTGTGTGTGTGTGTGTGTGTGTGTGTGTGTGTGTGTTGTATGTTTTTTAAAATGTGTTCTATTCTACATCCCAACAGCTGCATTTACCTTGGAGTGTGAGCCTCACTTTTGTTCTTGGGTGTCGTATTCTTCAGAGCACCAGTCTATGGCTCTTTTGTTGAATCTCTCATGCCTGAGTCCTGAACCTGTCCTGTCTATGATATCCTGACCTTGCTTGCTTCTCAGTGTAGGCTTCCCAGACCTTGTGCCCCATGGCAATATTATCTCTGCCTCCATCTGTCAAAGGTGAGGCACTATAGTATAAATGTGCATCCTCTGAAGGATTCATATTGATGTTTAATGACAGCATTCATAAAGAAGTGAATATTAAAAAGATGAGGCTTTTAGAGGTTAAGTTCTCAGAATAGAGGTTTTACATCTGGGATTAGTGACATCATAGAAGAACTAAAAGAATGGTTTGGGTTTTCACTAGATTTATTTATTTATTTATTTACTTATTTATTTATTTATTTATTTACTGTGCACATGTATGGTTGTGTATATCAAATGTCAAAATGTTGGACACACACACACACACACCCATGAGACATATTGTTAAGGCTCTTACAGAACAAAGGATGGAAAATAATCTGACAAAAATCTACTTCAGGCAAATATTGGTTACTTTTCTGTTGTGACAGAACATCATGACCCAATAGGGAAGAAAGAGTTTGTTTTAGCTCTTGGTTCCAGAGGGTTATAGCCTGTCATGGTGGGGAAGGAAGGGCATGGAGGTGGGATCAGAATTGAAGAGATCACATTTAATCCCCATGCAAGAAGTAAAGCAAATGAGCATAAAGTAGTGGAGACTATTATAAACCAGTAGCTCTCAACCGCTCACCTATGAGATATTTTGTGTATCAGATATATTTGCATTACAATTCATCACAGTAACAAAATTACAGTTATGAAGTTGCAATGAAATAATTTTATGGCTAGGAGTCATCACAACATGCCTTAGAGAGTGGTGGCATTAGGAATATTGAGAACCACTGCTATAAATCCTCAAAACCTACCAATACTTCATACAGAAAGTCTCTGTGTTCTAAAGTCTCCAACAACTCCCAAAACATCTCCAAAAACTGGAGATCGATTGTTTAAGTATATGAGCCTATGAGGAGGGAAGTATTTCTCATTCAAACCACCACACCCACCAAATCATTAAGTGGAACACTTATAGAAACATTATAAATGCAAGTGGTATATATGAGATAAGCCTCAAGTAGGTCCTAAGCACATAATAAAATGGGGCTGCAGGAAAGCCTCCATGGTTAAGAGTACTGGCTACTCTTCTGGAAGACCCCAATTCAATTCCCAGAGCCTACATGGCAGCTCATGGCTATCTGTAACTCCACTTCCAGGGGATCCAGTGTCCTTTCTGGCTTCTGTGGGCGCCAGGCACACACAAGTACAAAGGCATACATGCAAATGAAACTGTGGTACACAAAAACATAAAGAAAATCTTAGGAAAAAAGAAACAAGAAAGTTGACTGAGGACAAGGTTCAAATGCCCATGCTATGAATGTCTACATTAACCCCAACTCATAGCTATGGCTACTGCTAAGCACTCCATCTGTCCTCAGCAAAACCCAACATTGAACCGCTGGTCTGATCGTATTCCACATGGTGATTAATCCTTTACCTAGTCCCAGGTTGAATATGCTGATCCACTTCCAAAATAGGATAGCATGTTTTCTGATTTTGTCAGCTATCTACTGTGGTTATAGATTTACCACTCCTTCCTATCACGATTCTTTCCAATCTATCATCCAAGAACTAACACAATGCCTTATCCATTGTCTGTTATATTGCTGTGATAAAATATACAATATAATCTACACACAGAAGGAAGGTATGTTATGACTCACAGTTTTAGGGGTACAGTCCACATGACAGGAGTTTGAAGTAGCTGATTTAACCAGGAAGCAGAGTGAACTGAATTATGGTGCTCAGCTTGCGTTCTATTTTGTACTCATAAGTCCGGGACCCTAGCTCATAGGAGGATGCCACCTATATTTAAAATAGATCTTCTCACCTTAATTAACTTAGTGAAGACAACTCTGTCACAGACATGGCAAATGTCTTGTCTCCTAGGTGATTCAAGGTCTTGTCATGTTGACAATCAATGTTAACCATAATATCCGCCATCATTGCTTGCTTTGGGTAGAAGGATTGGATTCACAGAAAATGAAGGGCAAAGTGACTGGCCACAGTCACAAAATTCACTAACTTTACTATGCTAGTCATTTTAAAGATCATCTACACATCTGGGCATGGTGGCTCACATCCAGAATTCTACCACTCAGAAGGCCAGAGCAGGAAAATCCTGAGTTTGAGGCCATGTTTGACTACATAGTGAGTTCCAGACTAGCCCATGTGGTATAAAAATAAACCAAAAAAATAGATAAATGATAATGTGGACATAATAGATAAGTTTTAGAAGATTTAGATAGATAGATAGATAGATAGATAGATAGATAGATAGATAGAGAGAGAGAGAGAGAGAGATAGAGAGATAGATAGATAGATAGATAGATAGATAGATAGATAGATAGATAGATAGATAGATAGATAGATAGACAGATAGATAGATAGATAGAATAAATAAAAAAAGAGATACACAGATGCCAGCAGAGACTACTTGGTTAGTTGCTGAAACTAAGACTATGGCACTTGTGTTTATTCCATATTATTTTGTGAATTTTCATACTAACCATTTTTCTTCTGTCATCTAATGTGAGATATATTTATGACAGGACAATAAAGGAAAAGTGTGACTATTATCCAATGATTTTTTTTACCCTCTTCTAGAGAAAGAATTATGATGTTTTCAATTACATTCATGATATACCAGGTATAATTTTGACTTCATTATTGCCTTAATTAAGGACTTACAATGGCTCAAAGAGATGTGTATTGGTGTCAAGTTGATGCGGGCTGCCTGGACCGCTTCATTTGTAATTTTGGCTTGGCTATAGTTCAGGATTATACAAAAACCGAAGAAAAAGTTGGACATATGACTATTGTAGGTATGATTATAGTAAAGTATAAATAACATTTACCTGGGACCCGAGAGTACAACCTATTTTTTCTTGAGGCATTGAAACTATCAAGCTTCATGATTATTCTAGCCATGTGACTCAGGCCCATTCAGTTAATATCTCTGAGCCTCTCTCTGAAACGGAGCTGACAACAAACAGTGGCTTTGGGTGGTATTGTCAAGGACAATGTGCACAAAGCCCAGCGCATTGCCACGATTATCCCCATCATTTTAGCAATTGATGGCCCACGGTCAAATGTGACTAGAAGATTATCCAGAGTCTTGTTAGAGTCGTCTTTTGTCAGGCAGGGACTTTGATCCTCTCTTTGTGTTCTTTCTTGCCACTCAGATACTATGTGGTCCAGGCTAGAATTGATTGCTTCCTTGAATAAAGAAACAAATAATTAAACAGAAAAGCTAAAATCTTTACCTAAAGGTATCCATTTCCTAATAACACGAAGACATACTACATTTAGAGAGGCCTTTTGTATGTGGTTGGTTTTCTGATAGTTTTGGGGAAAATGTAACCTCCCACTCATCATCAAATGAAAGAAAATCCCCCATACTTCCAGGGCCTCTTAGATTTTTTTTTTCATGCCTGGTGAATTTTATGATATCAAAGTAATTTTTTCTTTACTCTGTGTGTGCACATGTGTATTTGTGTGTGTGTATGTGTACGTATGTATGTATGTATTCATGTGTTTACAAATGTGAGTGTAGAGCCAGAAAACCTCAGATATAATTTCTAAGGTGTTAGTCACCTTGTTTAAAAAGTAATTTGAGAGAAGGCCCCTTACATAGTCCTGGAGGCTCACCATCTCAGTTAAGCCAGTTAAGCCACTGACCCCTGCCTCTTCAGGGCTTGCAAAGCACTGTGATTATAAGCAATTCACACCATGCTTAGGTTTTTATGTATGTATGTATGTATCTATCTATCTATCTATCTATCTTTCTATCTATCATCTATCTATGTTCTGAGAGTTGAACTCAGTTCTTCATGCTTCAAGGAATCTTTTTTATTTCCACACCCTCAATAGATTAGATGATTAATTACTAATTTCTTATGATAACTCTATATAATGTATATAATCGCCTCCACTCTTTTCAGAGGAACAACTAGGCACCAACAGCTTATCTTTTCCATAGCCATGGGTTGACAGTCCCAGAGCCAGGGTTGAGACCAGCAATATGACTCCAGAGCCTAAATCTTTAACTATTACAGCACACAGCCTCTGTAACTGAGCTTTCTCCATCTGATAAGCAGAGTAATTAAGTCTGAAAGAATAATGGTTTAGTGACTATACAAAACCCTGTGTGACTGGTGGATTAGGTAACCAGATGGGTGTTAAATAATAGCAATTTTCTTGGACAACCCCAGATGGGGTGACCAGAGAGGAGAGCATCCATTCCTGGATGATATGTGGCATCCTTTTGTTTGGGTGGAAGATGAGTTCAAACAACAAAGATCCCTTAGATTGTCATGAAATTAGCTAAATTCTATCTTGTCTGTGTAAACATGACAGGCCACTCACAGAAGTTACTACATCCTTCTGTTGAGATATAAGCTGTCCATGATTCTGAACAGCTGAGAGCTCGGCAAGGGGCCATCACTAGGGTCTGGACATGACAAGGTAAAGGGATACATAAAAGGTGGGGTGGGACATCTGACAATAACAACTTAGTGGTACCATGACATTATGGATGGATACAAAAAGGAGAATAGACATTAGATCAGACTTTCCAAGTTACCTACTTTTGTTTCGATGTTATAAAATGCTTAAGAAAATGGATTTGTGGGAAGAAAAGTTTCTATGGGGTTACTGAGTCAGATTCAGTCCATGAAAGACTAGCTCCATTGCATTAAGGAGTATATGGAACATTTCTTTAGGTGCTTCAGAGCCATTCGAGTTTCCTCAGTTGAGAATTCCCTGTTTAGCTCTGTACACCATTTTTTAATACAGTTATTTTGACTCTCTGGAGTCTAACTTCTTGAATTCTTTGTATACATTAGATATTAGCCCTCTATCGGATGTAGGATTTGTAAAGATCTTTTCCCAATTTGTTGGTTGCCATTTTGTCCTATTGATCGTGTCTTTCCTTTGCCTTACAGAAGCTTTGCAGTTTTATGAGGTTCCATTTGTCGATTCTTGTTCTTAGAGCATAAGCCATTGGTGTTCTTTTTTTTTTTAATTTAATTTTATTTTATTTTTTTAATTTACATTCCAAATCACTTCCCCTTTCCCGTTTCCTCCCTCCCCGAAAGTCCCATAAGCCCCCTTCCCTCCCTCTTTTCTCCGTTCAACCCCCTCTCATTACTCTGTCCTGGCGTTCCCCTACATCCAGTCTTTCCAGGACCAGGGGTCTCTCCTTCCATCTTTTTAGAAATCTATTGATATGCTGATTGTGTCTAGGGTATTCTGAGATTCTGGGTCAATATCCCCTTATCAGTGACTTCATACCATGTGTGATCTTTTGTGATTGGGTTACCTCACTAAGGATGATATTTTCAAGTTCTGACCATTTGCCTAGGAATTTCGTGAATTCATTGTTTTTAATTGCAGAGTAGTATTCCATTGTGTAAATATACCACATCTTCTGAATCCATTCCTCCGTTGAGGGACATCTGGGTTCTTTCCAGCTTCTGGCTATTATAAATAAGGCTGCTATGAATATAGTGGAGCATGTGTCCTTATTGCATGCAGGTAAAGTCTCTGGGTATATGCCCAGGAGTGGTATAGCCGGATCCTCCGGAAGTGTCATGCCCAGTTTTCTGAGGAGCCGCCAGACTGCTTTCCAGAGTGGTTGTACCAGCCTGCAATTCCACCAGCAGTGGAGGAGTGTTCCTCTTTCTCCACATCCTCGCCAACAACTGCTGTCTCCTGTGTTTTTGATCTTAGCCATCCTGACTGGTGTGAGATGGAATCTCAGGGTTGTTTTGATTTGCATTTCCCTAATGACTAAGGATGATGAACATCTCTTTAGGTGCTTCTCAGCCATTAGATATTCTTCAGGTGAGAACTCTTTGTGGAGCTCTGTACCCCATTTTTTAATAGGGTTACTTGCCTCTCTGGAGTTTAACTTCTTGAGTTCTTTGTATATCTTGGATATTAGCCCTCTGTCGGATGTAAGGTTGGTAAAGATCATTTCCCAGTTAGTTGGTTGCCGCTTTGTCTTTTTGACAGTGTCTTTTGCCTTGCAAAAACTTTGTAATTTAATGAGGTCCCATTTGTCTATTCTTGATCTTAGAGTATAAGCTATTGGAGTTCTGTTCAGGAAATTCTCCCCTGTGCCCATATGTTCAAGGTTCTTCCCTAGTTTCCCTTCTATTAGTTTCAGTGTGTCTGGTTTTATGTGGAGATCTTTGATCCACTTAGAATTGAGCTTAGTGCAAGGAGATAAGGATGGGTCAATTTGCATTCTTCTGCATGTTGACCTCCAGCTGAGCCAGCACCATTTGTTGAAAAGGCTATCTTTTTTCCACTGGATGGTTTTAGCTCCTTTGTCAAAGATCAAGTGACCATAGGAGTGTGGATTCATTTCTGGGTCTTCAATTCTGTTCCATTGATCTACATGTCTGTTACTGTACCAATACCATGCAGTTTTTAACACTATTGCTCTGTAGCACAGCTTGAGGTCCGGGATACTGATTCCCCCAGAGGTTCTTTTACTCTTGAGAATAGTTTTAGCTATTCTGGGTTTTCTGTTATTCCAGATGAATTTTTGAATTGCTCTTTCTAACTCTATGAAGAATTGAGTTGGGATTTTGATGGGGATTGCATTGAATCTGTGTATTACTTTTGGTAAGATGCTCATTTTTACTATATTAATCCTGCCAATCCATGAGCATGGCAGATTTTTCCATCTTCCGAGGTCTTCTTCAATTTCTTTCTTCAGAGACTTGAAGTTCTTGTCATACAGATCTTTCACTTGTTTGGTTAGCGTCACGCCAAGATACTTAATATGGTTTGTGGCTATCGTAAAGGGTATTATTTCTCTTACTTCTTTCTCAGCCTGCTTATCCTTTGAGTATAGGAAGGCTTCTGACTTGCTTGAGTTGATTTTATATCCGGCCACTTTGCTGAAGTCGTTTATCAGCTGTAGGAGTTCTCTGGTGGAGTTCTTTGGGTCGCTTATGTATACTATCATATCGTCTGCAAATAGTGATAGTTTGACTTCTTCCTTTCCAATTTGTATCCCTTTGACCTCTTTTTCTTGTCTAATTGCTCTAGCTAGAACTTCAAGTACTATATTGAAAAGATATGGAGAGAGAGGGCAGCCTTGTCTAGTCCCTGATTTTAGTGGGATTGCTTCAAGTTTCTCTCCGTTTAGATTGATGCTGGCTACTGGTTTGCTGTAAATTGCTTTTACTATGTTTAGATATGGGCCTTGAATTCCTGATCTTTCCAAGACCTTTAGCATGAAAGGATGCTGAATTTTGTCAAATGCTTTCTCAGCATCTAATGAGATGACCATGTGGTTTTTTTCTTTGAGATTGTTTATGTAGTGGATTACATTGATGGATTTCCTTATATTGAACCATCCCTGCATCCCTGGGATGAAGCCTACTTGATCGTGGTGAATGATCGTTTTGATGTGTTCTTGGATTCGGTTGGCAAGAATTTTATTGAGTATTTTTGCATCGATATTCATAAGAGAGATTGGCCTGAGATTCTCTTTCTTTGTCGGATCTTTGTGTGCTTTTGGTATTAGTGTAATTGTGGCTTCATAGAACGAGTTGGGTAGTGTTCCTTCTGTTTCTATTTTGTGGAACAGTTTGAAGAGTATTGGTGTTAGGTCTTCTTTGAAGGTCTGATAGAATTCTGCAGTAAAACCATCTGGACCTGTGCTTTTTTTGGTTGGAAGACTTCCAATGACAACTTCTATTTCTTCAGGGCTTATAGGACGGTTTAGATGGTCTATTTGATCCTGATTTAATTTTGGTACTTGGTATCTGTCAAGGAAATTGTCCATTTCCTCAAGATTTTCTAGTTGTGTTGAATACAGGTTTTTGTAGTAGGATCTGATGATTTTTTGAATTTCCTCAGTTTCTGTTGTTATCTCTCCCTTTTCGTTTCTGATTTTATTAATTTGGATACTATCTCTGTGCCCTCTGGTTAGTCTGGCTAAGGGCTTATCTATCTTGTTGATTTTCTCAAAGAACCAACTCCTCGTTTTGTTGATTCTTTGTATGGTTTTATTTGTTTCTACTTGATTGATTTCAGCCCTGAGTTTGATGATTTCCTGCCTTCTACTCCTCTTTGGTGTATTTGCTTCTTTTTGTTCCAGGGCTTTCAGGTGTGCCATTAAGCTGTTAGTGTATGCTGTCTCCCGTTTCTTTTTGGCGGCACTCAGGGCTATGAATTTTCCTCTTAGCACTGCTTTCATTGTGTCCCATAAGTTAGGGTATGTTGTGCCTTCATTTTCATTAACTTTCAAAAAGTCTTTGATTTCTTTCTTTATTTCCACCTTGACCAAGTTATCATTGAGTAGAGCATTGTTCAGCCTCCATGTGTACGTGGGTTTTCTTTTGTTTTTGTTGCCATTGAAGACCACCCTTATTCCATAGTGATCTGATAGGAGGCATGGGATTATTTCTATCTTCTTTTTTTTTTTTTTTTTTGGTTTTTCGAGACAGGGTTTCTCTGTGTAGCCTTGGCTGTCCTGGAACTCACTTTGTAGACCAGGCTGGCCTCGAACTCAGAAATCCGCCTACCTCTGCCTCCCAAGTGCTGGGATTAAAGGCGTGCGCCACCACCGCCCGGCTATTTCTATCTTCTTGTATCTGTTGAGGTCTGATTTGTGACCAATTATATGGTCAGTTTTGGAGAAGGTACCATGAGGAGCTGAGAAGAAGGTGTATTCTTTAGCTCTAGGATGAAATGTTCTATATATATCAGTTAGTTCCATTTGGTCCAAGGCTTCAATTAGATTCACTGTGTCCCTGTTTAGTTTCTGCTTTCCTGAACGATCCATTTCAGATAGCGGGGTGTTGAAGTCACCCACTATTATTGTGTGCGGTGCGATGTGTGCTTTGAGTTTTAGTAAAGTTTCTTTTACGAATGAGGGTGCCCTTGCATTTGGAGCATAGATATTCAGGATTGAGAGTTCTTGATGGTGGATTTTTCCCTTGATCAGTATGTAGTGTCCTTCTGTGTCTTTTTTGATGACTTTGGGTTGAAAATCAATTTTATCCGATATTAGGATGGCTACTCCACCTCGTTTCTTGGGGCCATTTGCTTGTAAAATTGTTTTCCAGCCTTTTACTCTGAGGTAGTGTTTGTCTTTGACACTGAGGTGCGTTTCCTGCATGCAGCAAAATGCTGGGTCCTGTTTACGTATCCAGTCTGCTAGTCTATGTCTTTTAATTGGGGAATTGAGACCATTGATATTAAGAGAGATTAAGGCATAGTGATTATTGCCATCTGCCATTCTTGACGCTATCTTTATGTTTGAGTGGTTATCTACTTTTGGGTTTGATTCAAGAAGGTTATTATCTCATTTTTTCCAGGGTGTTGTTTCTCTCCCTGTATTGGAGGTTTCCACCTATTATCCGTTGCAGGGCTGGATTTGTGGAAAGATATTGTGAAAATTTGGTTTTATCATGGAATATCTTGGTCTCTCCATCTATGGTGATTGAGAGTTTTGCTGGGTATAGTAGTCTAGGCTGGCATTTGTGCTGTCTTAGTGTCTGCATGAGATCTGCCCAGGATCTTCTGGCTTTCATAGTCTCTGGTGAGAAGTCTGATGTGATTCGGATAGGTCTTCCTTTGTATGTTACTTGGCCCTTTTCTCTTACTGCATTTAGTATTCTTTCTTTGTTTAGAACATTCGGTGTTTTGATTATTATGTGACGGGAGGTATTTCTGTTCTGGTCCAGTCTGTTTGGAGTTCTGTAGGCTTCTTGTACGTTCATCGGCATCTCTCTCTTTAAGTTAGGGAAGTTTTCCTCCATAATTTTGTTGAAGATGTTTACTGGCCCTTTAAGTTGCAAATCTTCACTCTCATCTATACCTATAATCCTTAGGTTTGGTCTTCTCATTGTGTCCTGGATTTCCTGGATGTTTTGGGTTACGCGTTTTTTGCATTTTGCATTTTCTTTGACTGTTGAGTCGATGCTTTCTATGGAATCTTCAGCACCTGAGATTCTTTCTTCCATCTCTTGTATTCTATTGTTGATGTTTGCATCTATGACTCCTGATTTCTTCCCAAGGTTTTCTATCTCCAAAGTTGTCTCCCTTTGTGATTTCTTAGTTGTTTCTACTTCCTTTTTTAGTTCCTGGATGGATTTGCTGAGATCCTTCACTTGTTTGTTTGTATTTTCCTGTATTTCTTTAAGGTATTTTTGCATTACCTCTTTCAGGATTTCTTCCTGATGACCCACGTTCTCCTGCATTTCTCTGAGCGATTTTTGTGTTTCCTCCTCATGGGATTCCATCTGTTGATCCATCGTCTCCTGCATTTCTTTAAGCAGTTCTCGTGTTTCCTTTGTAAGGGCATCTAACCGTTGATTCATTTCTTTAAGCAATTTTTGTGTTGCCTCCTTATGGGCATCCGTCTGTTGACCCATATTCTTCTGCATTTCTTTATGCAAATTTTGTGATTCCTTTGTGAGTGCATCTACCCGTTGATTCATCTCGTTAAGCGATTTTTGTGTTGTCTCCTTGTGCGCCTCCATCTTTTGATCCATGTTCTCCCGCATTTCTCTAAGCGATTTTTGTGTTTCCTTTGTAAGGGCTTCTAACCGTTGATTCATGGTCTCCTGTAACTCTTTATGAGATTTATTTGTGTCCTTCTTGTGATCCTCTAATAGCATCATGAGAAGTGATTTTAAATCCAGATCTTGTCTTTTGGGTGTGGTGGGGTATCCAGGACTTGCTGCTGTTGGAGAGTTGGGTTCGGATGGTCCCACATTACTTTGATTACTGTTAGTAACATTCCTACGTTTGCCTTTTGCCATCTGGATACCTCTGGTGTTAGTTGGTCCTGCTGCCACTGGCTGTTGGTTGGACCTCCTGTGAGCCTGCAAAGCTATTTCTGCCCCCCCTGGATTACCAGGATTCCCCTGGCACCGATTTCTGGGGCCTGCCTGCTCCTGAGTGACTTTGGAGCCCTAATGTGCTTTGCCCCAAGTGATCTTATATTGGGGAGGCCTTGCACATCTAAAGGCTCAGCCTAGTGGATTCCTGGAGCCGAGGTCGCCAAAGGGAGGCTGGCAGGCTCCTGCCCTGTGCAGGGGTGTGTGATCTCTCCTGGGGGGGGGAGGGGGCGTCCCTCTGCCAGGCAGAAGTCCCACAGCAGATCTGGCGCGCTGGTCACTGCAGATCAGCCCAGCACCTGGGAGCAGGTTACACACAAGCTGCCTGAACCCGAAGCGATATTATGCCTGTCTGTCTCTGAGCCTGGCGGTCCCAACTACCTGGTCACTGGAGCAAAGATGGCGGAGGGCACTCTCCGTGGCGCTGCTCACCCTGTGGTCACGATGGCCCGCCGATCTGGCACCCAGACGACCACAGTGCCAACCCGCCCTCGGGCACAGAAGGAAGCCCCAACAGGCCGTGTCCCAAGTGATGTTATATTGGGGGGAGAGCCTGGGTACCGGTCTCTCCAGCGCAGTCCGCGGGAACAGAGGTCGCGGAAGGGAAGCTGGCGGGCTCCCTCCCTGCGCGGGGTCCCTCCACCAGGCAGAAGGTCCCACCGCGGAACTGGCGCGCTGGTTACTGCAGATCAGCCCAGCACCTGGGAGCAGGTTACACCCAAGCTGCCTGAAACCGAAGCGATATTATGCCTGTCTGTCTCTGAGCCTGGCGGTCCCAACTACCTGGTCACTGGAGCAAAGATGGCGGAGGGCAGTCTCCGTGGCGCCGCTCACCCTGTGGTCACGATGGCCCGCCGATCTGGCACCCAGACGACCACAGCGCCAACCCGCCCTCGGGCACAGACGGAAGCCCCAACAGGCCGTGTCCCAAGTGATGTTATATCGGGGGGAGAGCCTGGGTACCGGTCTCTCCAGCGCAGTCCGCGGGAACAGAGGTCGCGGAAGGGAAGCTGGCGGGCTCCCTCCCTGCGCGGGGTCCCTCCACCAGGCAGAAGGTCCCACCGCGGAACTGGCGCTCTGGTCACTGCAGATCAGCCCAGCACCTGGGAGCAGGTTACACACAAGCTGCCTGAAACCGAAGCGCTATTATGCCTGTCTGTCTCTGAGCCTGGCGGTCCCAACTACCTGGTCACTGGAGCAAAGATGTCGGAGGGCAGTCTCCGTGGCGCCGCTCACCCTGTGGTCACGATGGCCCGCCGATCTGGCACCCAGACGACCACCGCCATTGGTGTTCTATTCAGCAAATTTTACCCTGTGCCCATGTGTTCCAGATTCTTCTCCACTTGCTTTTCTATTAGTTTCAGTGTATCTGGTTTTATGTGAAGGTCCTTGATCCACTTGGACTTGAGCTTTGTACAAGGAGATAAGAAAGGGTTGATTTGTTAAAAATGCTGTCTTTTTTCCATTGGATGTTTTGAGCTCCTTTGTCAAATATCAAGTGACCTTGGTGTGTGGGTTATTCTCTGGGTCTTCAATTTTATTCCATTGATCTTCCTGCCTGTCTCTGTACCAATACCATATAGTTTTTATCACTATTGCTCTGTAGTAGAGCTTGAGGTCAGGGATGGTGATTCCTCCAGTAGATGTTTTGTTGTGGAGAATAGTTTTTGCTATCCTAGGTTTTTTGTTATTCCAGATGAATTTGATAATTGCTCTTTCTAGATATGTGAAGAATTGATTTGGGATTTTGATGGGGCTTGCATTGAATCTGTAGATTGCTTTTGGCAAGATGGCCATTTTTACTATATTAATCCTGCCAGTCCATGAACATGGGAGATCTTTCCATCTTCTGAGATCTTCTTTGACTTCTTTCTTCTGAGGCTTGAAGTTCTTGTCATACAAATCTTTCACTTGCTTGGTTAGTGTCACTCCAAGATATGTAATATTATTTGTGACTATTGTGAAGGGTGTCATTTCCCTAATTTCTTTCTCAACTTGTTTATCCTTTCAGTAGAGGAAGGCTACTGATTTGTTTGAGTTAATTTTATATCCAGCCACTTTGCTGAAGTTATTTATCATTGTTTATCAGCTTTAGGAGTTCTCTGGTAGAAGTTTTGGGGTCGCTTAAGTATAAAATAATCTGCAAATAGTGATATTTTGACTTCTTCCTTTCTGATTTGTATCCCTTTGACCTCCTTTTGTTGACTGATTGCTCTGGCTAAGACTTCAAGTACTATATTGAATAGATAGAGAGAGAGTGGGCAGACTTGTCTGGTCCCAAATTTAGTGGGATTGCTTCAAGTTTCTCTCCATTTAGTTTGATATTGGCTACCAATTTGCAATATACTGCTTTCACCATGTTTAGGTATGGTCCTTGAATTCCTGATCTCTCCAATACTTTTATCATGAAGGGATGCTGGATTTTGTCAAAAGTCTTTTCAGCATCTAATGAAATAACCATGTGTTTTTTTTTCTTGAGTTTGTTTATGTAGTGGATTACATTGATGGATTTCTGTATATTGAATCATCTCTGCATCCCTGGGATGAAGCCTACTTGATCGTGGTGAATTATCATTTTGATGCACTCTTGGATTCAGTTGGCCAGAAATTTGTTAAGTATTTTTCCATCAATGATGTTCATAAGGGAGATTGGTCTGAAGTTCTCTTTCCTTGTTTGGTCTTTGTTTGGTTTAGGTATAAGCGTTATTGTGGTTTCATAGAATGAGTTGGGTAGTGTTCCTTGAGTTTTTATTTCATGGAATAGGTTGAAGAGTATCGGTATTAGCTCTTCTTTGGAGATCTGATAGAATTACCCACTAAACCCATCTGGCCCTGGACTTTTTTATTTTTTTTCTTTGATGGGACACTATTAACAAACAACTGCTTCTATTTCTTCAGGACTTATGGGAATATTTAGATGGTTTATCTGATCCTGTTTTAACATTTGTACCTGGTATGTATCTAGAAAGTTGTCCATTTCATCCAGATTTTCAAATTTTGTTGAGTATAAGCTCTTGTAGTAGGATCTGATGATTTTTTGAATTTCCACAGTTTCTGTTGTTCTGTCTCCCTTTACATTTCTGATTTTATTAATTTGGGTAGTGTCTCTGTGCCCTCTGGCTAGTCTGGCTAACATCCTTAGTTATCAGGGAAATGCAAATCAAAACAACACTGAGATTCCACCTCACACTGGTCAGAATGGCTAAGATGAAAAACTCAGGGGACAGCAGATGCTGGAGAGGATGTTGGGAAAGGGGAATAGTTCTCCATTGTTGGTGGGATTGCAAGCCGGTAAAAGCACTCTGGAAATCAGTTTGGCGGTTCCTCAGAAAATTAGGCATAGTATTACCTGAGAACCCAGCTATATCACTCCTGGGCATATACCCAGAAGATGCTCCAACATGTAATAAGGACACATGCTCCACTATGTTTGTAGCAGCTTTATTTATAATAGCCAAGAAGCTGGAAAGAACCCAGATGTCCTTCAACAGAGGAATCGATACAGAAATTGTGGGATATATGCACAATGGAGTACTATTCAGTTATTAAAAACAATGAATTCATGAAATTCTTAGGCAATTGGATGGAACTAGAAAGTGTCATCCTGAGTAAGGTAACCCAATCACAAAATAACACACATGGTATGTACTCACTGATAAGTGTATGTTAGTCCAAAAGCTCAAAATAAACGAGTTACAATTCACAGACCACAGGAAGCTCAAGAAGAAGGAGGACTGAATTGGGGGTGCTTTGGTTCCTCTGAGAAAGGGAACAAAATACTCACAAGAGCAATAAAGGAGACAAAGTGTGGAGCAGAGACTGAAGGAAAGGCCACCCAGAGCCTGCCTGGGCATTCATCCTATAAACAGTCACCAAACCCCAACACTTTTATGGATGACAAGAAGTGCATACCAAAAGGAGCATGTTATGGTTGTCTCTAGAGGGGCCCTGCCAGAGCCTTACATATATACAGAAGCAGATGCTAGCAGTCAACCATTGGACTGGGCGTGGAGTCCCCAATGGAGGAGTTGGAGGGCAGTCCAGAGGAGCTGAAGGGGTTTACAGCCCCTTGGGAAGAACAATGATATCAGCCACCCAGACGCCCCCAGGACTCCCAGGGACTAAACCATCAACCATGGGGTACACATGGTTCCAGCCAAAAATGTGGCAGAGGAATGCCTTGTCGGGTATCATGGGAGGAGTGGTCCTTGGTCTGGTGAAGGCTCAATAGATGCCCCAACAAAGGGAAATCGGGGGGGGGGGTAGTTCAGGTGAAGGGGCATATACTTGGAGGCAGGGGGTGGGAGGAGGGGTTGGGTGTTTTTTGGGGAGGGGGGAAACTGGGAAAGGTTTTAGCATTTGAAATGTAAATGAAGATTATATTTAAGAGAGAAAAGGAGTATATGGAGTTAGGACCATCATGGAGGAAGTACATGACACAAAAAAGTTGTTCACCTTCGTGGAGGCTAGGAAGCAGAGAGAAAAAGAGAAACTAGTGATAAACTATGAACTTCAAAGGCATGATACCAGTGCCCCAACTAAGGCACACAGCCTAGCCCACCTCTCCCAAATATGCCAACAAGTTATAAATCCATCAGTGGATACTCCATTGATCAGCTAAGAGCCTTCAATGTCTAATCACTTTCCAAAGCCCATCTGTGGCAGTTTGAATGAGCATGTCCCACACAGGCTCAGACGCTCAAACCCTGGGTCCCCAGTGGGTGGTGCCGTTTGGGCAGATTCAGAAGGTGTGGAATTGCTGCAGGAAGCATTTCACTGCTGGCAGGTTTTGAGATGTAGAAGCCATGAGTCATTCGTGTGCTTTGTTCTGCTTCCGGGTCACAAATGAAGATGTGAGCTCTCAGCTTGCGGTCACATCTGCCATATCTACTGCCTCTGTTCCACATCACGGACTCTAACCCTCTGGAACCATAAACTGCAATGAATTCTTTCTTATATACGTTGCCTTAGTCATGGTGTTTTATCACAGCAATAGAAAAGTAACTGATATGGAAGTCGGTACCAGGGAGTGGACTCTTGCTGTGACAGACCTGACCAATATGGTTTGGGGGATAGTAGGTGTTTTTTGAAGACATATAGATGTTTTGGGGACTTTAAGAGAAAAATTGGGTGAATGCTATGAACAAGGTCTAGTGCACCATCCTAGTAGGAGCCCAGAGGATAGTGTTGAGAGCAATGCAGACTGTTGTAGCTAGCTTTAGGAGGAGACAATATTAGCAGCTGAGCTAGAGAACTTTGCTATGACATTATGGCAAAGACCATAGCTGCTTTCTACTCATGCCCTATGAATTTGCCTGGGCCTAAATTAACAAGTAATAAACTATTAGTGGAGGAAATTTTGCCTAATGTTGACTCTGACATGTGGTCCTTAGTAGGCAGTCTTGTGAAGGTCTACGATGAAAAGGAGCAAGAGGAGCAGAGAGAAATACAGACTGAACACTATCAAGGGAAAAGAGAACACCGGGGAATTTAAGTTTGCAGCCAAGGCTAGAGCTGAAAGAGGTAAGGAAATGAAGGAGGGTTCTGATGTGGGCAGCAGGTAAGGAAGGGTGTCCTCAGGGGAAACTCCAGGCAGTCACCTTTGCAACATGTGGAAAGAAAAGACCTCCTAGAAAGCAACAACAAGCAAAACCTTACTGCACATGTGGTTCAAGGGAGCCAGAATTCATCTTAAGCAGGAAGCCAAATGTAGCAATGTAATCCACAAAGTACCAGTAGACTTTAGACTCATGAAGATACACAAGTAGTTCAGGAATCTTCCTTCAGTCTTAGAGTTACTGAGGCCACGTAATGTACGGCAGGAGAGTCCCTGCACTGAGACACTATGAAGAAGTGAAGCCTGTGCTGTGATGGAGATTCAAGAGGGTGGAAATGCCAGAGCCATGGGATATCTGCTAAGAAGAGCTGAGTGCAGGGAGTAGAATCGGCCTAAACGAAGGAGGAGGAGAGGGAGCATTGTAAGCAGAGACGTTATAGGGACAGAAGCACCTAAACCACTTGACAGAACACATGGAACATTTGCCCTGCTGGGATTTGGCCTTGCTTTGGTCCAGTATTTCTTCACATTCCCTCATTTCTCCCTTCTATAATGGCGGTGTTTATGCAGCATCATTGTTTATGGGAAGTATGAAATTTGGTTTTAATTTTACATGAGGTTACTTTTAAGAGATTGCCTCAAACCTCAGAGAAGACTTTGGACTTAGGACTTTTAAACAGTGTTGTAACTGTGAAAGGCTATGGGGACTTTGGATGTTGGACTAAATGCATTATTGCCTCGTGATATGGTCATGAGCCTGTGGAGGCATGGCATATACTGTGCACCATGGCGGTGCACAGTTTTAATTCCAGCACTAGAGATATAGGAGGATCAATTTTTCAATGCCATCCTCAGCTACACAGTGAGCTTGAGGCAAGGAAAGAAAGAACAGCAACTACTACTACTACTACTACTACTACTACTAATAATAATAATAATAATAATAATAACAATAATAATCCATGCATACACACTCCAGGATGGAGATTTAAGATGATTTAAGATGCTAATGAAACATGCAATACATGAAGATGTATATATTTACAGTAACAGAATATATGCAAAATGGGTCCACACTATGCAAATGAGGCCCAAATCCCCTGTTATATAACACAAAAGCCTTAACTCTGCACAGGAGGTGTCAAGATACATAACCTTTACTCTTCTCCATCCTCCCTCCTCCATTGGAGTCATCTATTTTTTCCTAATAAACTGCCCTTGCTTTTATTCCAACCAAGGGTCTCTGTCTAATTTCTTATTCTGGTCCCCAGACTCTGGGATCCCTACAAGTGTCTACTCAGAACACCTGTATCTACTGGTATCACAATTGTACTGTCAGAGTAGAAAATTCTCTAACTAGCTACAATTTTTAGAATTCTTGTTTATCCCCCTCTTCTTACTCTAAAATCTAGCCTGCTTCTCCTCCATGCCACACCCAAGGCCTGTGTCGACTTTGTTGTGTAATTACTACTGGTATTATTATTACTAACTCCCATTTGTGTTGAGCTTCTTTTGTGTGTGAAATATCTTCCATCAATTATCTCAGCTCAAATGGGAGTTCTGGGGAGTTGGAAATAGCCTACCCATTTCACAAATAGGGGAAAATACCTCGGGAAGTTAGTCTGACTCCTTGATGGTCCACAAGAAGACAACATGGAGCCAGGAATTAGCCAAGGTCTTCCCTTCTGGATGTCTCCCAGAGGGGATCCAGTTGACCTAAAATCCCAGAGCAATAAGGGACTCATGACAGGATCAGAGGTCAGTCCATCCATCCGATGCAGGGACATGGTCTTCCACTGACCTCAGATGGATCACACAGTGGCTGATTTCTCAGCCCATCTCAGCTTCAGATCCCCAGTTGGCTGCAGACAGGGCAGCAAACATTCGAACACCAAAACTGGCTACATCACTTATTTTGAAATATATTATGTCATCAGTGGCTGTCACTGTGCACTTTTGCTGTGCTCCAAATCCACACCCGCTTCGCTGCCCTGCTCAGCCTAGGAAGCCTTAGCTACACAGGTAATAAACGCTGTGTGGATTTAATCAAGGACAGCCTTCCAATGGGTATTCAGAGACGATGAGCACGCAGGCATCCAGGTTGCTAAGATGTACACATATCCTATGAACAACATTATCTTCATTGTATTTTTATAAATTTCTAAATGAAAAAAAATGAAATCCTATTCCTTTAAGGCTCACTCTCTGTAGCCCCTCCCTTCTCAGTCTTTCTATTTGGGCATTTTCATTTGGGAGAAGTCTCCATCTCTCTTATTTACATGTGAAAAAACTCGAAGCATCATGTGGTGCAGGTTCAGGCAGACCCTGAATTCCATTCAGTTCTCATTTCCTCCCTGACAGTCACCATTGAATCAATCATGTTCTCCCTGCCCTCTCTCTGACCACCTCCAAGATCTGGAATCGCTTTTCATCTCAGGTGTCAATCACCCTCAGACCATGTCCAGTTTTCATTACCAACATGCTGTCACGTGACCTGCTAATCTGTCACTTTCTGACAGCGGTTAGTGTGCCAATTGATTTAATTAGCAATCAATTAGCTTGTTACTATTGGAAGTAATTACCTTTTATAGAGAAGAGAGTGCAGCTGGCGAGGGTAATAAAACCAAACTAAATGAAACTGTGTCTTGTCCCCTCTGCACTGGGGTAGGAGCTGCACTCAGCCTGGTCAAATTATGGGTGACATACAAATCTTTTGAATAGTCTCTTGCGGGGGGGCATTCCCCCTCTTTGGGTGCATGGCCTCTCTGTCATGGATGTTACTAGAATTTGTATTCAAGCGTGATGACTGGGTTACTGGTTTGTGTTCAGTCTCACAGTATAAACTTTTCAAAAGGCTAATGTTTTGAAGCAGGAAGAGTTCTTGGAAATACGTTCAAGCTGCAGACTCACTGAGCTCCAGAGATACTAAGTAACTCACTCAAGGTCATACAGCTAGCATGTGTTAGGCCAGCCTCCTGACTTCTGGCACACTCCCATATAGCTGGAGGGGAGCCACTTTGAACCCTGGGACATGTCAGGTCATACAAACCAGCATCAAAAACCCTGGAGTGGGGGACAGAATGAGCATATCCCAGGAGAAGGAGCCTTGTGATGCTGAAGAAGAAAGACAGGAAGGAGGTTGAGGCTATGGTTTGGCAGGTGAGAATTCTTGCTAGGCAAGCATGAGGACATGAGTTCAAGCCTTCAGTTGTCATAGACAGATGAGAGTGTTGGCAAGTACTCTAGCACTGGGATTTAGTGTAACTCTAGCACTGGGAAGGTAGAGACAAGCAGATCTTGAGCACTTGCTCAGTGACTAGCCAGCCTATCTGAAATAGGAACCTCCAAATTCAGTGAGAGACCCTGTCTTAAAGTCATAAAGTGGGGAGTGACAGAGGAAGACACTGCATGTGCTTCTCTGACCTCTGCATGTCTGCATATCTGCCCGCACGCATACACACACACACACACACACACACACACACACACACACACACACGGGGTGGAGGAAAGAGAGAGAGGCAGAGAGAGGCAGAGAGACAGAGAGGCTGCTATACAAGGAGACAAACATGGTATAGTCTGAGATAGGCTCTGTGTAGTCTGGGTGGTAGGCAGCTAGGGGTCTGATTATCTCTTCTTGAATATACATACCTAAACCACCCTTCTGTGGTTCCTGACCCAAGGCTACAGTTCATTTCCTGCACTTTCACTGTTAAATTCAGTCTCCAAACTAGTCCCCAGACACTCCATGACTCGCTACATTAGCTCTGTGGTGAACAGCAGAAGCCGTAATGAGATGACTAAGGAGCCCCGGATTCCATTCATCATCCTGCTCGCTCCAATGTAAGTGTTCTTTTATCAGCACTATTGGTACTGATGTCATCGCAGGAGGCATAAATCACCTCACCGGTGACAGGGTCCTATTAAGGGTCATGGCCTAAGATCATTATTGACAAATTAAAGATCATGCTTGGCCATTTTTGTAGGCCTGCCCTCAATTGGGGGTATGGCCTGCTTCCTCTATCTACTTGAAAATTAAATAGTCATTTAGAGTCCTGAACAGCCGTGTAGAATTAATTCAGAACACCATTCTTCTCTTTCTCTCATCCCCCTATCCCCCACCCCAACTCAAATTTGAGAATGGCACAGTTGCTCTCAGCCAAATGGGTCATTCTTAGCAAAATTTTTTGTCCTTATCACCAGTTCTCCTCATTTCTGCAGCTGTGGGGACACACAGTATGACATCCTAAAGTTCAGAATGGCATATCTGCTCTTGGCTTCCAGATAGACAGATAGATGGAGAGGCTTGTCAGAGACTCACTGAGAATTCTCGTGTGTCTGAAGAATGTCCAGGTTGCCTCCTTTTGCAAGAGCAGATAAAATGCAGATGAGAAAGGAAAGGAAGGAGCTCATATGGCTATATTTTCTACAAAGTGATACACCAAATTATAAGAAAGATGGCATTTCCTGTAATGTGAGATGAGATAAGTATGACCTTGCGCTTTTTAGGGTGAACACATGGCTTCCTACTTATCTTTCCAAAGCGAATGGGCTCACTTGATAAGAGTTAACTAAGTGTGAATGCAACTTCAGGACTTCATGATTCACAGGGGCCTGGCAGGCTTCTGGAAGGCCAGAAGTCACTTGGGACAGTGTATCCAAAATGATGCTGAAAGGTATTTTTAAAAGACTTGAATAAATGTCATTTCCGGGCCCTGGATGGAAAGAGTCAATATTGTTAAGAAATCAGTTTATTCTAAGTCTACTCTTAACTTTGATGGGACTCTGCATCCATTTTACAGATCTATGTCTGTCAGTGTGTGTATGCACACTCACACACATACACAAAGTGATTCTGAAAAAATAGACAAGGAAAACTGGTGGGAAAGCTCCAGGGCATAACTATGATGGGAACACAACCCAACAGATTCAAAATGTATTACAAACAAGCAGTAATGGAAACGGTGTGTTAATTGTGCCCGAACAGACAAGTCAAAAAAAAAAATCAGAGGGACAAAAAGAAAGTCCAGAAACCAAAACAAACCACACTCAAAGGCTTGGCACATGATAAACAGAAATTCATGAAGGGCATTTGTTCTCCTCACACTTACAGGTTCTGGGAGTTAGCTCAGATTGGCAGACTTTGTGGCAAGCCTCTTTCTCCACTGAGCCCATCAGTTAAAATAATGGAAAAGACACGAGAAATTTGATATAAAAAACAGACTGTTTTCAAGAAATGTTGAAATTCTGAATTTTACCTTCTCTTTTAAATAGAGTCCTTAAAAATACAAATGTAAGGGCAGTCAGATGGCTCGGCAGGTTAAAGCAGGTGCTTGCTTGAGTCTAAGGACCTGAGTACCATTCTCAGAACCCACATGATGAAAAGAGAATTGACTCCCACAACTGTGTGGCGGCACAGGCTATAACTCTAGCATGGAAAGGGAAGAGGAAGAGGAAGCTTTGTAACACTGAGGCCAGTTAGGTCTACATGGCAAGTTCTAGGACAGCCAAGACTATTTAGCAAGACCCTGTGAGTTGTCCCTACAGCCCTGCCTTGTGTCACCATCACGGACACTAATACTCTGAGACAAAAGCTCAATTAAAAGCTTTCTTTTCTATAAGCAGCAAATCTTGATGAACGGGACCCTCTAAGCCTTTTGACATCAGACACAGAACTCCAGGATTTGGAGTTTCCCTTGTAAGTTTTCTCTTTTCCCTTGATCTAGCATTTCATCACCATGCTCCCGTTTTTCCCTTTTGGAATGATAATGCATATTCAGTGCCATGGCATGTTAGAAATATATAATTTGCTTTCTTTTTATTTTTCAAGGGATTATAATTAATACTTGCCTTGAGTCTAAAAGTGACTTTGAACTTTGGTCTTCTGGTCAGTGTTGAGACTGAAATACTATGGGTACTTTTGAAGTTGGACTAAATACATTTTGCATTTTGATATGGTCGCAAACCTATGGGGGTCATAGAGGAGAATATGGTAGTTTGAATGAGAATGGTCCCCAGAGGCTAGCAAGTTTGAATGTGTGGTCTCCAGCTGTGGAACTATTTGCAAAGGGTTAGGAAGTATGGCTTTGTGGAATAGGAGGTGTGTCACTATAGGAAGACTTTGAGGTTTCAAAAGACTTGCTTTATTCTTAGTATGCTCTCTTTCTCCTATCAGGATGTGAGCTCTCACCTGTCTCTGTCTCCATGCTTTTGTTCTGTCATAATGGACTCTAGCCCTCTGAAACCATAAGCTCAATTAACAGCTTCCTTCTGTAAGTTGCCTCGCCTGTGATAGATTATCACAATAATAGAAGAGTAACTAAGACACCTACCACACGCAAAGTCCTAGGGTTCACTCCCCAGTTGGGCCTCAGACCCTTTAGCACATGAAACTCAGCTTTAATAAAAACTAGAAGGAAATAAAAGTGAGAATTAGAAATAGATTGGGTAAAAAGGCTCAGAGGGCAAAAGTCCCTGCCACCAAGCTTGGCCACCTGAGTTCACTTGGAACCCATATGGAGAAAGGAGAAAATCTAAGTCCCTCAAGTTGTCCTCTGAAGTCTACATACTTGTGGACACACACACACACACACACACACACACACACATAAACAGAGAATCAAACATACACATAATACACACAGAAATACACAAATACACACATCCATGCACATGCACACTCACAACAGAAAGCTTACAATCTCATGGAAGCTAAACAACTCACTACAGAATAAAAAAAAATGGGTCAAAAAAGAAATTAAGAAAGAAATAAAAGACTTTCTAGAATTGACTGAAAACAAAGATACAGCATAACCCTATCAAAATTTCAACACAATTCTTCATATATCTTGAAAGAACAAACTTTCAGCTTTATATGCATACACACACACACACACACTCCAGAACAGATGAAACAATCCTGATTAACAACAACAACTACAGCAACAACAAAAACTACTGGAGGTATCAGTAGTCATAATTTCACGTTGTACTACAAATCTGTAGTAATAAAAAATGGTACTGGCCCTCAAGCTGTACTACAGAGCAATAGTGTTAAAAACTGCATGGTATTGGTACAGTAACAGACATGTAGATCAATGGAACAGAATTGAAGACCCAGAAATGAATCCACACTCCTATGGTCACTTGATCTTTGACAAAGGAGCTAAAACCATCCAGTGGAAAAAAGATAGCCTTTTCAACAAATGGTGCTGGCTCAGCTGGAGGTCAACATGCAGAAGAATGCAAATTGACCCATCCTTATCTCCTTGCACTAAGCTCAATTCTAAGTGGATCAAAGATCTCCACATAAAACCAGACACACTGAAACTAATAGAAGGGAAACTAGGGAAGAACCTTGAACATATGGGCACAGGGGAGAATTTCCTGAACAGAACTCCAATAGCTTATACTCTAAGATCAAGAATAGACAAATGGGACCTCATTAAATTACAAAGTTTTTGCAAGGCAAAAGACACCGTCAAAAAGACAAAGCGGCAACCAACTAACTGGGAAATGATCTTTACCAACCTTACATCCGACAGAGGGCTAATATCCAAGATATACAAAGAACTCAAGAAGTTAAACTCCAGAGAGGCAAGTAACCCTATTAAAAAATGGGGTACAGAGCTCCACAAAGAGTTCTCACCTGAAGAATATCTAATGGCTGAGAAGCACCTAAAGAGATGTTCATCATCCTTAGTCATTAGGGAAATGCAAATCAAAACAACCCTGAGATTCCATCTCACACCAGTCAGGATGGCTAAGATCAAAAACACAGGAGACAGCAGTTGTTGGCGAGGATGTGGAGAAAGAGGAACACTCCTCCACTGCTGGTGGAATTGCAGGCTGGTACAACCACTCTGGAAAGCAGTCTGGCGGCTCCTCAGAAAACTGGGCATGACACTTCCGGAGGATCCGGCTATACCACTCCTGGGCATATACCCAGAGACTTTACCTGCATGCAATAAGGACACATGCTCCACTATATTCATAGCAGCCTTATTTATAATAGCCAGAAGCTGGAAAGAACCCAGATGTCCCTCAACGGAGGAATGGATTCAGAAGATGTGGTATATTTACACAATGGAATACTACTCTGCAATTAAAAACAATGAATTCACGAAATTCCTAGGCAAATGGTCAGAACTTGAAAATATCATCCTTAGTGAGGTAACCCAATCACAAAAGATCACACATGGTATGAAGTCACTGATAAGGGGATATTGACACAGAATCTCAGAATACCCTAGACACAATCAGCATATCAATAGATTTCTAAAAAGATGGAAGGAGAGACCCCTGGTCCTGGAAAGACTGGATGTAGGGGAACGCCAGGACAGAGTAATGAGAGGGGGTTGAACGGAGAAAAGAGGGAGGGAAGGGGGCTTATGGGACTTTCGGGGAGGGAGGAAACGGGAAAGGGGAAGTGATTTGGAATGTAAATTAAAAAAATAAAATAAAATTAAATTAAAAAAAAAAATGGTACTGGCATTAAAACAGATATCTTGATCTATAGAATCAAATTGAAGACCCAGACATAAATCCACATATCTATGGACACCTGATTTTTGACAAAGAAGCCAAAAATACAACTAGAAGAAAAAACTCCACCAGTTTCTTCATAAATGGTACTGGTCAAACTGGGCAGCTGCATGTAGAAGAATCCAAATGGATTCATATTCCTTATCCTCCACAAAACTCAACCCCAAATTGATCAAAGACCTTAACATAAAACAGATACCCTAAATGTGCTAAAAGAGAAAGTGGGGAATAGCCTTGAAGTCATTGGCACAAGAAGAGACTTTCTGAACAGAAAACTGTTAGTACAGGCACTAAGATCAACAATTAACAAATGGAACCTCATTAAACTGAAAAGTTTCTGCAAGGCAAAGGACACTGTCATTCAGATGAAGCAGCAGTCTACAGAATGGGAAAAGATTTTTACCAACTCCACATTCAATAGGACTAATATTCAAAATATACGAAGAGGTAAAAAAAATCTAGATATCAAGAAAACAAATAACTCAATTAAAAATAGGCTACATATCTTTACAAGGAATTCTCAAAAGAGCAAACTCAAATGGCTGAGAAACACTTAAAGAAATGTTCTACATCATTAGTCATAAAGGAAATGCAAATCAAAACTACTTTGAGATTTCATCTTACACCTGTCAGAATGGATAAGATCAATAAAAAATGATATCTCATGATGCTGGCAAGAATGTAGAATAAAGGGAACACTCATCCACTACTGGTGGAGTGCAAACTTGTACTAACACTATGGAAATCAGTGTGGCATTTCCTTAGGAAGAGGGAAATTGATCTACTCAAGATTCCAAAGGATGTTTCATGTTACCACAGAGACTCCTGTTCAACCATGTTCATTGCTGCTCTATTCACAATAGCCAGAAATGAAAAACAGTCTAGGTGTCCTGCAATAGAAAAAGCAATAAGGAAAATGTGGTACATTTGCACACACAATAGAGTATCACTCAGTCATTTTTTTAAAAAAGGAAATCATGAAAGTTGCAGGTAAATGGATGGAAGAAGGAAAAAAATCATTCTGGATAACATATCCCAGATCCATAAAGACAAATATGGTACATAATCACTTATGTTTTGTGTGGAAATTAGCTGTTAAATTAAAGATAACCAATCCACAATCCATAGAACCATGGTGTTTAGGTATAGAACTAATGAATAAGAGGAACAGATGTTTCTTATCAGTAAAGTAAAATAGAATAAATAGTTATGATGGATGAGGGGTAGAATAGGAAGAGTAAGTGGGGAGGGAGAGGAGAGAGAAGGATGAGGGAGGAAATACAGGGAGAGACATCTAAAATTAAGGGTCATTTGAGTAGTATAGAAGCCTAGTAGAATAGAAGCTTCCTAAAATAAGACATATATGAAAGTGATCTAAATGGAATTGCCAAATACTGGAAACTGAGTCCTAACTGGCCATCTATTGTCACCAAATGAATCTTCCTGTACTAGGATTGGGTTACATCTAATCAAGTTGTTGGCCAAATGAGTCCTATGGGAATCCCCAACAAACTGAAGGCACAGTTGCATTGCTGACAACAACAGCTGCAACAACTCATTAATGATGGAGAAGCCGAGCTGGTGCCTATATAGAGCCTTCATATCTATGTTCTAGCTTCTTTGGTACAGGAAAGTACTGTATCCACTCTGTAAGATGGAACCCATAGTCAACACTGCTAACCCAAGACTAGATAATCCAGGGACCTAACATAAAAACCAAATGTTTCGAGTCAAAAACAAAAAGTAAAACTTAGTGACTCTTGTCTTAATTAGGGTTACTATCACCTTGATGAAATACTATGACCAAAGCAACTTATGGAGGAAAGGGTTTATTTGGTTTACACTACCATATCCCTATTCATCTTTGAAGGAAGTCAGGACAGGAACTCAAATAGAGCAGGAACCTAGTGTGGAGCGATAACTTGCCCCCCATGGCTTGCTCAGGCTTCTTTCTTATATAACACAGGCTTGCCAGTCCAGAGATGGTACCACCCACAAAGACCTAGGTCCTTCCCCATCAATCGCTAATCAAGAAACTTACAAATAAGACAGGGAATGAATTCTTTTTTTTTTTAATTTTATTTTCTAAGTTTTTTTTATTTACATTCCAAATCATTTCCCCTTTCCCGTTTCCTCCCTCCCCGAAAGTCCCAGAAGCCCCCTTCCCTCCCTCTTTTCCCCATTCAACCCCCTCTCGTTTCTCTGTCCTGGCGTTCCCCTACATCCAGTCTTTCCAGGACCAGGGGTCTCTCCTTCAATCTTCTTAGAAATCTACTGATATGCGAAATGTGTCTAGGGTATTCCAAGATTCTTATCAGTGACTGCATATCATGTGTGTTCTTTTGTGACTGGGTTACCTCACTAAGGATGATATTTTCAAGTTCTGACCATTTGCCTAGGAATTTCGTGAATTCATTGTTTTTAATTGCAGAGTGATTGAATTCTTGACATATTATTTACCATAATTTTTATTTAATTGTTTTTGTTTTATTATAAATTCATTGATAAATTCACATCTTGCATTTTGATCTTATTCATTCCCCCAACTCCTTCAAGAGTCTCCTTCCTTTACATACTGATTTTTTTTCTGCCCATATTCTCTCCAAGTTTTAGCCTTCTACTAAAGTGTGACCAACCAGTCAGGGGTCACACCTTTACAGAAAATAGTTTCCTTCTTCAAACTGCTATTAATTGACTAAAGTTCATCAGCATCTTCAACAAATGGACCAAACTAAATAGCTAAATATAAAAGAATGAATCTAGATCTTTATCTCTCACAAAAATCAACTCCGAATGGATCAAAGACTTCGTTACAGAGCCTGATACCCTGAATCTGATGAAGGAAAAAGTAAAGAATATGCTTGAACTCATGGGCACATGAAAGACTTTCTGAACAGGGTGATTAGGACCAATGATTACTAAATGGGACCTCATGAAATTATTACAGTTTTTAAATAAATGCATATGATGTGTGCAGGGATTTAGGTGACACTGTTTGTGTCTGGAGGTAAAAGGACAACTTTTTAGAGTTGATGCTCTCCTTACAGAGTTACATGGGATCTGGAGGTTGAATTATAGTCTATGTGCCATTACCTACTGAGCCATCTTGATGGATCCAAAATCCAATATTATTTATTATTATTTATTACAGCATGGAAACAGATTAAGTTCAACAATGAGTAACTAGTTCAAAGGGCTTAGATCACTTACATGACAAAACATTAACAATTTTTTGAACAAGGAATAAATTATAAAATGTAGAACACACAAACACACACACACACACACACACATACACACACACAGAGACAAGGAGGCCAGGGCAGGGTGCTGGGAGGAGGCAAAAGAACTGAAGCTTCCCTCAAGAGGGGTCTCATAACACGGTTCTAATGAAGATACTAAGAAATACGACCACATGTGTCAAATTCATGTGGTGAATTCTCAGGTTGGATTTGTGCGTGCACGCCTGTGTGTGTGTGTGTGTGTGTGTGTGTTATAAAATAATAAAGAGGGGCTGTAGAGACAGCTTAGCAGTTAAGCAGTGCTTGCTGCTGCTCTTGGAGAAGACATGAGTGAGTTCTTAGCACATACAGCAGGTGGCTTGTAACCACCTGTAACTCTATCTCCAGGGATCCAACACCCTCTGCAGGCAGCCCTGTGCCACATATGCACATGCACAGACACAAAATTAAAAATAAAAATAAATCTTTAAAGAAAAGAATATAAAGCTTTGTATGAGGGAAAGTCTGTGTGAATCTATTAATACACATACTTGTTTGTGCAAACATACACATATGTGCACGAATGCATGCACACACTCAGATCCACAAGCATAGATACTCAAACACACCCTTATAATTAGAAATTTGGTAGACCTTCATCTACTTTGGTAGAGTTTAATCTACTTCAATTTGAATATGGTTATGAGTTTGGGTACCTTATATTAAATTTTTCTTTCTTGAAAAGCAAAGTAAATGATAATTTTGCTTATATAGGCAAACTGCATGTGGAAAGAAAATATTAACTAGCAATGTAATAAAGAAGTGATTTCTTTTGGGGCCTTAAGCTCAAATCTTCAAATTTGCACTGTTTCCTTAAGGAATTATTTGATCAAACTGAAATGAAAATCAAAATATCTAAGTGGTTCTGGTCAGTCCTCTCAGGTTGCTCCAGACGACGGCCAGGATTTTCTAACCTTCTACAAGAGAATAAAGTAACAATTATGATTAACACCTTGGGGGAGTTCATCCATTCATTCTCCTAATATTAATTGGGGACCTTTGCTTATTTCACAAATCTTCCAGGTGAGGCTGGTTGTTTATATCCAGTGTTCTAGTCTAATAGAAGAAGCAAAGAGACAAGGCCAGGGCAGGGTGCTGGGAGAAGTCAAAAGAACTGAATCTTACCTCAAGAGGGGGGTCTCATAACGTGGTTCTAATGAAGATGCAAGAAATATGATCATGTTTGCCAAATTCAGGTGATGAATTTTTAGGTTGGATTTGTGTGTGTGTGTGTGTGTGTGTGTGTGTGTGTGTGTGTGTGTGTGTGTAGAGGCCAGAGCTATCATTCCTCAGAAGGAAGACTTGGCTATAAACCACAATGCCAACTTTCTGTGGCCCATTTCATCCAGCAAGGCTCTGCCTCCCTAAACAACACCATCACTTAGAGTCTGTAGGAGGCATCACACATCTGAACTACACCACACAATCTATTGGAAACAGCATCACACTTCGTATGGGTATTCTCGCCTCAATGACTTGGTGGAGGGAGTAGGGGAGGCAGAGAGGAAGAGTCTATAGAGCTAAATCTGGTGATATGAGGTCACTTGCACCTCACTCTCTAGATGATTATGGAGTCCAGAAGGAAGAAGGGCCTCTGTCTGAAGGAACTGAAGGAGAAAGACAGAACAGACAAACCAGAACCACTTACCATGGACAGGAGTCCCAACACAAATAAGGATGGTCACAAGATGGAGTTCATCTGTGATGTCCCCCAGCAGCAGCAACGTTGTGTATGCTTAAGTGGGAGGGCACAGACAATAATGATGTGGTCAGCCTAGTGTATATTAAGCTTCAAACAGCCTAATACTGCAGAGAACACTTGTTTTTCTTTAAAGAAATAAATGTAGGTGTTTAAGACTTTCAATGCTATTCAATACCTTCCTTTTAAGTTACTTAGTTTAGACATCTAATTCATAGAACTTCCTTCTAAAAGAACTGAGCCCTACCCCCATCATTTACCCTATTCTAGAGCACTAGATCGATCCCCCCTTCCCCCCCCCCCATACACACTAAGCCCTGTGCACGGGGAGAGCCAATATGGTTATATTTGGGATCTGGCTTCATTTCTGCCATGGAGAGCAGAGACAGTGGCCAATGGAGGAGGTAGAGGAGTAGATGGGAAGATGAAGAGGATAAGAAATAATGAAAGAAAAGAGGGTGGAGGGAGGGAAAGAGAGGAGGAAGAGAAGAGATAGGGAAAAGGGAGGGAGGAAGGGGAAGAGGAAAAGAAGTGTTCTTTGGGAGTGACAAAGGACAGGGATCATTTCAGGAGGTGAAGTACATGGAGGGATGGGGAGGAAGAGGGTAACCTTCTGGAAGTGACCAAGCAAAAGGCTCAAAAGATGGAAATGTTGGGTGAGGACTGACTGTGTGTATGGGGAAGAAGTGAAGTGACAGGGGGATACAGTCTCCATCTCCTTTTGGCTGCAGCAGAGAAGCTCCCAACCTGCCCAGCCCTGGTTAGCAGATATTTAAGGGTAAAGAAACAAAAAGCACAGCCTTACTCTGGAAACTATCACAGTTTGCCGAGGTGGTGCACTCCCTGTGTACTCTGGGAGTGTAGACATCACCTGTCTGGCCTTGGACCCTCCCTCCGTGCACCAGGAACTCACTTCTATTCAGCTCAGTGTGTGCTAGAACTTACACAACTCCCTTGTCCTTTGTTTCTCTAGCCCCTTCTTCTCTCTCTCCTTGACCCTCCTTCTCTTACTCTCCTTTCTTTCTCCCTCTCTTTTCCTTCCTTTTGCCATTATCCCTTCTTCTCCTCTCCTTCCCTACCTCTCTCTTCCTTCTCCATCTTCTTTCTCCCTTCTGCTAGTTCTCCTCCTTCTCACTTCCTCCCACCCTCCTTCTTTTCCTCCTCCCCTCCCCCTCCTCCCTTTCCTCTTCTTCCTCCTCCCCCTCCCCCTCTCTATTCCCTCTTCCATACCCTCACTAAGAGCAGCAGCTTTTTCCCATCTTTCCATCATCTTTCCTACCTAGTACTGCCTGGCACTCCCTGGAATCTGAGTCAGTGATAACTGAACAGATTAACAAGTAAATGCATGGATGGTAAAAATATATATTCCAAGAATGAACTGTCCTGGAGTCTTGATAGCTTTGGAAGTTGCATTGAGCTAGTGTGTGCAAATGGCAGGAAGAACCGGAACGAGGATATACCCAGCCAGGTACCACACAGGGTCATGCGCATGCACTGGAACATTATTGAAATTCACTGAGTTGTAAGAAATTTGAAGAGTCATAACTTAGAGTAGAAACTCCTCTGAGTGCTAGCAAAGTGGCCATCCTGGACTCCCCACATCTCATGTGGTTTCTTAATTATTGGGGAGAAAATCAAGCCCCAAAATGGAGTAAAAAGGGAGTGTGGTTGAGAATATTGAATTCTAACATTAAAAAGTAACTCTAATTTTTTTTCTTTAAATGATCTAAGAAAGCACACAAAAAAGCATAGGCTCTTAGAATTTCATGCCTTTTAAAGTCATTAGCATTAATAACCCTCTCCCATTTTGCCCCCATTCCTCAGGTATAAGGACACAATTTCCTGTGGTATTTCTCAGTGAACTTTTGGGCTTTTAAGGGTATGTTCAAATAAATGAATATGGTGTGCTGAAAAAGTATGACACTGGACACATTGTATTTGTATATAAAATCATGTATTTTGTAAATTTCTAAATAAAAATTCTTACATATCAAATTGCTTTGTGTATAGAAATTAGTTTTTCAAAAAAAGAGTTAATACCTTACTTAATATCCTTCAAATTGTCTACCGATTTTACCATGTAAGGGTACTTCTATCAATACACAGATACTTTCTTTGTTCTTATTCATGGCTACATTGTCTCATATTGATGAAATCAGTATAGTACAATCAATTTATTGTTGCCTGCTGCAGTTAGCTTCTACTGTCATCTTGACACACAACCTAGAAGGGAATCTCAATTTGGTATTGTCCAGATCAGACTGGCTTGTGACTATTTCTGTGGGGAATAGTCTTGTCAGAGATTAGCCCACTATGGGAAGTATCATTTCTTAGGGAGGTAGGTCTAGGATGTATAAGAAAGTTACCTAACCATGAGCCTCTGAGGAGACAGCAAGAAGCATTCAGCTTCAAGTTCCTACTTGAATTCCTGTCCTGACTTCCCTCAATGACGTACTGTGACCTAGAGGTGTAAGCTGAAATAAATCCTTTCCTAAATTGATCTTGGTAAGAGTGTTTTATCACAGCAACAGAAAGGAGTTTTTATTCAGTAGATGAATGTCAGAATCCAGCCTCAATTTCCTGTAGCCGATCTTTGGTTACTTTGTGGATTCTCCTTTCTTCCACCCCTCCACTCAACTCTTTTTTTCTTCACCCTTTCAACCTCCTAACACTAGATAAGAGAGAAAACAGGATAGAGGAGAAAGAAAAGAGATCCCGACTTTATCATTAGACTACTTCCTGCTGATTAGGGGCATCTAGTTTCTTGGGACAAGTTTGATCTTTTTCATCTAATTTTTTTTCTCCTTGTTTCTTCTTTGCACATGACTACTTAACAAACCATGACCAACAACAACCCACTTCACCTCTCAGGGTCCTAGTGTTTATCTGAAAAGTCCCCAGGATTCCAAATGTCACAAAATCATAGAAACTACCTACTGCTGGCAAAATTACACCCTTGCCTAGATCACGAGGCAAAACATAGCTGCTGTGGACAATCTGAAGCAGCCCATATCTCACACCTGGGATTATAACAAAAACATATTCTTATACTATTTCCTTGATTTTAAAAGAAACAAAAATTCCACTATACTTCCCCTCAATGAGTAACTAGTTGTCTTTACATTATTAATTGAACAGTTTGTCCTTTCCTGCATATTTGAGGGACTTTTGTTTAGTTGGCTCAATTTATTTCTAAGATGTTTTCTTTTGTTTTCTTCTTTTAGATTTTGGGAGAAATTGAGACTGGGACAATAATTACCAAAATATGGTCCTAGCTATTCTGGGCCTCTTCAGGCTCATCCATATCAAAACTGTGTTCACAAGAACATTAATATGTTCTAATACCCGCACAATCTCAGTTGTTTGTTTTTTTCTTTTTTAGTATAGAATAGAGTTTATTCAGGGCATAGGAAGGGGAGTTGAGAGGGTAGTAGAGATAGAGAAATGCAGAGGGGGGTGTGGGGGAGAGAGAGAGAATAGAGAAGTAGAGGCTAGCCATGAGCACATGGAGAGAGGTGGGGAGGGAAATGGGGAAAGATAGGGAAGGGGCAGAGTAGGATCAAGAAGGCAAGAGAGCAGGAGAGAGAGGAGGGGGCAAGCAGCTCCTCTCAGCCTTAGTTTTAATAGGTGTTTGTAGGTGTTAGAGCTGGCACCTGCTGATGTCCTTGTTTTGATGGCTACAAAAATTTGTACTAGTATATTTGTGTACTTCAATTTTTTTTCTGTTCTGGTTTCTAATAGAGAAAATTTGGATATGATTCATAAAGCCAAAGATTTTTGGTATTCTCAATAATTGTGAAGAGCGTAGAGGCTGGAGATATGACGTGGTAAGTAAAACAGTTGCTATACAAGCATGAGAATAAGAAGACATATCCCAGCAGTCCTTTAAATCCTGCATAGGTTTGGTGCCCCAACAGTTATGCCATAGTTTGAGAGATAAGGGGATCCCTGTGCCTTACCAGCCAGTCTGCCTAGCTTAATTAGTGTGTTCCAGACCAAGGAGAGAATCTATTTCAAAAATAAAAATAATAAAAAGGTGGTCAGCATGTGAGGACCGGTGCCTGAAATTGTTCTGTTCACACACACACCATAAAGGCTGAATAACTAACTCTGCAATCAGTATATTCCATTTGCAATTAGTATATTCCATATTGAACCATAGTCACTTCTGATTTCTGAGCTCTGTGGTCAGCCTGGTTCTGCTAGTGGGGACTACTGTGATTCTGGACTATGGTCCAGCTCTGTGACTCTAACTCGTGCCATTGCTCTCTAAGCAAGGTCAGTCTGTGAGAGGCGGTGACTTTGACTGGGAAAGAAAAGCAGTAAGCTCCCAGGCTGGGGGTATTTGGTCATTTATTTTCTGGCAGTTACTGCATTTTGCACCATGGGATAGGCGGGCAGGAAGCAGCAGGGATCTGGCCCTTAAAACTCAGCCTGGTGTCACTAGACCATGGCAATTTCCAAGTCTGTCTGCCGGAGGTCAATCTAGCCGGCACAAGGAGATATCATAAAATGAGATGGAACAAGGACCTTTAGTATCTCAAGCTCTGAAGGGACCTTGACTAATGTTCTGTGTTGCTTATTAGGTGACTAAATTATCTTCAGAACCTTCCAGCAAACAGCTCATGTAACATAAAGGCCTGAGTTAGTGGGGAGCTCATACTTGGTGCCTAGTAATTCCTTTATTGACTAGTTAGAACAAACATTAACTTCACATTCTACCCTGTGAGCACACAGACAAACCTTTCATAGAAATTGCAAGCTTTCCCTGACTCCTCCTCATCCCCATCTCTGCTGAAGAACCCCCATTATGCTTCTGCTTAACCTCATGATGGATACATTAGTGCTGATATAGAACATATTGGCCCAAATTGGCCAACCATGGCCTAACAGGATAGCTTAGTTGGTAAAATGGTTTCCTGAAAGCATAAGGGCCTCAGTTCAATGCCCCAGAACCCCCACCCCCCCACACACACAAAAAGAACAACAACAAAAAAAAAAAAAAACAGGCCTGAGACATGCCTGTAATCCCAAGTTCTGGGGAGGCAGAGACAAGAAGATACCCAAGCTTTGCTGGCCAGTGGTATAGTTGGATTGGTGAGCTCTAAAGTCAACAAGAAACACTAATTCAAAAAACAAGGCGGAGGGCATCTGAGCAAGCTAGCTGACATCAACCTCTGCCCTCTGAATACAAAAACACAAATGTGCATTGACACCTGCACACCTGCACACACACATACACACACACACACACACACACACACACACACGCACACACGCACACACACGCACACACACATACACGCACACACACACACACACGCACACACACGCACACACGCACACACACACACACGCACACACACACACACACGCACGCACACACGCACACACACACACGCACACACACGCGCACACACACACACACACACACACACACACACACACACACACGCACAGTGACAGCACTTAGAGAAAACAGAAACAAGAAAGATATCCTGCTTTAGTCCACCACCCTCCTGTAAGAGAATACCATAGGCAGGTATCTTATAAAAAAATAGAAATTACTTTCTGACACTTCTGAAGACTAAGAAATTCAAGGTTAAAAAATAGTTGCAATATGTATTAAGAGTTTTTTTGCTTTATCCTCACATATACAGAAAGCAGAAGGGGGGCAGCCCTCACCTTCTATTGAGGCCATTTTTACTCTTTCATTGTGTGTCTTACTTAGTTACTCTCCACTTCTTTGAAAAAACTCTTACTGAAGCAGGAACTCACAAATTTAGCAAGACTGGCTAGCCAGGAAGCTCCAGGGATCCTCCTGTCCCTCCCTGCCAGCACTGTGGTGTTTTTTTTTTCATTAATGACATTCATGCATTTGCATTATTGTCTAGTATGGATTTCTAACTTCAAAGGACATGAAAATACTGGACCTGTGACATCATTGAAGACTCAGCTGTGTCCTCAGCCTTTACTACTTCCCGGGCTACTTTTTGTCTTTGGTGCTCATGGCACTACATGACAGGTGCCCACAACACCTATTCAAACAACAACAAAAGCCTACCCTTATTTTGAATGCAAGACAAGACCTGTGTGTAGACGCATCTTTCTGTTCAGTGTAGATCCCACGTACTTTAGCTCAACAAATAGACTCATGTGTGTGAATGCTTGGCCCATGGGGAATGGCACTATTAGGAGGCATGCCCTTGTTGGAGTAGATGTGACATAATTGAAGGAAGTGTGTCACTATGGAGGTGGGTTTTGAAGTCTTATATCTGCTCAAGCTATGCCCAGTGTCACACACAATTCTCCTCCTGCTGCCTGTGGATCAAGATGTAAAACTCTCAGCTTCTTCTCCAGCATCATGTCAGCCTGTATGCTGCCATGCCTCCTACCATGATGACAGTGGACTGAACCTCTGAAACTGTAAGCCAGCCCCAATTAAACATTGTCCTTTATAACAGTTGCTGTGGGTCTTGTAAATTTCATTCATTTCCTGAGTTTTTGTGAATTTCTCTCCAGGAGGGAAGGTTTCAACTAACATGAAATAGCAATTCAATAATAATGCAATGGATACCTACAGATCCTAGTCTTGCTGGGATTTCTTCTTATACTGGCCACGTTAGCTTAGTCCTGCTGAATATTATGTTCTTACCAGAAAAAGCACAAAACCAACATCACCATAGCTCAAAGCTCCAAATATGATGAGGTTCCGATCAGAGGACAGTGCCTTACACATTGGGACCCTGCTGCAGGTCAACAAGGAGATGTACCTTTCTTTCACACATTTCATGGATGAAACCATGTCGTCACCATCAATGACACTAGCATCGAAAGGTACTCATTGTTTAGTGAAGTGACAGTCACCTTTGAGGCAATGCCAGTCATCCACAGCTAGGCACTGGCTGAGGAATGGCAAACCTAGGGCTCTGGGTCCTGATAAGTCTTCTTTGTTTTCCTCTCCTGCTTAACTACTCTTGGCTGGCTCCCAAGTTTTCATATTAGATTGGGTAATCCCACTTTTAATAATGCTCAGGATATTCGCCTCCCCTGGGGAGTGGCGGCCACTGCAGCAGAGGGTATTAAAATGGAGCTGAATGCCACGCAACACAGACCCTTTCAGCTGTGTGTCTGTGGGCACTGCTTTGTGCCTGTCTGCCCATGGGGGGAAGTATCTGTGTGTGCATGTGTCTGTCCGTGTTCATTCTTTTGACCTTCTGGGTTTTATATGAGAAAGAGAGAGAGAGAGAGAGAGAGAGAGAGAGAGAGAGAGAGAGAGAGAGAGAGAGAGAGAGAGAGAGAGAGAGAATCCTATCCACTTTACTTGTAGTGTCAAAACAAAGCAGTAAAGAATCCACTCAAAACTCAGATTTCCTAAATGGACAAGGCTATTAACTTACAAATTTGTGTTTTGATTTCCCCTAAATGGTATTAGCTAGGCATTAAACTTAAGGGCGCAGTAATACCTTGGGAGATCCCAGAAATGTGATGTTAATACATAGCCAGATTTATTCAATATGATGTGAATTGTGCCTAGTATTTCAAACGGCATAAACTGAGCAATAATCAAGTCTATGATTTTCCACCACTGTTCATAATGTGATTTGAGAGTCATGTATTTACCCTTTAGCTGGACCATTCCAGTGATCAGGGAGCCGCTTTAAAGATAACCAGCAAAAAGCAGAGCAAAGAAATATACAGTGTTACTAATATACACCGGGGTTTGAACTGACATGAAATTTTATCTTAATTATCGGACAAATTTGTACTCCCACTATCTAATTCAATTTGCATGCATCGGTAGACACTTATTAAAGGTAATATTACATCTGTCATTTTAAGACTGGTGAGAATTTTATCATATGAACTGCAAGAAACGGCCACTCTATTATGTGCCAAATTCTTTTGTATGGCTTAAAATAACCAGGATTGCATCCTAATTAAGGTTTTCTTTCTATCTTTTTTCTTTCTTTCATTTTTTTCTTTGTAACTGTCTCAGGGCAGTCCCCATCTTGTCCATTCTATGGCCATCTTGTAATTTATTTGGACACAGATTTGAAGTTTCAGAAGTGGACGTCTCCTCCCTCTGCTTCCTTGTGCTGAATGAAAAATGAGAGCTTTGTTAATAAAATGTAAACTGGAATCAAATGTTCAAATAAGGTTTTATGAGAAGCACGCTGAGCATAAACCCGTCTTAGAATTCTCCACTGGATTTAGGAATCGGCTGTCTACAAATGTATCAGGCTGTCTGAGGCATTAGCAGTTGAATGTGGCGGCGTTATTATTTTTTGAGATGAGTTTATTAGATTTGTACTTTGTATGAAATGAATCCATGAAGTGCTAACACCTTTTTGCTAGTCTTCAGCAGCAATGCCAGTATCTGAGTGTACAGCTCTGACGTGCCTTTCATGTAGATGCAATACCTTCTATACGGACCCCTACATAAACCCACTGACTTCTACTTGGAGCTTTAGGGCTCTGGGAGGTTAGAAATCAGCAGCTAGGCTTACAAAGCATACATTTAAACCCACCCATGTTCCCCTGTTCCAGCCATCTTGGTTTCAGAACTATTTCCTGCACCTAAGAGAAGAAATGAAGAATCAAGGAAATGACTTGAAGAATTAAAATCGCCATCACCCCACAGAAGGAGGGGGAATAGAGAAGGAAGCTAAACTGGGCAGCTGTGCCCAGATGTGGACTACATGTGCAGGGCTGTAGGGAAGGAGCATGAAGTCAAATGGGAACGAAGGGCTGCAGTACCCCCATTTCTTACCATCCCCCCTTTTCTCTGGATACCTGCATGCTCCTGGAAATGGAGAAACAAGCTTTGGTGCTTTTGATTAGCTTGTGGGGGCCCAGAGGTACATCTGACATCCTCCAAACTCCTCCATGCCTGATAACAAGGCCTAGGTTTCCTAGTCTTCCATCTGAAAAGAAACATGACCTTTATATGAGACTAAGAACTACAGAGTTCTGATCAGCTGTCACCTCTCAAAACTGTCATGGAATTCGCTTGGCCACATTAATATCTTCTTAAATAACATCTTTCATTTCTTTAACATAACATTTAACATAGGATATATGTTATCACTTAACATAGGGTATATGTGCGTGCACACACCCAATTTTTCAAGTTTTTTATTTTTTATTGAATATATTCTTCACTTACATTTCAAATGTTATGCCCCTTCCTTGTTTCACCCCTCCCCAAAAACCCCCAACCCATCCTTCCACCCCCTGCCTCCAAGAATATGCCCCTCCACCCAACCCACTCCCACCCACCCCCCTCAATTTCCCCATGCTGGGGCATCTGTTGAGCCTATACAGGACCAAGGACCTCTCCTCCAACCAATGCCCAACAAGGCATTCCTCTGCCACTCTTTTGGCTGGAACCATGTGTACCCCTTGGTTGATGGCTTAGTCCCTGGGAGCCCTGGGATGTCTGGTTGGCCAACATCGTTGTTCTTCCCATGGGACTGCAAACCCTCCCAGCTCCTCCAGTTTGCCCTCCAACTCCTCCATTGGGGACTCTGCGCTCAGTCCAATGGTTGGCTGCTAGCATCTGCCTCTGTATCTGTAAGGTTATGACAGGGCCCTTCCAGAGACAACCATAACAGGCTCCTTTTGGTACGCACTTTTTGTCATCCATAGTAGTTTCGGGGTTTGGTGACTGTTTATAGGATGAATCCCCAGGTAGGACAATCTCTGAGTGGCCTTTCCTTCGGTCTCTGCTCCAAACTTTGTCTCCATAATTGTTCCCGTGAGTATTTTGTTCCCTTACTCAGAGGAACCAAAGCACCCCCACTTTGGTTTTCCATCTTCTTGAGCTTCCTGTGGTCTGTGAATTCTAATTTGGTTTTTTTTTTAATTTTTTAAAAAAAGTCAAATTCTGTCTTATTGTGATTTGTGTGTATGTGTGTGTATGAGTGATATGTTTGTGAATGCAGGCATGCGTACGTCACATTGTACAGTGTGTGTGAAGAAGCCAGAGAACAGCTTGAGGGAGTTGATTCTTTTTCCTGTGAGCTCCAAGGATTAAGCTCAGGTCATAGGGCTTACAGTATAGGACAAGTGCTTTTATCCACTGAACTGCCTTGCTGGCCTATTGTTTCAGATTTTTACAGAAACAAAGTCTCATCTATAGCCACACTGATGAGGGTAGATAATTTTACTTGGACAAAAATGTTAAAGTACTTTTTAAAAATCATGTTTCATAATCACTGAATTGGTATGTCTAGCTCTGTCTCTGTCTCTCTGTGTCTGTCTGCTTGTCTGTCTCTTTCTCTGAGTGTGTGTTCATGCATGTGTGCTCATGTGTGTGCCCTTGTATGCACATGTGTGTAGAAGATGGAAGCCAGAGTCTGATGTCAGAGTCTTCCTTAGTCTGTCTCCGTCTTACTGTTTTTGATGCAGGACTTCTCACTGTTTCAGCTAGACTGGCAATCTATCCAGCAAGCTTCCAGGGTCCTCCTGTATTTGTCTTCCCAGAGCTGAGAATACGGATGCATACTGCCACATTGGGCCTTCTTACATGGATGGTGAGAGATCAAACTCAGGTCTTCATGCCGCACAACAAGAACACTTTACCAACTGATTCATTTCCCTAACCCCCACAGCCATCTTTAAAAATGATGCTTTGGTTTTTAAATCATCTCAGAATCTAAATATTCGCAGGTGTGTTTGGTGCTTCTTCTGTCTCAAAGCCATCCATCTTGCTGATTTTTTGCCACCCCAAATACGTTCAGTGTGCCTTCCGGATTTTAAAGGGAGGTGCTCCCATCCCCCACGCCACTCCTGAAGAAGCAGATGAATAATTCATGGTGCCACATGGACTTTTTGTCTGAGTTCTTCTCTGGAACACTTCTAAGTGGCCTGAGAACCAGGGAACTTACAGTCACAGTGTGCTGTGTCAAAGAACAGTCAATCAGTCTCCAAAGAAATGCGAAGAGAACAGGTTTTTCATGCCTGTGCGTTGGGTGGGAGCCAAATGTGTGTTGCCATTTGACGTGGAATCAGTGTACACCTGTTCCGACCAGCTGTCGGCATAACCTGTGTCACAGGCACATGTCACACCCGCCGGATCTTCACAGCAGGCCATGTCTGTGTGACAGTCGGGACAGACACTGCTCGTAACTTGGGGACCAGGAAAGGAGGAGCTTGTGTAGCTGTGGCGGGGACACAGATGTGTGAGGAGTGTGATAAAAAAAAAAGAGAAAGAAACATCTGAGGGAATAAGCTCAAACACAACAGCAAATGTCATTTGCATTATATAATTATGACAGACCGTCGAGTCCTTTGTAATAACACTCGGTAGGCCAGTGTTAAAACCTACCATGAGTGATAAAAGGCCGCAGCTTGAAAAAAGGTCAGCATGAATTAGTATATATTTGCTGATTAATTCAGACTGAGCCTTCATCAATTTTATAGTTCAGGGCCCCAGCCTGGGTTGTGACAACAGCCTATGAAATTCAAATGTGCTCTGTTCAACACACTCACATTCCAACCCAGGGCAGCGCTTTGTACAAAACTCTAGCAAGCATGAACACAGGTAGGCACAGAGTGATTCACACACAGGTACCACTGAGAAAGAAGTCCATTTGCTCATGCGCTCAAGGCCAGATGTGGGTCTGGGACAGCACATGTCACTTGGCTGGGTGTTGGAAGAGTGCTGCAGACATTCCTATCGTTACCCAAACTTCCATGACTGGGGCCAGTCAGCAGTGACAGTCTTTTTGTCTCTCCCTGTTTGATGTTCAAAGGTGAACGCTATCTCAGGATAACTGGATCAAATTCATGTGAAAAAGATATGTCTTCTAAGAGAGCATCGGGCTAAACCTGCTTTTCAGACTATGAATGTAGATTCAGTGTTTCGATGGAATGCATGTGAATGAGCATCTATTTGCATTACTCTGCAATTACAGCTAATCATGCAACGGACCTGTTAAAGTCAGCCTGCCAACTTTAATGATCTTGATTGCTCCTCAAAACAGCACATTTTCTTTTCCTTTTTTTTTTTTTGAAACTGGGTTTCATGTATTCCAGGCCAGTGTCAAATTCACACCGTAGAATGCCAGTGACCACCTTGAACTACTGCTTCTTCTGCTTCGACTTACCAAGTGCTGAAATCATACATATCCACTACCACATCTGGTTTATACAGTGCTGGTGGCTTTGTGCGTCTAGGCAAATGCTGGGCCAGCAAGGCAACCTCCCCAGCCCAGAGGTACCAGGTACCAATTCTTCTTTCCTTTTCCATGTGTGTGTATGTGTGCTATACATATGTACACATGTGTGTGTGTGTACATATGTGTGTGCATGCATGTGGAAGCCTGATGTAAGATGTCATCTTCAATCTACCTTCTGCTTTATTAATTGAAGAGAATTCTTGCAATCAGACTCAAAGCTTGCCAACAGGGCTAGTCCTCCTAGCCAGTTTGCTTTCCTGTCTCTACTTTGCAAGGCTAAAATTACAGGCAGACACCCACATGGCACTTAGAGCATTTATGGAGGTTTCTGGGGATCTGAACTCCAGTCCCATCGCTTGAACAGCAAACATTTTAACCGCGCACACACACACACACACACACACACACACACACACACACAAATACACATTCACCCTTACTTCCTCATGCTTTGGGAGACAAGACTCTCAGCCCAGTAACCAACTCCTCTAGAGTTAGAGCGGTGGCTGGGATTTGACCACAAGTCTAGCCACTTGAAAGCCATGTCCCATCACATGTCCCTGCACTGGATCACTTTGCACTTGTGTGTGATCCATTTTTGTACCTATTTACTGACTCTGCTGCCAGATGCTGCACTGGGACCCACATGTGGCACACAGATACAACCAGATTTCAAATACTTACTAGTTGGAAACTCCACTCATCTGCATTATAAAGATCTTCTTTTATGGTGATAGGAGTTGAATCCAGGGCTTAGGACATGCTGATCAGGTCCTCTACTACCCAGACACATATTTAACTACAGTGCAAGGAGACAAGGTTCTCCTTTGCTGTTCTACAATGGCATTTCTTTATATAAAGGATGGAGGTCCCCTATAAGAGGACTCTAGCAGAGTTCCTCTGTGTGCATCAACAGATTCTTGAAAAACTGAGCCAAGCAGCTAGTTTATAAAAACCAGTGAAAACTTTGAACTACTGCAAACAGAGCATCTTTCATCATTAAAGGAGGGGAGGGGAGATGGCTCAGTCTGTAATGTACCAGCCACACAATCATGAGGACCAGAGTTCAGATTCCCAACACTCATATAAAAGCCAGGCAGGGAAATGTGCAAATATCTGTAACCCCAGCACTGGGGAGTAGGAGACAGATGTTTGTAGCTTTTTGGCCAGTTATTCTAGTTGAATGTATGAGCTACGCAGAGAAGGTGCTCTCTTAAAACATAAAGTACAGGGTGATTAAAACCCCGGATGTCAATCTCTGATGTCTATCCTTACTTGGACATATATGCATATACACACATGAATATGTACATAAATACACACACACACATACACACACATTCACCCATACTTTCTCATGCTTTGGGAGACAAGCTGGGTACATGTCTAGCAAAGAAATCCAGATCACACCTTGTATTGGTTAGTGTTTTGTCTATTTGATATAAGCTAATATCATCTGGAAGAAGAAACTTCAACTGAGAAAATGTCCTCATCAGATTGACCTGTAGGCAATCCTATAGGGGCATTTTCTCTTTTGATGATTGGTATGGAATGCCCCAGGTGAGTAATACCATCCCTTGTCAAGAGGTCCCATAGTATGTAAGACAGAAAGATGAGCAAACCATAGGGTTTGTTTCAGAACAACAAAATTCATCAAGCCTCAGTGTTCCTCCATGGCCTCTGCTTCAGTTCCTTCCTGCCTCAAGGTCTCTGATGAAGTTTTTGCCCTGAGTTCCCTTCGTTATTAATGTTACGTGGAAGTCTAAGCCCAAATAAACCATTTTGTCCCCAAGTTGTGTTTGGTCATAGGGCTTTCTTTTCTTCCTTTTATTTTTTTTTATCACAGCAACAAAAAGCAAGCCAAGAAACAGGGGACCAACTACAGCATGTGAATTGAGATGTTCATAAATTAACAGAAACGTGGAGCTTTCTCTCTTGATTTCATTCAGACAAATAGTGGGAAACCCAGGTAGACGTATTGGGAAGGCTGTACTGGAAAAGAATATAAAGGCATCATACTGGTTCAGTCTGGTTCTGCTTCTAGTTTACAAAATAATTCTAGACCAACCAGCCACATCTAATCCACAGCATGAATGCACCGTAACACAAAATCATAAACTGTCTTAAGACATCATGGGAAAATTTTCTGTGTGACTATAATTGCAGCTTGATTCTGTGAGTCTTGAGTATAAATTCTGTGAATGACAAAATTGTATCATAATGTCAAAAGGTTAGATGCACCTAGAAACCTTTCTTGGCCTGTATTTTTCTTCAGCAAAATGACTGTGCTATCTCTGAGAAGACTTCTGACTTAATCATACTGTTGATGATGATGTCTGATACTCTAACATCTCTCATGGTTCTCAATATGCTGAACAGATCAATAAAACTTAGTGAAGAGACTTATAAGTACATGAGTAGAGAGTGGAAGGGATGGAGATATGCCACCTCCCTACATCCTCAGGGGACAGATTCTCAGACACACTGCTCATCTCTATGGATTTACTGAGTGTACTCACCTCTGCAGTATCATTTACATTTGGTCTCAAGCCAGGTGTGCCTCTGCTGTATGATTTTTCATGGGAGGGTATGGACATGCATTTACTCACTCCCAGATAGAAAACTAATGCAGACCAAAGTAAGAATAGCTCTAAAGTCCAACTCCATGAAATGAGTTTATTGACTTGACTTCTAAAAATATGGGCAAAGGAATACTTACAGGAACATAGATATCTCAGAGACAGCTACATCTGGTTATAAGACCAGAGGGAGGCAGTTGTCTTGTAAATCTTGTAAGTTTTAGAGATTTCCTAAAAGTTGTGGGTCTTTTAAAAATTGCATTATAAATTTTTATTTTGTGTTATATGTCTGTGTTGGGGAATGAGGAAGTGTGTGCAAAAGTACAGGTTCCTGAGACCAGAACTGTTGTATCTCCCCAAACCTGGAGTTACAGGGGTTATGCGACACCTGACGTGGATGCCGGGAACAGAACTTATGTTCTCTGCAAGAGCAGTACATGCTCAGCCATCTCGCCTGCCAGCATTTTCCATTTCTTAAGGAGCCTTTCTATAGACTGCCCAAATCTTCATAAGCTTCCTTCCAGAGTAGAACATTTCAATTTGGTGGACATTGTTATACAGCAACTTCCCATTCTACCCTACTCCTGAAGGCCATTGTAAATTTTCCAGTCCTGGAAAATGTCTCCTGTGAATACCATGAATCTTCTACCTTCGAACTCTTACCACCTGTCAGTCACACAATGATTAATGTTCTATGTCACCTAATTCTTCCCTATGGCTATTAATACAGTGCAAGAACTCCTCAATCAACAAAGAAGGGCCTCACTTGTTCTTGCCCACTTCTGTTGCCACCCCCTTACATTTCTCTTTGCTTCTGCAAAGAAGCTGTGAATGTTTTTATGCACAACTTGAGAGACACCTGACTCTCAGGGCCAGGAATATTCTCAGACTCATTCCATCTCTTCCTTTACTTTCAGGGGGCAGCATCACCTCAGAACAGACATCGGTGGCCTCTCATGCAGAATGTGTCCCATCATAACATTCGCAGAGATGTGTGCACTGATAGTACAAATGCAATGATTTCCTTTTTTTTTTAATTTTCTAAGTTTTTTTATTTACATTCCAAATCATTTCCCCTTTCCCGTTTCCTCCCTCCCCGAAAGTCCCATAAGCCCCCTTCCCTCCCTCTTTTCCCCATTCAACCCCCTCTCGCTTCTCTGTCCTGGCATCCTTGTCTTGTGTTGTCTTGCTGCCGTGCCCAGAAGGGATTGATTGGAGGGTTACTCGGAAGCCCCAAGGCCCATGAGTAGATGTTTTGGAAAGTGAGTGAATTGAGGGGATGGAGTGAGATGAATCAGGTGAGCCTCTGAGCCTGTAAAGTTAACTGCAGCCTACCCTGTCTCACAGGGAACTTGTCTCCTCTCCCTTCCAGCTTTCCTGTCTGTGGCCTTTCCAGGGGTGGAAAGCATAGTTGAGCCAGATGTTTAATGCAGCTCATTTTAAAACAAATTAAAAGCAAAGACTATTTTAGTGTTTAAGTTTTAGTTGCCACACTCTCCAGGATTTTTCTAGAGCCTCATTGGAATAGTGGACAGAGAGCAGGTTCATGTAAGATGAGTCATACACAATATATAACGTGTCCTATGCCTGTTCCAACCTGGGCTAAGGTAACCAGCTGTTCTGTCTCTTCAGGCCCAACAGGTGAGCCAGAATCTGAGATTTTTCTATGTAGAAGTTAGAAGAGTCCATAGCTGTTGTGGGACTTTTTCTGGGTACATGTGAACAAAGATCAATTCACTTGCTATATGCCACCCACAACAGAGCAAAGAAATGGTTCGACCCAAGACCAGCAGATTGAACCAGTGAGTCTGTCAGGGTTATTTACAGGAGTACAGATGACTCAAAGGCAGCTTCTTAACAGAAAAGTCCACCCCAGCATGGGAGGAGACTCATGAAAGCTGCTCGCCTTGAGAACCCTGCACTTGAAGTCAGTTCCACTGAAGAGTCTCAGCCGCTGTTACTGCTCATATAACCTTAGGGAGGGAAGCCTTGCTTCCTGACTCCTTTGAGTTTTCTTTACTCCCCCGGACTTGTGTGTTTTCTTTAGTCCCTGAGTTTTATTAGCCTACCTCCTCCTTCTCTTACAGAATTTCTTCTGCTTGGAGAAAATAGTTACATCATACCAGCACGCCTGAGGCAGAGGGAGTTAGAACAAATGGGCAAATCAGAGAGACTGGCAGCTGTTTATTTGCTAGCTCAGAGCAGATTCACTCTGCAGCAAACGCCAAGCTCGTGGGGAGCTCCATGAAACACAGCCTAGAGTCCAGAAATTTTCTATGATAAGGTACAGCCTTCCAGTGACATTCACAACCATCAGCAGAATCTTCTTCCTTAGGTTTGCCAACTCTACATTCTTGGGTGTGTGCACTAAGCCATTGCTATGCTAGAAGGTTCCCACAGGGAAGAGTGAATTAAGTGGGCCAAGGAGCAAAGGATGTATCATGTAAGGACATGCTGTACCTTAGGTGTTAAAACTTAGGAGATTGGAAAGAGATATGCCTAGGGGTGAATTTGAGTTATGGTCCAGTGGGGTGTAAGTATCAGATAATATGTATCTCATACAAACCCCAAGGGCTGGTTGACCTCAAATGGCTCCAATGAGACAGAGACTTTGGCTACAGTAGGAACTGACTGTATCTGTCAGTATTTGGATGCAGGAAAAACCCTAGGTCTTTTGAGCAGAAAATTAAACTGTGATTGAGTTGTTTATAAATAAGTGAAAGAGCTGGAAAAGCCTGAAGGTAACAGGAACCATCACTAAATGAGCATATCCAGTACCATGCCCATACCGGCTATGGCCCAGTGGCCAGACCTCCTGCTGTCTTGCTGCCACCACCAATGGCTTTCACTGCCATGGCAGTGCTGTGAGATGCTCTGCCACAGAGCAAGGTCACTAAAAGTTCTCACCTCTGTCTAGCCTTCTTTGGCAGGACTCAATATCCTCACTGCCTGGCGTCTTTCAAATCACCCCAAATGTACTAGATTAACGGTCTGATTTTTATCTGGATTCTAGCTGTCAGGGCTTCTAGACAGTTTGGGTTTTAGTTTCCCAACTTTTCCGAATAAATGGGAATAAGATGGCAGTTGAGAGAATCAGCTCTTCCTAAATCACATACAAATGTGAATGGCACGCTCTCTGGCACTGGTTAAATTATACTTTAAGTGGAGCTGACAGAGATTCCCAGCAGAATAAGATTGAGCTTTCTTTCCCCTCTATCTTGTCTTCTTTTACACTGGTGGGTATGTCCAAATCACAACCCATGCATGGGTCATGTGTATCCCAGTGTACCTATGGATGTGACCCAATCATAAACTCACTTAAACCATTATGAGATTATTTTGTGATTTTTTTTTCTTTTGGTACTTCAGTTGCACAGATTTTTAGCATAAACTTTGTAGTTGACAACTTGTCACAATATCAAAAAGTTGAACACTTGTGGGATCAATCCATCAAGATAAAGGAACAGGGATTAGGGGGATGAATCAATGAATAGACATATGTGTGAAGATGAATTCAGACTCCAAGTATCCACATGAATATGGGGTGATGTGGGTGTCCACCTCTAATACCAGTGTACAGGAGGTAGAGACAGGGCATTCCCAAAGCAAGCTGGCTAGCTAGACTCACTGGGTCAGCAAGCTCTAGGTTCAAGTGAGAGACTGCCTCAGTAAGTCAGATGGAGATTGACTGAGGACATCCATTATCAACATCTGTCCTCCACATACATGTACATGAACACACATGCAGACACAGATACACATAACAACAACAACAACAAAAACAAATAAATAAATAACTAAAAAGATAAATGAACACTTTGAGATCACTGGGGTCACAGATCAGAAACAATTTCACTCATTGCCTCCAAACAAAGACTGACATTTCTAGTGACTTCCACCAATAGATACCTGAGACTTACCTCTGTCCTCCCATAAAGCTCTGGATTCACCTGAGTCCCTGTCTGCTTCCCCTGCAGACGGGCACCTCCTAAAGACAGAGACCATTAGAACATCCAGTCCTGAGTCAAGACGTGAATGGGAAATGAGTTCATTCCATGTCCCACGATAGGTGACAGTGGCTTGAGGAAATGTCACCTTTCACCTGCCTGTCCTATCCTAGCACAACATGGTAGCTCTATACAGAGACAGGGTATCAGTGGAGCTGAGATAAAGTTTTGTTAGCATGAAACTGTGGTCACGTTAGTAGGCTCCAACCTTCCAAGCTCAGTTCCAAGATACCTCTAGATCCAGGACTGATTCTCAGTGAGTTGTTGGACAGTCATCCTTCCAAGACCACGGTGGTATGTTTTTTCTTGGTAGCAATCCAGTGCATTTGAGAGCTGGAGATGTCTGTTACATCTGGAGAAACACCCAAATCCCACCAATCCCTCCCCAACCCACTGTGACATCTACCCACAAAACCCATGGAAGCAGCCTCCACCAACCACATCCCTGACTTTAGGAAGCTTCCATTATAAGAAAAGGAGGTCCAGCCCATAAACCCACTAGCTGTTTAATAATTTCTTTCCAAAGTACCAATCCAGTTTCATATTCATTCATATGATATTCAGGTATCATATCTCTGCTCTATGCAGGGAAAATAGAGCCATTGATTTTAAAAATAGAAAAGAAAATAAAATAAAAATTTCCATGATATCTCACACCACCATGTCCACAAACACAGGCAAAATTCTTTCAGGCTTCTCCTCCTTCCCATTCCTTCCTCTTCCCCCTCTCTGCCCTCTTCCTCTTCTTTTTTCTCTTTTTATTTTTTTAAGGAGAAATAAAAACCAAGAAGATAAGTAGTTAAGAGTATTGGCTTTGTTTGCACTGTGGAAAACCAAGTTGTTTTAGAATCCAAAAGATGGAGATCACACCATGTCATGCTGCAAGCTCCTGCTACTCATGTTAGCTTGGTTTGAGTCTGGCTGGTATATGGGGAGACTACCCAGCCATCCCCTTCTCTAAAAATGACAAGAACAATCTGCATGATGCTCTAGACAAATCACTTATGGCCAATCTCCTTTGACTTTTGTATCAAGCACCCTCCTTGGCTTGGCTTTGTTTCTGGCATTCTAAAAAGGGTCTTAATACCCCCAAATGGAGGCTTATCCAGATGACTTTAGAATCAAGGGGGTACCTTGTCAGAAGCAGACACCAGAAGATTAAGTAGTAATACTTCAGAAATCTTCATTGGCTTCTGGGACACCTGGAAAGGCAATAAAATCTCTTCTGTTGTCCTGAAATCCTATTGTTCTTCAGGAGTCACTATGGAAAGTCTTTCTTAGCCTGGACAAGTAAGTGGACCAGGAAAGAAATGGACAGTAAAGCAGAGACGGAAACCCCTAGAGATAGTTTAAGTCACTTCAGAGTCAGTACAGGGTCTGTTGCTTGTGGTTGTTTGGTGCTCAAGGATGTCTGGCCAAGGGGATACACGGTGGTGAAATGCAAGAGTGCATGTTCCTTGCCTGGCGTGTGTTTCAGTGGAAAGTTGCGGAAGCACAGAGAGGAGACAGTTGTCCTCATCGTGTCCACTGAGACCTGTCACAGCAGGTCAGAGTAAGATGTGAGAAACTTATTTGGGACACACCGCTAGTCGCATTGCTGTTGCTTGGATAAAATATCATGACCAAGAGCAACTTACTGGAAGAATGGATGTATTTGCCTTCTACTTCTGGGTCACAGCCTGGAAGATTTTGTAGGAAAAATCAAGGCAGGAACCCAAGCAGCTAATCATATCACATCCACAGAAGCACAGAGAGAATAAACACAGGGATCTGTGCCTCTTCCCAGTTAGAGTTCTCCACTCTTACACACTCTTATGTAGTCTGAGGCCCAACCCAAGGCCGTGAAATGGTGGCTCTCACATTCAAGATGGATCTTCCTCTATTAATGATTAAGACAAACACCCAGAGACATGCCCAAAGCCAGCCTAATCTAGACACTCTCACTTCCCAGGTGATTCTAGGTTGTATCAAGTTAACAGTTAAACTGACCATAACTGGAGCCTAGGCTGACATAGTTCTCAACATTAGTCTTTGCTAAATGATACCTGTAGCATCAGAAAAAAAGACTTGGAAGCAATCATTGCACTCAACTTTAAATACATCTTGCATCTGTTTGTTTAAAAATGAGTAGGAGAAGGCTCACTTGGTTCAGTTCTGTGACTGGTGGTCTGTGGTCCGGAATAGGGAGCCAGATCTCTGATAGAGGGAGAAGGAAATAGAGGTAAGGATGAAGAAAAGAGAAAAATAACATAGCACCGCAAATGTAGGTGAAAACCAATGGCCAGTGTGACCTCTGCAGTACTTCCCAGACCTGCACCCTTGTCTCCAGGGTCCTCTCCACATTTACATTTGCTTGCTTCTGAAGCCAGGTGTATATTATAAGCCTCCTAAAGAGCAGTAGGAGACATGCTCAAAGATGAGAGCTAAGCTGTGGATGAAACCAAGTTCAAGGCCCAAACAGTAGCTCAGCTAATGTAGCTTGGCTAATGGGATGTTTGCCTAACATGTACAAAGTTGTGGGTTTGATACCCAGCATCGTATAAACTGGATAGGATGCTGTATGACTATAATTTCAGTTCTTGGGAGGGAGAGACTACATAGAGATTTTGAGATCAGCTTGAGCTGCATTGTAAGACTCTGGGAAGGAAGGGAGGGTGGGAAGGAAGAAAGGAGGGAGGAGAGGGAAAGTAGAATGAGAGGGAAGGAAAGATGGAAGGGATGGAGAGAAGACAGGGAGGGGAGGTAATAAATTCAGGTACATGAATGGGTCTCCTTAGAAGCAAAGGGTTTTTGTTTTTATTTGGTAAGAAGGAAGAAAAAGAGAACATGGACTGTGTTTTTTCTCATGACTGGCTTCTTTGTCCTGAAGGAAGCAGAGATTCAGACAACAATGATTTAATAGTCTTGAAATCAATCAGATGAACAATAACATTAGTTAGCCTTTTATGCCCAACTCAAAACTAATTCTGTTGTCTATTTATTTTTGTTCCAAAAGGATTACTAATGCAATATTTAATATTTCACCAGACTCTGGATTCATCTCCACACTGGCTACTAATTTTCTCTGCCATAGTTTGAAATTGTACCCTCAATAATTTTGGCCATGGACTGTATCTAAATCTCAGGATCACACAGTGCACTGGGCGAGGCTTTTCAGTCTTTTGACAATGGGATAATAGCTTCACTCCAGCCAGCAGAGGAAGTCGAGAGTAAGGGAGTCAGGATAATGTGAGTTTAATTCATTATTCAAACCTGCAAGGGATTTGCTGGAAACAAAGAGAGAAGAGGGATAATGCTGTCATTATTTTTATTACTCTTGTTGGACAAACCTAGCGTGAAACATTAGAGGAGACTGGGAGAGCTTTCTGACTGCTGACAAATTAGCACACAGAGCAATATGGCTAGGGGAAGCGGAAGCAGACAAATCTTTGCTTTCGTATTTGAGTCCTGTTGATAATGTGTTTGTTACTGTGGCAGTCTTAAAATTCCCATCGTTTCTTATGCTTTGAGGAATGTCTTGGAGCTGGAAAAGAAGTGCTTGTGGCTCAATGAATGGAATCCAAGACTCTTTAGAGCATCTTCAGTTGCCTGTGACATTGGACCACAGAGAAAGGTGGCAGTATATTGGCATCATGTCATAGTAAAGACTTTGTATGAGAACAGGACTTCTGGGAGACAAGTAGGGCTACCAAAATGTTATAGTCTGTTTATCTATCAGGTTCTTGTCAGTCATTTCAACTATCTTTCTGAACATCCATCCATCTTTCTTTCTTTCTTCTTTTCTTCCTTCCTCTCTTTCTTTCTTAATAGGGTTTCATATAGCCCAAGCTGGCCTCAAATTTTCTATATAGCTGAGAATGGCCTTGATCCTCCTGCCCTACCTCCTCAATGCAGATCTTATAGTCACACCTGGTTTATGAGATGCTGGGGATTGAATTCCAGGCCTCATGCATGCTAGGCAAGTACTCTATAACTGAGCTACCACACTTAGTAGAGAACATTTGCCTTTATCATTTCTGTTTGCTATATAGAAACACAACATTGCTACCTCAACCAAGCCACTTGTAAGCTTCGTGAGGATGCTTGGACAATCGTACAGTGCATTGGGTCTTATTATATAGAAACGAGGTAATGTCGGGTAGAGTTGAGGGAATGGCTCTCCTCTGAGCTTCCAACAGCAGACTGGGCTGCTGGTATAGAATATGATATGACATGATCTGTGATTATTGTTCTAAGATACTCAGAAAGTCCCCCATATAGTTTTGGGGAGCCAGCTCTACCAGTGAAGTGCTTTATGTGCAAGCATGAGCACTGGATTTCCATTGGCAGAACCCACCAGGGTACAAACTCCAGATGGGGCTGTGCCTATCTGAAATCTTACCACTGGAGGTATGGCGATCAGAAGATCCTTGGGTCTTGTGGGCAGTCAGGCTAGCAGAATCAAAATGTTTTAGGCCAGTGAGAGACTCTCAATAAACAAAGTGGTAACTCATTGGGGAATATACAACTTCGGGCCTCCACATGCACACACACACACACACACACACACACACACACATGCACACACACACACAAATACATTCTTATCATCTGGACCACTCTGCTTCCCTGAGTCTTACTCTGCTGAGACAAGCATCTGAGAAAGGTCAGATATGCACAGACACATGCTCAGTGTCTGGTGAAAAGCCACCAACTTTCACACAAGGAGATCCATTCTGAGTAGAAAGCCAATCTCACTAAGCCCATACACAAGACTCAGGGCACCTGAGCTCAAGATAGTTTGGTGGCTGTAGTGTGGTTAGGTCACCACTGTATCTGAACCTTAGTTGTTGTGATCTGTAAAATGAATATAGAATGGTGTGGTTTAAATGAGAAATGTCTCCTATGGGTTCAAATAGGTAAAAAAAAAAACTTCGTGGTCAGCTAGTACTGCTGTTTGTGAGGTTATGTAACCTTTAGAAAATGGATCCTTGCTGAAGGAAGACATCCTGGAGATGCAGGTTTTGAAGGCCCATAGCCTGGTCCCACTTCCTGCCTGTTCTCTGTTTCCTGTGTGTGAATGTCCTGCTACCTGCTGCCACACCTTACCCGTATTACAGACTCTCCCTCTGGAATCTTGAAGCAAGTTAAGTCTTCAGTAAGTTGCTTTTTGTCATGGTATTTCATCACAGCACAGAAAAATAACTAATATAAACATCAACCCTCATGAGCCAACTCCTTCATTTCCTGTACCTAGCCAAATAAGTATCAAACATGATGTTCTATGTGCCAGACAACATCAGAGGAGCCACGGACACTAAACAAATAATAAACACCAGGCCAAATTTGCCACTGTGGTGATTACTTTCTGGTGACAATGTTTTTGAAAGGACTTCGTAAGCACATAGATATTACAAAAATGGAAAACTCTGCTATGTGGAGCCTGAAGTCATCTGTCATTTATTCAAGTTCTTTAATATGAGGGAATATAGAATGAGTATCAAGCTAGTGCATATGATTATTGTCTTTGAGTTGTGTGTGTGTGTGTGTTACTTGTGTGCAGGTGCACTTGTATGTGTACATGCATGTACATGTGTGCATATATATTTAGATGCAGTTGCCATTGCCCAGGTACCTTGATTTTCAGAGCAGACTCTCATTGATCTAGAAGTCATCAGTCTAGCCAGCCTGTTAACCAATGAGTTCTTCCCTCTCCATCTCTCCAAAGTTGGTACTAAAAGCACTTGTCATGATGCCTGGCTTTTTGACAAGGGCTGTAGAGATGCACTTTGGTTATGTTTGCAAGGCAAAGTCCTGACAAACTCAGCTATCACCTTCATCCCTTTCCTTGGGTATTTGAAGACAATTGTCAAGTATGCTGCAGTCTTGACTTCTTTCTATAAATACTCCCATTTCTGCAATCTGTTCTTACTTGGGCTCACTTGCTCTGAAGACCTCTCCTACTTGCTCTACTTACTATGTCTCTGTGATGTGGCCCCAAAGCAAGTTCAGGACAGCAGAACACAGTACAATGAACAATATACCTGTCCCTGCTTGTCAAACAGACCCAGAGGTAGGTGAAAAAGGCTTACTAGTCAATCAGATTTTCTTCAGCAATGAAGCCAGGCACACAAGAGACACTCAAGCAGAGACATCAGGTTTGAAAATAAAATGTGTGTGCAAAGAAACTAAGCAGACATGCCAGACTGGCATGCATAATCCAGTAGCCTCCATATTTAATTTAATAGAGAAATAACACTTTCTATTCCCGTCACCAGAAAACACTCATCATATGAATGCATGCTGGCTATTAATACTTACTCCTTCATGCATAAACAATCTCATTTCAGAAGTCTCTCTCGCAGAGATGTTTATCTTCCCTTCTGTAGCTTGTGGGGTTGGGAGAAGCAAAGCGAGCATGCTCCATCTCACATGGCTGGAATCGCAGCCCAACTCCCAGTGTGCGGAATAACAGCAGCTAATGAGTATCACCTAGTCAGCGCCCCAAATAGTGAGATACCGAATCCCATTCACTCGATCACGGCCATGACTGACATTTAATTATTCTCTATTTTTTTTTGGTCTTATAATTCCTTTCTTATCATTCATTGTAAATCCTTTGGAAGCTGCTAGAAAAAAAAAGCAAGATCGACTGACAAAACAGAGATAATGAAATCAGAGGCAGGAGAATAAAATTATTAGGTAAAGTGATGATTCAGGGGAGCAGGTTATTTCTTAAGGTACAGAGGCTGGAGGCAGAGTCAGTACGGCTGAGCCAGAGACCCTGGAGAGAGGCACACATAGACCATAGGCTGTAGCACTGCAGGCTAGGAAAACACTGGACACTGTCAATCAAACATTCTGCTCCTTAGGGTAGTTGAACTGTGTGACTCTAAGTGTTTCACCTCACCCTCTCTGGATAGGCACCTCTTCACCCAGCAAGGTCCACAGAGTACTCTGGAGTATTACTATAAGCCTACATACAATGTATGCTTATTTTCCAAATGTAAGCCCTGTGAACCAGCAACAGGCTCACTGGGTAAAGGAACTTGCTGCCAAAATCTGATGACCTGGTTCAGTACCTGAGACCGATCTGATGGAAGGAGAATCAATCTCTGCAAATTGTTTCCTAACACACACACACACACACACACACACACACACACACTGTAAGACCCTCTGTCCCTGACTTATTCCTGATGCTGCCTGTACTAATTCCAACATGGGAGACATAAACAAACATTTATTCCTCCAGATAAGACATTGATGACCAACCAAAGTAGGTGCCGCTGAATTCCAGCTTGGCAAACCAATGGCGTTATTGGGCTTACTTAAAGAGCACAGGTGAGAGGTTACTTCCAAGATCATTGCCATCCCCAAACAGCTGTGTCTCCACCAAGTCCAAGGCCATCAGGTTGAAACCCCACTGGGCCGAGGAAGGAGTAGAAATGTGTTGTCACCCAAAAAAAGAGACTCTAGGTAAGTACAGAGAATTGAGGTATAAGGTCAAAAGATCAAAGAGCCAAGAGTCATAAGTAGTGCATATTGGGCTGATAGGTGACAGGAGGAGACTTGCTTGGCTTTGTGATAGCTAGCTCTTGAACAGCTTCTGTTTAGATCATGCATGACGCATCTTCACTTAAAAGTCCAAAAAGCCATAATGCAAATTACATCGAAGGCTTGGTAAGGAAGTATATGGTGTGTGTGTGTGTGTGTGTGTGTGTGTGTGTGTGTGTGTGAACACGCATGTGCATGTGTGCACATGTGTCTACACATGCCTGTAGAAGCCAGAGGTTAACCTTGTATGTCATTTACCAAGTGATATGCGCCACTGAGTTCCAGTGTTGGGTTTGTAAGCACTCACCACCACACTCAGCTTTTTCATGTGTGTCTAGGGATCAAACTTAGGTCCTCAGTGAGATAAGCTTATCAATTACTGAACGGGCTCCACAGCAGAGGAAGTGTGCTGTGTTGTGTCCTTGTTAATCTCTATCTCTTTGTTTCTCTGTTCAAACATACCATTGCAGCTCTTCTATTCAGAAACAGGCCAACAATCAACCTACACATTCAGAAGGATTGCCTATCCTGTTCAGGGGTGGCCAGGAGAGGCATCCTCTGAGATGTCTGACTTCAAAACCACAGTATCCACTGACCATCTTCACTCTCAAATCCAACATTTGTGCATCTATCTCTGTCCCCATGGCCTCCCCACAACAAATGACTTAGTGTGACAAGGGTATTGGAGTTGGTCTGCTCCTGGACTCCTTCAAAGATTAACTGTGTCTTGGGGTGCCCTAAAAGCCTTACTGAACTTCCCATAGAAATGAGGGATTCCGTGGGAGGGATGTCCCTGTGGAGGAGCAGCCCCATGTTAATGTGGGATTTTAAAGCTTAGATGGGTATGACAGGCATTCTGGAAGAGGGTCAGTCATCATGACAAGAGAGTAGCTCTATGCAAGAGAAGTAAATATTTGGTATTTACCTACTGCCAATCAGTAAATAGTTAAGATAATAGGATCTCACATTTGCTTGTTAAGGAGGAGAATAAAAAAAATATGAAAGAAAGGGGAGGCAAGATGGCTCAATGGGCAGAGGTGTTTGCCATCAATCCTGATGGCCTGAATTACACACACACACACACACACACACACACACACACACACACACGCACACCCCAAATAAAGAAATAAGGTAATTAAAGTATTTTAATATGAAAGGGAGAACCATAGACTGGCCCTCATAGGATAGAATTGGAATTGGGGGTTGCATGGAGAACAGGGCTTTCTCAGTGTATATAGATAGATGTATGGGGAAATATATATCTAAGTGTTGTGCATGAGTAGCTATGAGTATAAATGTTGTTCTTCATCAAACACGACCAAGATGGCTCAGTGGTTAAGAGCACTTGATTCTCTTGCCGAGGATCAAAATTCAGTATGAATTAGTTAGGGTTCTCTAGAGCAGTGGTTCTCAATCTATGGCTCACAACCCCTGTGGTGGAGGACATGTTAAAAGACCCTTTCATTGGAGTTACTTAGGACCATTGGAAAACAGATATTTACATCACAATTCATAACAGTAGCAAAGCAACTACACTTGTGAAGTAACAATGAAAATAATTTTATGGTTGGGGTCATCACAACATGAGGAACTATATTAAAGGGTCACAACATTAGAACATTAGAAAGGTCAAAAATGTCTTCTCTAGAGGAACAGAAGTTATAGAATTGTCCAAGGGTGGCCAGGAGTGACATCCTCTGAGATATCTATTTAAGATTTATTAGAATATGGCTGTCTACCAATGAAATATCCAAAAGTTCAGTAGTTTTTTAGTATACAAGGCTGAATGTCTCAGCTGGTCCTCAGTGTATGCCAGAATTTGGAAGAAGTAGGCTCTAATGTCAATAAAGTAATGGACTTTTTCCAATGACAGCAAGCAGGCAAAAAGGAAGCTTCCTTCTCAGTGTGGTGCTAATTTGTGTTTTTCTGGTGTCTGGTGAGGCTGAACATTTCTTTTTCATATACTTATTGGCCATCATAATTTAATTCTCTTTCCAGGTGATTCTCATAGCAGCTGAGGCTTTAGACCCACTGAAGACCTTCCTGCTTAAAGTGCTGACCCAGATCCAAGAGCAAGGCATTCTCAGGAGTGCTATACTGGACACTAGAGCTAAATGCTGTTTGTGGTGTGTGTGTGTGTGTGTGTGTGTGTGTGTGTGTGTGTGTGTTTGCGTGTGTGTGCATGTGAAGGTGTGTATATTCATGTGTCTACATGTGTGTTGTTATGCATGTGAAAGCCGGAGATCAGTCTTCCCTGTCATTCTTCAGGCTCAATCCACTTTCTTTTCTGAGAAAAGATCTCTTCACTGACATGATGCTTGCCAATTCAACTAGGCAGATTAGCCAGAAAGTCCCCTTTCTCTGCCCCTCCAGCAGAGGTTATGATCACATGCCATTACATCTGGGTTTTTAATGTGCGATCTAGGGATCAAACTTGGGTCTTCCTTCTAATACAGCAAACATTTTAGCATCTGAACCATTTGCTCAGCCCCAGTGTGATTCATCTTTATAAGTACCCAAGGTCATAGATCGAATGTCAGTCAGTAAGTCTGGTTGAATCTCATGAACAGTCTCCAGAAGACTTCATCCCTTGGCTGGACATGTGCTTTTTCTAAGTCAGCTTCCCCCTCAGATCTCAGATTTGACAGCTTGGCTCTTTGAAACAAACCCTTGCATTGCATCCAGTTCACCCAGCTCTTCTTACTTGGACGCCAAGATTTTAACTGTCCTGGATTCCTCTGGCTTTCACATGAGCTAACCTCCTGCCAAAGAGGGAGATGAATATAACTAGACTGTATAAAAATATTTGCCCCCATGGTCAATGGTCCCTAACTTGAAGTGTGTTAAAAAGTCATGTGGCAGCTCCCTAAATTCTTAATGGTTTTCATATTTTTTCCATTTCACTAGCTTGGGTCAGTGTGCTGACTCTCAAGAGCATGACTGCTAGCTTCTATGGAGTTTTCTACAGGATGCTGTCACACAAAATAACTAACCATGTTAAGACAGTTTAGAAATAAGGAAGTGCTGAACTCTAAATGAGGCTTGGACACCTTTCCTAATGGTAAAACTCATGCATCTGGGGCCAGGCCTACCTTGACGCTTTGGCCTGGTGATGGTTAACGTTGATTGTCAACTTGATATGGTCTGGAATTGCCTAGGAGGCAAACCTCTGAGCTAATCCAGAAGAATGTTTCTAGATTGTCTTAACTGAGGTGTAAAGACCAACCTTAAATGGGGGCAGCACCTTCTCATGGGCAAGGGCCCTGAGTAAATAAAAACAAGAGAGAAAGCGGAGGGTTAGCATTAATTTCTCTCTGTTTCCTGACTGCCTCAGGTTCCCATTGCCATGTCAAACTGTACCCTCAAACTGTGAGCTACAATAAACCCCTTCTCCATTAAGTTGCTTTTGTCAGGATAGTTTTTTTATAGCAACAGGAAGACTAAGTTGTACATACATGCCATAGTCTACAAGGCTGATATAATATAGGCTCACTCTTTTCATATGTGTATGTCTGTGGTGTGTGTGTGTGGGGGGTGTTTTGTATGTGCATGAGGTGCAAACACCTGTCCATAAATGTGAGGGGGCCAGAAGAGGCTCTGTTCTGTTCTGTTCTTCATTCTCTGCTTTTCTCTCACTGAACCAGCAGTTATCAAAACTCAGTAATCCTGTCTCTGCCCTTTGCAGCTGAAGGGATGCACCTATTCTTACCAACCCACCCAGATTTTCACGTTGGTGCTGAAGATATCAGGTCCTCATGCTTATACAGCATGTACTCTTACCCACTGCCGTACTTATGGAAGTACTAGTTAAAACATCATCACACATAGACTAGTTATAGTCTGGTAATTCTGTGGAATGGACAAACAGGTCCTCATACTTAGAAGGGGCCCAGCTTAGCCATTTGAAAACAAGCAAAGGAAGAGGCAGAACATCAGGTTGGGAAGAAATGGATCACTAAAGATCTCACAAGCTAGTATAGACTTGAGACTCTATATTACATTTTCTGATTCCCAGTTAACTCTCTACACACATTACCAACAGTCTACATATTACTTAATGCATTCCCTGATCAAGGCAGGCTAGTAAGTATGTTATGGGCTTAAGGGGATCTGATGAGAATTTTCTTATATGAATCCTTAAGCATCTCTACAGAAACCTGGAGTTTTTAAGACCAGTCTCCACAGTGATGGCCTTCAGCCATCCAACCAACCTGAAGTCACAAAATGCATATACATCTTGAGGTAGCTCTGAATGCAGCCCAACACAGTCCAATACAAAATAAAGCAATTTTTTTGTAACTCAATTCTGAGGTTTTTGAGTGTGAACTTTGTAAATGACAACTTCATATTGCAATATAAAAAATCTGGACATGGGTTTGGGGAGTTGACTCAGAAGGTAAGAGTCCAGACATGAGTTTGAATTCCAACACTCATGTAAAAATCTAGGTGTATAAGCACAGCACAGTGGAAGGAGACACAGAGTATTGTTAGGATTTGCTGGCTATCAACCAAATTCTAGGTTCAGAGAGACACTCTGTCTCAAGGGAATAGAGACAGACACCTAAGGTCCTTTTCTGGCCTCTGCACATGTATAGGCACATACAATCATATACACATGAGCAAAAACACATGCACGTGTGTGCATAAACACATCAGACAAGAAAGAAGAAAGGAAGAGAGAGAGCATTCAACATTCCTGAATAGTCTTCATCATCCATCCATCTGTACCCAAATTTGGACAAACTGAGAATTTCCTATTCCTAATTTGGGAGGCAGTAGTGTTGAATCCACAGATATGTAAGATGGTTTATGTAATGGCAGCTAAAATCTAGAATCAGCACAGGGCTTAAACCTTTGCCACTACCTGTCCTGTTTACTGTACGCCCTCTGCTATTTCTCCTTAACATCTGTCACTTCCTGCAGAGCTAGGTACTCCTTGTCTACATGAGAAGCAGGTGCAGAAATGATAAGAAAGTTGAATATACATCGAAAGAGGATTTATTGCATGGTCATGCACAGTAGAGGCCGGGGTAGTCAAATAAAGACTGTCTTAACATTGAGGAGGCTGTTTGGTACACAAAGCTATGTGTCTTAGTAGTACCAATCTAGTGCTAAAGGCTTGGAGGGTTTTAGTGAACTACCAGCCTTCAGTTCACATTTGAAGGCCAACAAAGCTGGATTCTGATGTCAGCAGTAGCAGTTGGCAGTGGCAAAACCAGAGAAAGTGTTCTTACCAAGACTCAAAGGCAAGCAGATAAAAGCAATGGCCTCCCTGGGACCCCCTTACATCTGGATCATGGTTGGAAGGTGACACTGCCTCTGTAGAATACAGGGTGGACAGCACCTGAGGAATGACAGAATAAGGTGTTCTCTGGCCTCCATGTGCACATGCACACATGTGCACAAACACCTGCATGCACATAAACACACAAATAGGTTTTAAAAAACGTATGGAAATCTAATATAGTCCGCTTGTCATGTCCTCAGAAGTGGGGTTTTCACAGCAGCCTTCTGGCTCCTCTTTTTGTCTCTTCCAATTTATCCTCCACACTCCCACAAAAGTAAGCTTTCTAAATCACATGCTCAGAAATCTCCAGTAACTCTCCTTGCTTACACGATGAGAAAAAGAACCCAAACTCTTCATCAAGCTGTTAAAGTCGCACCCTAGCTTCATTTGTGAGCTTCCCTGCACCTCAGTGGCATTGGCTCCTTCCACAGAGGGCTTTGGAAGCTCCTAAGGGCAGCCCTTGCCTTTGTTGCTGGGTTTGAACAAGCCATTTCTCTGCTTTGAAGCTCTCTTTCCCCTTGGAGCCAATGCTCCAAATCCCAGGGATGCTCCAAGATCCTGGCTCCAACGTCCACACTCTCCGGAAATGATCGCCTCCCCAAACCTCTTCATCTTTTACCTCATGAGACATTTATCATGCTCTATTTTCTACCACTATTATTTATAGACATGTCAAATCTCAACTTTCAGACCATTTCTTTTTTCAAAACTAGGATCCTCTTCTGGCTTATTTTTCTATCCGTTGAAAGATTTAATGGCGGCCTGATCACAGTAGACTCACTGTGGTTGCGTGGTGACCACAGGGAACGTTTCAGTTTCTTGGAGGCTTGAATTTGAATCTTGGCTTTGCCAACCACTAGCTGTCTGACCTTAACCAAGTCAATTCACCTGAGCCTGGTGACACCTGGGTGTCTTTATGGCAGACCCATGTGGGTTGGGGTGGTGTGAAATAGATACAATGTCTGATCTAGACCTTGACGTAGACAGAAAATAAATGATGAGCCCAGGCTTACGTATTATGGCAGGAACTCAACAGTCAGGGAATGTTGGAGTCAAACATCCAACTAAATTATTATTGACAATTTTGACCAATTTCTTCACATTCAAAAGGAATGTTCTTTTGCAACTAAAACAATGCAGAATATCCTAAACTGCAGACATGCCCAACATGCAGGACCTGTCACTGAAAAGTTCATGCTTAAAAATGTGTACCTGAGTTACAAAAAATAATTATGAAAAAGATCTCATCGGGGGGAAAGGGGATGTAGCTCTGTCAATAAAGAGATTACTGAACATGGACAAAACAGAGAGTTCCATCCCCAGCACTGCATTAATGTGCAGTGATGGTACATACTTGTAATCCCATAGCTCAAAAGGTAGAGGCAGGAAGCTCAGAAGTTCAAGGTCACCCTTGGCTCCCCAGAGAGTTCTAGGCTAGCCTAGGCTACATGAGAGCCTATCTAAATGGAAAAAAAGAAGAAAAGACAGACAGGCAGGCAGGCAGGCAGGCAGGCAGGCAGGCAGACAGACAGACAGACAGACAGACAAAAAAGAAAATTTTAAGTGTTGGACCGTATTCATAGCTATGCTGGGTTCATGTGGCTTACTGGCCTCAGATTAAACACACCTACAAAGACTGAGGTATAAAACTCAGGGGGTGGCTCAGTGTGAGAGCCCTTGCCCAGCATGCCAAGAGGACTCTGGTACCACAAAGCAAGACAAAAGAAAACACAAGTCAAATATCCCCAGCGCCTCCCAGAATGAATCTTATCCACTTCCCCTGCTGCCCTTCTTAAGGCTGATTCTCCTCTCAGTTAAGCCTTGGGGCACACCATCTATCTCCCCTCTGAGTTGTCTTCCTAAGCCCCAGGCTATGAGTGTATAAATATGGCCCCCAGATGGTGCTGGGAAAGAGAGAGCAGAGCATCACCATCACCACCCCCAGCCTGCCTGCTTCACCCAGCTGGCCCAATGAGAGTCAGGAGACTGCAGAGGGGACCTGAGGGAGGCTTTGAAGTGCCGGCTGCACAGAAGCTAGCAGAGCCATGAGGCAGCATTGTCAGATTTACTGCGGCCCTGAGAACTACAGATATTAGGTTGGCTGTAGCTCGCTGACCTCTTTGGGCTTTCAATTTGGGTCTGAGATTTATGACCTCCTTGCCTTGGCTTTTGAAATTCCCAGGGATCTGCCTGTGCCTTTAACATTTCTGCCCCTATCCTGTGCCCCCCCCACCCTGAACCTTGTACCCTCCCCAGTCCACAAGGACTTCCTGTTTTCCAGGATCAGAGATAAAGAAGACACAAGCCACAGAACACCAACACTATGTAATTTTTTTTGGTCATGACTCCTTAATTTCTCAGCCATCCTAGGTGTTCTGTCAAGTTGCAGTCTGGAAGTCTAGACCGAGAGATATCTGTGATAGAAAAGGTGCGTCTGTATTTCAAGCCCTCAGAATTTATTCTAGCCATCTGACAGTTGCTTGGAGATACAATCTCAATTTTTGCAATGGCCCCTTCAGTGAGATATTTATGGCACATACAACTATAATTATTTACCTGTAACAAAGTCCAGGTCTGTCTGCTTCAGGTGACGCAGGCAGCTGCGTCCCAAGGAGGACATATCCATCTTCCTTCTGCCCAGAAGTTGACCTTTTGCCCTCAGGACCTTGCCCACCTCATTATGAAAATGTGAACAGGCTGGGACATGGCTGCTTCCTGTGTAGGCTCTGGTTATGCTAATACTAGGAATAAGGAAGAGATGGGCCCTGGGATCTCCTCCGAGACAGACAGAGCCTAGTGCAATGTCTTCCTTTCTCATCCAGTGACTTCCAATGGGTAAATACCCCAGTATTGGTGTGTGTGTGTGTGTGTGTGTGTGTGTGGTGTGTGTGTGTGTGTATTTGTGCGCTCGAGCGTGCTGGCGCATACACCCACACATATTTGAAGAAGCCAGAAGAAGACATAGGTGCCCTACTTTGTCACTCTCTGTGTCTTTCAGTACAGGTCTCTCATGGAACCTGGAGCTAGACTGGCAGTCAGAAAGCGCCAGTGTTCCTTTTCTCTGCTTTCTACCATGTAGGATGGTAAGCAATACACAGGCCACTCAGCTTTTTACAGGATGCTGGAGATTCCATCAAAGATCTTCATGTTGTATAATGGGCACTCTTATTTACTGAACCATCTCTCCCAGCCTCATCTATAGTATGTAAAAGCTTAATATATACAGATGAGTATAGACAAGCATCCTGCCAAGCCAGCAGGAGCCCAGGCAAGAGGAGAGCTCATGGCTGAACCTAGCCAAAGCCCTTTTCTTCCTTCACTCTGTGGGACTAACAGCCTCTGGCCTCGCCATTCAAATTTTATCCTCACTCAAAGCTTTCCCAAAGTCATTGCCCAGTTTCCAAATAGAATTTTTAAAATGGCTTTTGGAAAAATTCACAATCCATTCTGAAAGGCCTAGACTTGACAACGCTGACCAAATCCACAAGCTAGTGTTGCTGTACTCATAGGACAGCCCCAAAGAGAGACCTAAGAAATTTTTGAGCCATAAAAGTTATGTGGAGATAGGATGGGTAGAGTTCAGACAGAATCGCACATAGTCAAGGCTAGCTTCAAACACTATGTAACCAAGGATGACCTTGAACTTCTGATCCTCCTGCCTTCACCTCCAAAATTCTAGAATCAGAGGCATATACCACCATGCCAGGTTTATGAAGTGCTGGAGATAGAGCCCAGGACTTCATGCATGCTAGAAAAGCACTCCACTAACTTAGCCATACCTTTACTCCTAAATGAAGTTGTTTTGAAGAGCCAGGATTTATTCGATAGGATACAATTTTTCTGCATGTTTCTCCTTAAAATGTCAGACTGAAGATGTAATTCAGTAGTAGAAAGGACTTGTCTGGGATATATACATCCCGAGTTCAATCCCCAGCACCACAGAAAACATAAAAAGTAATGAGAACTTCAGTTGCATTCTTAACTCATGTGTGTATCTGTCTCTGCCGCTGTTATCTGGGCTCATGATGGAAGAAATGAAATCCAGAGGCAAGGGGGGCTCACGTGTGTGAGATGGCATGGAGATATTTTGCCTTTTGGCTCGTCTCCTGGCATTTGCATGGTCTAGAATCATCTGCCATCCTGTTGAAATGAGCAAGCTGCTGTGTGGTTTAAACTCTCAGACAAAGCCTTCCAGCTTGCCTATCTCAATTCGATGGCAAGAAAATCCTGCTTTTTAAGAAAAAAAATAACTAATAATTTTAGTTCCGCTTTAAAATAACATATGCCTCCCAGAGAATTATTGAGAATCTGTCCACATGGGAAGTCAACATGGGCCACCTAGCAGCAAATGCCCAAGCTGTTTCCAGGACTGACATTATGAAGCCTACAGCTGATTGACTTGCCATCAGGTAAGTGTGACAGTTTTTTTTTTTAATTTAATTTTATTTTATTTTTTTAATTTACATTCCAAATCACTTCCCCTTTCCCGTTTCCTCCCTCCCCGAAAGTCCCATAAGCCCCCTTCCCTCCCTCTTTTCTCCATTCAACCCCCTCTCATTACTCTGTCCTGGCGTTCCCCTACATCCAGTCTTTCCAGGACCAGGGGTCTCTCCTTCCATCTTTTTAGAAATCTATTGATATGCTGATTGTGTCTAGGGTATTCTGAGATTCTGGGTCAATATCCCCTTATCAGTGACTTCATACCATGTGTGATCTTTTGTGATTGGGTTACCTCACTAAGGATGATATTTTCAAGTTCTGACCATTTGCCTAGGAATTTCGTGAATTCATTGTTTTTAATTGCAGAGTAGTATTCCATTGTGTAAATATACCACATCTTCTGAATCCATTCCTCCGTTGAGGGACATCTGGGTTCTTTCCAGCTTCTGGCTATTATAAATAAGGCTGCTATGAATATAGTGGAGCATGTGTCCTTATTGCATGCAGGTAAAGTCTCTGGGTATATGCCCAGGAGTGGTATAGCCGGATCCTCCGGAAGTGTCATGCCCAGTTTTCTGAGGAGCCGCCAGACTGCTTTCCAGAGTGGTTGTACCAGCCTGCAATTCCACCAGCAGTGGAGGAGTGTTCCTCTTTCTCCACATCCTCGCCAACAACTGCTGTCTCCTGTGTTTTTGATCTTAGCCATCCTGACTGGTGTGAGATGGAATCTCAGGGTTGTTTTGATTTGCATTTCCCTAATGACTAAGGATGATGAACATCTCTTTAGGTGCTTCTCAGCCATTAGATATTCTTCAGGTGAGAACTCTTTGTGGAGCTCTGTACCCCATTTTTTAATAGGGTTACTTGCCTCTCTGGAGTTTAACTTCTTGAGTTCTTTGTATATCTTGGATATTAGCCCTCTGTCGGATGTAAGGTTGGTAAAGATCATTTCCCAGTTAGTTGGTTGCCGCTTTGTCTTTTTGACGGTGTCTTTTGCCTTGCAAAAACTTTGTAATTTAATGAGGTCCCATTTGTCTATTCTTGATCTTAGAGTATAAGCTATTGGAGTTCTGTTCAGGAAATTCTCCCCTGTGCCCATATGTTCAAGGTTCTTCCCTAGTTTCCCTTCTATTAGTTTCAGTGTGTCTGGTTTTATGTGGAGATCTTTGATCCACTTAGAATTGAGCTTAGTGCAAGGAGATAAGGATGGGTCAATTTGCATTCTTCTGCATGTTGACCTCCAGCTGAGCCAGCACCATTTGTTGAAAAGGCTATCTTTTTTCCACTGGATGGTTTTAGCTCCTTTGTCAAAGATCAAGTGACCATAGGAGTGTGGATTCATTTCTGGGTCTTCAATTCTGTTCCATTGATCTACATGTCTGTTACTGTACCAATACCATGCAGTTTTTAACACTATTGCTCTGTAGTACAGCTTGAGGTCCGGGATACTGATTCCCCCAGAGGTTCTTTTACTCTTGAGAATAGTTTTAGCTATTCTGGGTTTTCTGTTATTCCAGATGAATTTTTGAATTGCTCTTTCTAACTCTATGAAGAATTGAGTTGGGATTTTGATGGGGATTGCATTGAATCTGTGTATTACTTTTGGTAAGATGCTCATTTTTACTATATTAATCCTGCCAATCCATGAGCATGGCAGATTTTTCCATCTTCCGAGGTCTTCTTCAATTTCTTTCTTCAGAGACTTGAAGTTCTTGTCATACAGATCTTTCACTTGTTTGGTTAGCGTCACGCCAAGATACTTAATATGGTTTGTGGCTATCGTAAAGGGTATTATTTCTCTTACTTCTTTCTCAGCCTGCTTATCCTTTGAGTATAGGAAGGCTTCTGACTTGCTTGAGTTGATTTTATATCCGGCCACTTTGCTGAAGTCGTTTATCAGCTGTAGGAGTTCTCTGGTGGAGTTCTTTGGGTCGCTTATGTATACTATCATATCGTCTGCAAATAGTGATAGTTTGACTTCTTCCTTTCCAATTTGTATCCCTTTGACCTCTTTTTCTTGTCTAATTGCTCTAGCTAGAACTTCAAGTACTATATTGAAAAGATATGGAGAGAGAGGGCAGCCTTGTCTAGTCCCTGATTTTAGTGGGATTGCTTCAAGTTTCTCTCCGTTTAGATTGATGCTGGCTACTGGTTTGCTGTAAATTGCTTTTACTATGTTTAGATATGGGCCTTGAATTCCTGATCTTTCCAAGACCTTTAGCATGAAAGGATGCTGAATTTTGTCAAATGCTTTCTCAGCATCTAATGAGATGACCATGTGGTTTTTTTCTTTGAGATTGTTTATGTAGTGGATTACATTGATGGATTTCCTTATATTGAACCATCCCTGCATCCCTGGGATGAAGCCTACTTGATCGTGGTGAATGATCGTTTTGATGTGTTCTTGGATTCGGTTGGCAAGAATTTTATTGAGTATTTTTGCATCGATATTCATAAGAGAGATTGGCCTGAGATTCTCTTTCTTTGTCGGATCTTTGTGTGCTTTTGGTATTAGTGTAATTGTGGCTTCATAGAGCGAGTTGGGTAGTGTTCCTTCTGTTTCTATTTTGTGGAACAGTTTGAAGAGTATTGGTGTTAGGTCTTCTTTGAAGGTCTGATAGAATTCTGCAGTAAAACCATCTGGACCTGTGCTTTTTTTGGTTGGAAGACTTCCAATGACAACTTCTATTTCTTCAGGGGTTATAGGACGGTTTAGATGGTCTATTTGATCCTGATTTAATTTTGGTACTTGGTATCTGTCAAGGAAATTGTCCATTTCCTCAAGATTTTCTAGTTGTGTTGAATACAGGTTTTTGTAGTAGGATCTGATGATTTTTTGAATTTCCTCAGTTTCTGTTGTTATCTCTCCCTTTTCGTTTCTGATTTTATTAATTTGGATACTATCTCTGTGCCCTCTGGTTAGTCTGGCTAAGGGCTTATCTATCTTGTTGATTTTCTCAAAGAACCAACTCCTCGTTTTGTTGATTCTTTGTATGGTTTTATTTGTTTCTACTTGATTGATTTCAGCCCTGAGTTTGATGATTTCCTGCCTTCTACTCCTCTTTGGTGTATTTGCTTCTTTTTGTTCCAGGGCTTTCAGGTGTGCCATTAAGCTGTTAGTGTATGCTGTCTCCCGTTTCTTTTTGGCGGCACTCAGGGCTATGAATTTTCCTCTTAGCACTGCTTTCATTGTGTCCCATAAGTTAGGGTATGTTGTGCCTTCATTTTCATTAACTTTCAAAAAGTCTTTGATTTCTTTCTTTATTTCCACCTTGACCAAGTTATCATTGAGTAGAGCATTGTTCAGCCTCCATGTGTACGTGGGTTTTCTTTTGTTTTTGTTGCCATTGAAGACCACCCTTATTCCATAGTGATCTGATAGGAGGCATGGGATTATTTCTATCTTCTTGTATCTGTTGAGGTCTGATTTGTGACCAATTATATGGTCAATTTTGGAGAAGGTACCATGAGGAGCTGAGAAGAAGGTGTATTCTTTAGCTCTAGGATGAAATGTTCTATATATATCAGTTAGTTCCATTTGGTCCAAGGCTTCAATTAGATTCACTGTGTCCCTGTTTAGTTTCTGCTTTCCTGAACGATCCATTTCAGAGAGCGGGGTGTTGAAGTCACCCACTATTATTGTGTGCGGTGCGATGTGTGCTTTGAGTTTTAGTAAAGTTTCTTTTACGAATGAGGGTGCCCTTGCATTTGGAGCATAGATATTCAGGATTGAGAGTTCTTGATGGTGGATTTTTCCCTTGATCAGTATGTAGTGTCCTTCTGTGTCTTTTTTGATGACTTTGGGTTGAAAATCAATTTTATCCGATATTAGGATGGCTACTCCACCTCGTTTCTTGGGGCCATTTGCTTGTAAAATTGTTTTCCAGCCTTTTACTCTGAGGTAGTGTTTGTCTTTGACACTGAGGTGCGTTTCCTGCATGCAGCAAAATGCTGGGTCCTGTTTACGTATCCAGTCTGCTAGTCTATGTCTTTTAATTGGGGAATTGAGACCATTGATATTAAGAGAGATTAAGGCATAGTGATTATTGCCATCTGCCATTCTTGACGCTATCTTTATGTTTGAGTGGTTATCTACTTTTGGGTTTGATTCAAGAAGGTTATTATCTCATTTTTTCCAGGGTGTTGTTTCTCTCCCTGTATTGGAGGTTTCCACCTATTATCCGTTGCAGGGCTGGATTTGTGGAAAGATATTGTGAAAATTTGGTTTTATCATGGAATATCTTGGTCTCTCCATCTATGGTGATTGAGAGTTTTGCTGGGTATAGTAGTCTAGGCTGGCATTTGTGCTGTCTTAGTGTCTGCATGAGATCTGCCCAGGATCTTCTGGCTTTCATAGTCTCTGGTGAGAAGTCTGATGTGATTCGGATAGGTCTTCCTTTGTATGTTACTTGGCCCTTTTCTCTTACTGCTTTTAGTATTCTTTCTTTGTTTAGAACATTCGGTGTTTTGATTATTATGTGACGGGAGGTATTTCTGTTCTGGTCCAGTCTGTTTGGAGTTCTGTAGGCTTCTTGTACGTTCATCGGCATCTCTCTCTTTAAGTTAGGGAAGTTTTCCTCCATAATTTTGTTGAAGATGTTTACTGGCCCTTTAAGTTGCAAATCTTCACTCTCATCTATACCTATAATCCTTAGGTTTGGTCTTCTCATTGTGTCCTGGATTTCCTGGATGTTTTGGGTTACGCGTTTTTTGCATTTTGCATTTTCTTTGACTGTTGAGTCGATGCTTTCTATGGAATCTTCAGCACCTGAGATTCTTTCTTCCATCTCTTGTATTCTATTGTTGATGTTTGCATCTATGACTCCTGATTTCTTCCCAAGGTTTTCTATCTCCAAAGTTGTCTCCCTTTGTGATTTCTTAGTTGTTTCTACTTCCTTTTTTAGTTCCTGGATGGATTTGCTGAGATCCTTCACTTGTTTGTTTGTATTTTCCTGTATTTCTTTAAGGTATTTTTGCATTACCTCTTTCAGGATTTCTTCCTGATGACCCACGTTCTCCTGCATTTCTCTGAGCGATTTTTGTGTTTCCTCCTCATGGGATTCCATCTGTTGATCCATCGTCTCCTGCATTTCTTTAAGCAGTTCTCGTGTTTCCTTTGTAAGGGCATCTAACCGTTGATTCATTTCTTTAAGCAATTTTTGTGTTGCCTCCTTATGGGCATCCGTCTGTTGACCCATATTCTTCTGCATTTCTTTATGCAAATTTCGTGATTCCTTTGTGAGTGCATCTACCCGTTGATTCATCTCGTTAAGCGATTTTTGTGTTGTCTCCTTGTGCGCCTCCATCTTTTGATCCATGTTCTCCCGCATTTCTCTAAGCGATTTTTGTGTTTCCTTTGTAAGGGCTTCTAACCGTTGATTCATGGTCTCCTGTAACTCTTTATGAGATTTATTTGTGTCCTTCTTGTGATCCTCTAATAGCATCATGAGAAGTGATTTTAAATCCAGATCTTGTCTTTCGGGTGTGGTGGGGTATCCAGGACTTGCTGCTGTTGGAGAGTTGGGTTCGGATGGTCCCACATTACTTTGATTACTGTTAGTAACATTCCTACGTTTGCCTTTTGCCATCTGGATACCTCTGGTGTTAGTTGGTCCTGCTGCCACTGGCTGTTGGTTGGACCTCCTGTGAGCCTGCAAAGCTATTTCTGCCCCCCCTGGATTACCAGGATTCCCCTGGCACCGATTTCTGGGGCCTGCCTGCTCCTGAGTGACTTTGGAGCCCTAATGTGCTTTGCCCCAAGTGATCTTATATTGGGGAGGCCTTGCACATCTAAAGGCTCAGCCTAGTGGATTCCTGGAGCAGAGGTCGCCAAAGGGAGGCTGGCAGGTTCCTGCCCTGTGCAGGGGTGTGTGATCTCTCCTGGGGGGGGAGGGGGCGTCCCTCTGCCAGGCAGAAGTCCCACAGCAGATCTGGCGCGCTGGTCACTGCAGATCAGCCCAGCACCTGGGAGCAGGTTACACACAAGCTGCCTGAACCCGAAGCGATATTATGCCTGTCTGTCTCTGAGCCTGGCGGTCCCAACTACCTGGTCACTGGAGCAAAGATGGCGGAGGGCACTCTCCGTGGCGCTGCTCACCCTGTGGTCACGATGGCCCGCCGATCTGGCACCCAGACGACCACAGCGCCAACCCGCCCTCGGGCACAGAAGGAAGCCCCAACAGGCCGTGTCCCAAGTGATGTTATATCGGGGGGGAGAGCCTGGGTACCGGTCTCTCCAGCGCAGTCCGCGGGAACAGAGGTCGCGGAAGGGAAGCTGGCAGGCTCCCTCCCTGCGCGGGGTCCCTCCACCAGGCAGAAGGTCCCACCGCGGAACTGGCGCGCTGGTTACTGCAGATCAGCCCAGCACCTGGGAGCAGGTTACACACAAGCTGCCTGAAACCGAAGCGATATTATGCCTGTCTGTCTCTGAGCCTGGCGGTCCCAACTACCTGGTCACTGGAGCAAAGATGTCGGAGGGCAGTCTCCGTGGCGCTGCTCACCCTGTGGTCACGATGGCCCGCCGATCTGGCACCCAGACGACCACAGCGCCAACCCGCCCTCGGGCACAGAAGGAAGCCCCAACAGGCCGTGTCCCAAGTGATGTTATATCGGGGGGGAGAGCCTGGGTACCGGTCTCTCCAGCGCAGTCCGCGGGAACAGAGGTCGCGGAAGGGAAGCTGGCAGGCTCCCTCCCTGCGCCCTGGCAGGCTCCCTCCCTGCGCCGACAGTTTTTATTTGACATTGGACAGCACATTTTGTTTCCAGATCAGATAGAGAAGTCTCTACTAGCAACGTGTCCAACACGTTGTCTCTGTAATAGGGTGTGCTATATTGCTTTGCTGTTGTCAAAAGTTTACATTGTTGGCTCAGCAGTTAAGAGTGTGCGCTACTATTGCAGAGAACCTGGGTAGCATCCCAGCACCCACATCAGGTGGCTCACAACCATCTGTAACTCCAGCACTAGAGCATCTACTCTCTATTGACCTCCAGAGGCTCCTGTAAGCATGTGGCCCAAATAAAGTCACCCAGGCACATATAAATATAATAAACGTAACAGGTAGGTAAAAAAATAAATATTTTTTTCAATCATATTGTTGGGGCCTAGATAATGGGTTAATGTGTGCCTACTTCACACCATGAGGACCTGAGTTCAATTCCCAGAACCCAAGTGGAAGAGTCAAGCCTCCTGGCCTAAGACGCATCCCAGTGCTGGGGAGATGGAGATCCTGGAACTGCCCAGATAAAAGTGAGAGACTCCATCTCAAAAACCAAAACATACTGTCAGCTGAGATGGGTCAAAGGACTAAGGCACTTACGTAACCATGTGAGCCTGGAGACCTGAACTGAATCCCCAGAATCCATATAAGGGTGGAGGAGAGGAACTGACTCCACAGGATTATTTCCTGGATCCACATGGTCATTGTGGCAGATATACCCACCCACACTCACACAGAGAGACCACACACACACACACACACAGACACACACACACAGAGAGAGAGAGAGAGAGAGAGAGAGAGAGAGAGAGAGAGAGAGAGACTTTTCATAAAGAAAAATACATCTAAATTACCACACGCCTGTACAAACTAACAAACAAACAATCAAAAAACAAAACAAGGTGCCAAGGTGTATATTGTCCTAGGGAACAACACCTAAGGTTGACCTCTGACCTCCTCATTTACATTCATACAGGTTTACATGCAACTGCTCACTTGCACTCACACCCATATGAACACAGCTTTTGTGATATTCTCTCTCTGAAAGTTTTAATGTCTCCTTTAAGATGTTCTAGCACGGGCTCCTAGAGAATATAACTTGAGAACTTGTTCTCAGGAACAAGTGTGCAGAGTATGTGTGCAAACTCTTCCCCTTATCAGCTCTACAGAAATCTGGGCATTCAGCTCACGTGCAGGACATGTCTGTTTTAGCAGCTGCTACTTGGACCCCACAAGTTTGAACAGGATATACTGGGCATCTCCATGACTGATCCAGAGATTCTCCTGAGCCCAGCCTGGCCACCAGGCTGATGCTTCCTGCTTCCTGCTTCCCAATTCCTGCTTTCTCCTTCCTGTTCCATTGCCACAGCTCTGGGTAATTTTACCTCCAAACAAGATCTCAGTGGTCTGTGCCCTGAAGATTAGTGGGAAGATTTCTTCTGGCTCATCCCAGTGCCAGAGATCAGTAAGAGCCTTCTGCTCTTCGGCTCTTACTTAGCTGGAGGGAACTGAAGCAGATCTCTGGGCTTAAGATGGAGTCATGCTACAGAGAGTGTCTGAGAGTCCCTAGCCCCTTCTGAGCACTAACGTATAGCCACCAGCAGAACATCTGTTCTAGGATACTGACTTGAATTTCCATGTGCTTTGAAGCAATTCAGACACAAGCAAAACTCTTGCTATTGTTATAGGGAAGCCAGGGCAGGTCTGGTATATGCTGGATGAGACAACAGAAGTTGAAAGAGGATACACTAGGGCTGGAGAGATATCTTGGTTACTAAAATGCCTGTCTCCAAAGCCTGACGACCTTCCCCCACCTTATCTTTAAAGAAGACAACAGTGGTGTGGCAAGCATTTGTCATCCCAGCACTGGGGAGGCTGAGACAGGTGGATCCCTTCAGCTTGCTACTTAGCAAGGCATGGGTGAGTTGGTGAGCTCCAAGGTGGTGAAAGACACTTTCTCCAAAACAAGGTAGAGAGCACTGTGGAACATCAGCTGAAGATGTCTTCTGCCTTCCACAAGTAGGTGTGTGCACATATGAATGCACATAAACATAGAGACAGGGGACAGGGAGAGGAAGGGACGAGAGAGCAGGGAAGGAGTCATGGAGCTGGAATTAGACTGACTTCAAAGTTGGTTCATCTTCTTCTAACACTCCAATGGAAACCTGGGAAATTATCTATTCCTGTTGTACAGGTGAGGAAACCAGGAACTTGAGAAAAATAGTGAATTGCCCATGAGTCACACAGATTGCTGGTGATAGAATTAAGTCTCCAAAGACTTGGTAGTAGATAGACATGGTAGTAGGACATGGTTTTCAGACTTAGCACATGAAGTACCACCTGAACTCAGCCCTCTGTTCTTCAGACACTGCAGGCAAGGCACAGTGTCTCAGGTGGTCCTGGGGTCCCCACCCCTTGGACTGCATGCATGCCAGGCACTTTGTACAAGAACAAGTTCCCATGAGCTTTGGAGAGTGAGAAAGGTTGCCAATTCGTCCCAAGCCAGTGTGGCAAGCTGTCCCAGAGAACTGTCATTCAGTGATCAATGTGCCAGTCAGCAGAGGCTCTCAGGGATCAGACTGCCCTAGAACGGGTGGATCTGGTTTCTAAGCATCTTGCTGGAGGCTGGCTGTTAGGAGGAGATCTTTCAAAAGCCCGGCAAGTCCTGCCCCCAGTTGGGCAGGGCACCAGACAATCTACCCTTGCCCAACCAATTTGGCACACCAGAAGCAGTTGATAAGCAACTGATTTCCCATAGCACCGTGTCCTGAGATGCTGTGAGCCTCTACCTCTCAGAGTGACAGGGTGGGCACCTTGGAGCACATTTGCCATCCTTTTGTGAACTTAAAGAGAAAATAAGAGAACAGCTACGTCTTGAACTTATGCTCCTCTTTTGCTCTGTGTCTTCAGACCTATCACCCCTGAATGGTTGATTGCCTTACCAAAGTTCTGTGTCTCTGAGAAGGGATTAGGTCCTGCACAAGATGGCCCAGAAAAGAAACTAGAAACTGCGGGTTGTGTCATTCATTGATCAAATGGGTCCTCAGTGTGTTTCCTACTCTGACTCTTTGGAAAACATCCTCATCTCAAATGTAATTATGTGTATCTCTGTATAAGCACCGTGATCAAAACCATCAGTGTGGCCTGATGAAATGGCCGAATCTGTTAATTAATTAATAAACCCGATCAATCATGTGCATGCTTGAAGACCTCAATTTTGATGCCCAGCATCCAAGTAAAAATGCCTGGTTATGGTGATTTTCCCCTATAAGCCTATACTAGGAGAGGACAGCCAGGAGGCTCCTAGGAACTTAGTGGCCAGCTAGTGTTGCTGACTCACAGAGCACCAGATACAGTGAGAAACCTTATCTCCAAGGGCTACTGGTAGATTGCCTGTGCTCTGGTAGATGGTCCCACATCCAGGCACACATTAGCAGCATTCATTGGATTTTGTTGATTATCAATAAGAGAAGGGGAGGAGGCAGAGAAGGAGGATAGAGAGAAGGGGAGGAGAAGGAGAAGCAAAAAATGAAGTTGGGAGGGAGATGTGTTCGGAAATGTGCTGAAAGATGGAGGGGAATTGGAGGAAGGGAATACATAGACATGATCATGGTTCATTGGTGTGTGTATATGTGTGTGTGTGTGTGTGTGTGTGTGTGTGTGTGTTTCTCAAAGAAAAAAATTAAATCAGGAAAAATTTCACTTAAATACTTCCTACAGATAAACATACTTAAATCGAGAAGATAGGGAAGAAGGCAGAGAGCAATGATGTCAACCTCTGGCGTCCCCACACGTGGGCACATGGATGCATACAACACACAAATGCAGACATGCACATACACTACACACGCCCACCCACTGTATAAAGTGAGTACATTATTCCTCCAAAGTATGGTTGAAGGAAAGGTCTTTACTGTAGATATGAGGGAGGGTAAATCGAGAGGCACCTGGAAGATTCCAGAGCAGGAAGAGGAAGTAGTGGGCTGGGCATGGCACTGAGAGAGAGCAGGGAGAAAGAGGAAGAAAAAGCAAAGACCAAGAGAGGGGAGGCCAAAAGAATACAGAGCTGAAATGGCAGAGCTATGAAGGAATGAGAACCTGGGGATGGGGGTTCATCTTGAAAAGTTAAGGGTAGGAAGCAGGTAAGAAGAGCCAGGATGCCAATATAGATTCCATACCAGGTATTTGTAATACTGAGAGAACCTGGAGGCCGGCATGCACTTGGAATGTTAATAGGCACTGTAGCTATCTATTTGCCTTGAGTTTCTTTTGGACCTGACATCACCCTATGACCACACACAGAAACCTTCAGTAGCTCTCACCACCACTGGAAGGATCAAGTTAAACAATCTTTGCCAGTAATGACAAGGACCTTGTGATCTAACTCACCATTCATGCCTCTTCATTTTCACGCATTCTTTAGTCATATTTTTGCCTTCCAGAAAGCCTGGAAGACTCCTTATCATTCAGCATCCTATCAAGGCACTTGCTCCTCTTTATACATCTCTAAATCATCAACTAGATCATGCCACAGCCGTGTATAGGTGTGTCATTCATAGCTAAGGCTGTGTATCTGCTCTAATGTAGTATCTATGTGTATGTACCATACAACATAGCACAACAGTCTGCATAACTAGCCTGCAGTGAATGGCATTGTCTGGGAATTTGGATGGAGTTGACTGCCCAAGATTCTAGAGGATGAGAACTTTCTATCACACATCTTGACTTAGGTTATGGCATCTGCCATGGTTAGTGTTCATTTTCAACACAACAGAATCTAGAATCACCTGGAGGTGGGTCTCCTATGGGATCATGTCAATTGATGTGACAAGACCCATCTTAGCTGAGGATGGAACTATTCCGTGGGATGAGGGTCCTGGACTGTAAATGGAGGAAGAGGACTGACTGAGCAGCCACATGTAATCTTCCCTCTGTGTTTGCTGAGTGTGTTTCTTGTGTCTTAGTAGGGCAGCAGGCTAGACCGGAGGCTGCCACTTGGTAACTCTCTGAGACATTCATTCCTGAGCTCTGAGATGACAAATGTCAGACACATTTGTCATGTGTGCATTCTGCATCCTGCATGTCTGAGGCAATCTGCATCCCAACTATAAAGTCAAATGGCAGACTGTAGTCCCCAGCCAGGGCTGTCCAAGCTCACAGTTAAGGCTCTGTGTCGGTCCAGAATAGACAAAAACGTGGTGATAGCCATTGGGCATGAGCAGCCTTCACAGTGGTGACTTTCATTTTCCCATGTTCTTCATTATCCTGGAATCACCACAAGAATTTTCTGGATTCCTTTGACACTGCCTCATGATTCTAGGCATCTATCATGACTTCCATTTCTGTATTGTTTCCTCCTTCCCCTCCTCCTCCCCCTCCTCCCCTCCCCCTCTCTCCTCCTCCTCTCTCCTCCTCTTCCTCCTCCTCCTTCTTCTTTTCTGCCTTGTCCCTCTCTCTGTCTCTGTCTGTCTCTATCTCTCTCTCTCTCCACCCTGTCCCCTTCTGTGTGTGTCTGTTTGTGTGTCTGTGTCTGTGTCTCCCTTAACTCCATAACTAACTGCAGGTGATAATGACTTCTCTAAGGGCCAGTATCTAGAAGAGACCCTTCCTAGCAGCACAGCACAGGCTAGTCCACTCTGTCCTCTCCCTCAGCCTAGGAAAGCCATCTTGGTTACTGTAAGGAAACCAGCCCATAGCTCTCAGAGTTTAGGGACCCCATTGCTGTTACTTGTGTCCCTTGGGACTGATCCCAAACTTGGCTCTCCTCAAACTCTGGTCTTGGCTATAGTCCACTAGGACATGGAAATTAACAAAGCAGAACACCCCATTTGGGGTCTGGGTGTCTCAGATGTTTCCTGCTGCCCAGGGAAGATTTTCCAGCCTGGGCAAAGGTCCATCAAGCCTGAGAAATTTGTCTGAATCCATCAAAGTCATGTTGGGACATAAAACACAAAACCCTTCTCCCCAGCAGGAAGGCTCCTGTCTGCCAAGACGCCAGCACGCCCTGCCACCAGCAATAATTGCCAACAAGAATAGCAGACCGTGTAAGATAAGAAAGATTGTAAGCTGTTCAGCCAACTAGAATTGTCTGCACTAATGACTGGCAGGCATCACAGGTGGGGAAAGAGACCTGCCCGTCTGAAATTCACCTGCTACCCTTTCCCACCCCCATTGAGGTAGATCGTGTGTGTGTGTGTGTGTGTGTGTGTGTGTGTGTGTGTGTGTGTGTGTGTCTGTGTGTCTGTGTGTGTGTCTGTGTGTCTGTGTATGTGTGTGAGAGAGAGAGAGCGCACACACACACACACAGACACACACACACACACACACACACACACGTATTTTTTCAGACAAGATCTCGTGTAGCTCAGGCAAGCTTTATGATCACCATGTAAGACCCTGAACTCTTGATCCTCCTGTCTACCTCCCTAGTCATGGGCTTACAGACACGTGCAACCAGGTCTGGTTTTGGTTTGCTCCTGGGATGGAATCCACGGCTCTGTGCATGCTGGACAAGCGCTCTACCAACTGAGCTGCACCCTCAGCCCCTAGGGTTTGGCGAAGATGTGAGAGAGAGTCAAGCAATGTAAACAGGCATTGGTGTTTGAAGGCCTTCTTCCACAGCTAGCACAAAGGCAGGAAGGGAGACCTGTGGACAGCAGGACTGGGGCCTAGGGCATGCTGTGGAATCAACTTCTTCTGAGGAAAGTGAAGGTCATTCCATAGCATATGACCCCACAGCCCCACGGCCTGCCACCCGAATGGCGGCATGTAATTCCTGTGTCCAGATCTTTAATCCAAAGAACTGAAAACAACACAGAGACGGAAAAAAATGCTAAGTAGCTTTATTCAAAAGCCAGGCAAAGAGTGGAAGCAGACGAGACTATGCTGCAGGACAGCCTTGGCCACAGCAGTGAGGATTCGGGGCCTCTTTCATGGGGACCAAGAGAAAGAAAAGTTTGGTTATTAAGGGGCATAGAAAGGGTAGTTCTGCGTGTTGATTGGTGGGTTAGGTTATAGATTCATTGTTCTGACTGTGCATGTACCTTCTCAAAAGGAATCTAATTTTAATCACATGCATGCCCAATATGCATAGGCATAAGATGGTACATAGGGAATTCTCCCTATAAGTTCACTTGAAGGACATGGTTTGGCTTACCACCCAAAACCCAGTTCAGATAGATAGATTGGCCTTTCCATTCTTCCTGCACAAATATATTGAGAATACATCTGAATAAAAACAATCGAAGTTTGACTCCTGTTAGTGGCAGAGAAACTTAAGCTGCAGAGAGGGAGGGATGTGTAGCCAGTTATAGAGAGGGTCCGAGGAAGCTCTGAGGTTTCTGGGTGCATTGTTCAGAGGGGTGTGTGTGTGTGTGTGTGTGTGTGTGTGTGTGTGTGTGCGTGTGAGTGCATGCGTGTGTGTGTGTGTGTGTGCATGCCTGTGCGAGTGTGCATGTGTGAAGGATGATCAGGTAAAACAGCTGGGCTGCAAGGGCAGGGTTTTCAGAAGAACAGAACGTGCATTATCCACATTTGGTAGAGCCCCAGGTTGTGTAACATGTGTCCTCATCCTTGTCTGTCCAGGCTCAGCTGCCCACAGCCAGATCTGCTTGCCCGTTTCTGGGCTCCCCACTTCCAAGCTTCAATTCATTGATTTGTTTGCATCGGCATGCTGTGTTAATCAATGCACGGGAAAGATAACAGAGTTTGGACAGTGCATGGGGACTAGGTGGGAACAGGGGAGAAGTTGCCCCCGGCAGGAGGAATGCTAAGGGCAGAAGCCCACAGGCCAAGTCCATTGGGCCTCTCTTAAGAGGCAGTATGGCAGGAGGGGTGAGTGCAAGGTGGGGATTAGGAGGGTGGGGCTCTGGGAGTGTGCTGGCTCCACACTGGGGGTCCTCATACTCTTTGAATTGTGTTTTATCCTTTTGCGGAAAACACAGAAATACTTGCTTTGCTCTCATTTATTATCATTGTTTCCTTATCCCAGTAAGGAGGCAGGATTTCCAAGTTGGGTTTAGTGGTTGAACATTGCTTGGAGTCAGGTAGGCCCAAAGTCCTAGAACTACTTACCTTATGCACCTGCCTTTACATAATTGAAGAGCCCCAGCATGGAGAGCTGTGGAGACAGCTAAACACACACTTTCCCTCTCTTGCCTCCTCCGTGTGTCTTGGACCAGGGGATAGCCTCTGGCTCCTTTCGTGCAGTCTCTCTCGACATGAGACTGAACCGCAGTCAGAGCATCCTTTAAACTGTGTGACTCCAGGCTAGTATTAGCCCCCAAATTCCCTCTGAAGTTCCCAAGCAGGGGCCTGATGCCTGTTCCTGCTCTCAGCCAGGCTGGTAGTTTTGCTGCTGGGTTTAGCACTGATTTGCAGTCTGCAAGCTGATGGTTGCTTGGGTACTGGCAGTTCGCAGTTGAGTGAGCGAGGAAAGATTCTGAGATAAGAGGAGAATGGCTCACTGGTATTTACAGTGAGTTCCTAGAGTCCAGACAGTGTCCTAAGAACTCTGCTGTGCCTTGCCTGGTGAACCAGCAACACAGGGTGGGTGGCCCATGGCCCTGGACAAGTGAGGATGTCCCCATCAAAGGGAAGCTTTGATGTCCTAGAGGCTTGGGCTCTCCACTGACTCCCCCTGCACAAGCTCTGTGGCAAATGATCTCTCTCTCTCTCTCTCTCTCTCTCTCTCTCTCTCTCTCTCTCTCTCTCTCTCTCTCTCTCCATGTTCCTTATGTCATGGGACAACAATCAGAAGCACCATCTCAGATGTGCTTGCCATGACTCTCAAATGAGATGCCATGAGAAGATGACACAAGACATCCAAGCTCTGGGAAGGTGCTGTGAAATCCATGCAGGGACAGGGAAGCTGTCAGAGGGAATTTGGGGCTCATAGTAGCCAGAAGCCACACAGTCTAAAAGGATGCTCTGACAGGTAGCTGACAGTGAGCGGCTCTGCACGGGGAGGCTACTTTAGAGGGCTTGTGGAATCATAATTTTTTTATTCTTTGGAGGGAGGGGTATGAACATGTGAGAACAGGCATGTGCGAGCTGCAGGATGCATGGGGAGGTCCGAGGACAACCTCAGGTGTCGGCGTTCTCCTTTCACTGTGTCTGAGACAGGGTCTCCATTGTTTGCTACCTCCGGCACCAGGGTAACTGAGTTACAGGGAATTCTCTCTGCTTCCCATCCATCTCTCCATAGAAGCACCGAGATTACAGAGGTGTGTAACTATTGCATGGGGCTCACACAGGTTCTAGGGACCCAATGTCATGTCCTCATGCTTGCATGGCAAGGGTTTTACCTATCTCCTGAGCCCCTGAAGCATATATTTTAATTGTTTCCTGCTTATCTTAATGTACATTAAAATGTGTGTGAGATAAAACCTGTGGGGTGGTGGCTTTTTACCCTCCAGCTAAATAACACATACAATAAGGTAGATATTTTAAGACTTATGTGGCCAAAAGGCAGATACTCACCAGTGCCCAGACTTTAGGAATCGTGGCAGAACATAGAACATGTCGTTTGTGTCACCATTTAACAAAGCCCAGTCATGGGATGTTCCATTGCTGTTCCTAATCCCCAGCGCTAGCGGCTACCTACCCACTCCATGCTGTGCGAGCATCTTAGTTACATTTTTGCTGCTTCAAGGAAAGCAGCCGAGGGGAGGAAGGGCTCGCTTGGCTCACAGTTCAAGTGCTACCATTAGGTACAGCAGGTGGCATATGTCTGGAGTTCATTGTGAAAACCTCAGAGCAAATCTCTTGATTCTCAAATTGAAAGGATCTATAACCAGCTAGTTTACAAATGTCAGGCATGTCCGCGAGGGATTACCTAGATCGAGTTAATAGAAGTGAGAAAATCTATCCTGAACAAGGGCAGCATCTTGTCATGGGCCAGGGACCTGGACTGAATAAAGAGGAGACAAAGAGCTGGACCTGAGCATTCAACTTTCTCTGTTTCCTGACTGTGGACACAATGAGACCAGACTCGGTCTCCTGCTGCAATGCCTTTCCCTTCATGATGGACCGTACCCTCAAACTGTAGCCAAAACAAACCACTCCATTGGGGGAGGTTATAACCATGAGGATTAAACTAACGTACCTTGGCAGGAAGAAGGTGGGAAGCAAAGGTTAACATTATATAGTACAGAGCTTCAGAGCAGAAACCTGAAAGTGGGTTAGGCGCAGATGCTTTCCTGGACATTGATATCCACATACTTATGATTAATTTACTACTGACCACAGAAGGAGACAAGATTTGTGATCATTTGATTAAAGATTATCCTTATCCTGGGAGAGATAGCTCAGTCAGTAAAGAATTTACTATGCAATTAAAAGGATTTGAACTCAAGGCTCAGAGACTGCATTTAAATATAAAAGATGAAGACAGAGACTATTACAAAGAGCAGAGCCAGTCAAAGTGCAGAGTTATAGAAGCCAAAACCAAGGATTCCACAAAAAAACTACTTCCCTAAGGCTCCAGGAACATTGTGGAAAGGGGGCTGAAAGGTTGAAAAAGCTGGATGAACAGAGACAGTTTGCTGTGAGATTGTGTCTCCCAAAAGTTTCAGAAGCTACATGCATAAAGTCTCGCCAACATGACTGCCTAAATATGACCCAAACAAGGACAACAGCAGTAAACATGCTAAAGTAGGTGGGGAAGCTCATGAGGCCTCCATCCAGATGAAGAACTATGGGCGACTGAGGAGTGCCCAGAGTGGGAGAAATAGTCTTCTCCAGAGAAGAGCAGGGCTATTGGTTATCCAATACCAAATGGTTAACCCTGAAAACATTCATACAAGTAGTGGACAAACTGAGCAGGTCTATATATTAAGTGTGTGTGTGTGTGTGCATATATATATATATATATATATATATATATATATATATATACTTATATGTATGTATATACATATATGTGTATGTATATACACATATGTGTGTGTATATACACACATATATATGCATGTCTATATGTGTGTGTGTATGTTTTGATATCATGTGTATGAACATGCGTAAAATATCGATTATTGAAAAGAGAGGCCATACATTTGAAAAAGAGCAAGGGGCGATGTATGGGAGGGTTTAAAAAGAGGAAAGGGTTGGGAGAAATTGTATAATTATATTACAATCACAATAATATAAGAGAAAAAAAAGAAAAAATATATAAGAGAAAAATTAAGTTTGAAGTGCATATTTGCAATCCCAGTTCTGGGGAAGCAGAGACAAGCAGAGCCCTGGGCTTACTGGCGAGGCAGTCTAACAAATTAGTAAACTCCAGGCCAGTGAGAGACCCTGTCTGTGTCAAAGAAAACAGGTTGACGGCTCCTGGTAAGCAACACATAAGGTTAATGTGATGGTTTAAGTCCAGGCGGAGTGGTGCAGGAATAGCTGAGAGTTCTACATCATTTTCTGAAGGACCTTAGGAGAAGACTGGCTCCCTTGTGGTTAGGAGGAGGATCTCATTGTCGACCCCCACGGTGACACACTTCCTCCAACAAGGCCATACCTTCTAATAGTGCCACTTCCTGAGCCAAGCATATTCCAACCAGCAGTTACCCTCTGAACTCTCCATGTGCATATTCAGGTGTGCATGCACGCCTCATCCCCTATCCTATATCTTCAGTTCTGTTTTACTTCTCCAGTGCTCATCATGGATGCACAGTAGCATCTTTCTACAGAAAGCACCAACTAGAGCACACAGACTGTTCCTTACTGCAGACCTAGCCCCAGGCTCAGTGGCATAAATACTGCACTCTCTGGAAACAATTTGTTACATGTGGAATCAAATGATAAATGAATGGATGAGGCAGAAACATCCCAGGAAGGGCTCCTGTCACTACACATGAATGTGTCCCCAACTCCTAGCCCAGAACTGTCAATAGTAAGCTCTTGTTGTAGTCATCAAACAAATAAATGCAAGAGTGTGAAAATGCCTTTGTAACTGAAGGGCAATCACAGATGCTGAAATATTAGTCACACAAATATCCAGAAGTATAAAAGCCATAATTAACACTGTCAGTGCTGAAAGGGAACCTAAAGATGCAGATGTACTCAATCTACTTTGCTACGCTGTCTTAACTGCTGTTGGTTGGCCTTTTAAAACATGCATATGTGGTCCTGTGTGCATGCCTGTGTGTAGGATGAGTGTAGAAGTCAGATGTTGACATCACGCATCTTCCTCAGTCTCTTTCCACTGTATTTTTTGAGATAGGGTCCCTTACTGAATTCGGAGCTCATCTATTCAGCTAGACTGGCTGGCCATAAAGATGTAGGGATCGCCCTTTCTCTGGTCTTTGGTGTTAAGGTAAGAATCATCATGACTGTACCAGAAATCAAACTTGGGTTTCATTCTTGCAAGGGATGTGCCTTACTGCCTGAGCAATAATCATAGATACTGTTGTTTTCTTTTGTTCTGTATTTTGGAGACAAGATAATGGCTATAAAGTTCAAGCTGGCCTGATATTTCCTTTATAACCCAGGCTGTCCTAGAAGTCATGACAGAACTCCTACCTCAACCTCCTGAGTGCTAACTAGGGTCCCAAGCATGTACATGCCACGATACCCAGTGACTTTAGTCAACCAACAGATTGTCTTGCAAGCAAAGAGGGCCACTTCTAAGGATGAATGTGGTTGATGCTTTCAAATCCACATGCCTGTGGAAACACAGACAGACTCCAAGACAAAGGAGGAATTACAAAGGTGGGTTAGTGCCTAGGGCCTGCAGAAAGAATAACCCAGGGAAGCCTGTTAAAGCCTGGGGACGATCCTTCACTAATAATAATCTAAGCTACCATTAGTGACTTAAAGCAGAAATTTTTTAAATGCAAGAATGTGTATGATTTTTATCTTGCCATTATCCCTGTAATCACCGGTCCTGATTAAAGACTCCTGCCCTAAAAGATGGATGGTCTCGAACACTTAAATGCATAGTAATCTTTCACCTCTTAAATGTTGTTTCTCTCAAGACATTCTTCACCGCACTTCCATTTCCAGGTCAGCAATTGTCTTCAAATATTTGAAAAACCCTACGGAGTTGGGCTGGGGGTGGTAAATAGAATAATTCTAAAATCCCTGTTTTCCAACCTAAGGAAGTTAACCAGGCAGTTGAGGAGGCTCCTTATTTCATGCCTCCCCCACCCCACCCCCCACACACACTTTTTTCTTGCAATCAAGCGTCAAATATTTGAGAAACTGCCAAAACACGTTAGTGCTTGCTGCTGCATAAATACACAGGGCAAGACAGTCATCAAGAAGGAAATGTTAGGGTAGTGTTCATCGTCTTCCTTGCATATGTAGCTCACACCAAATGGCCGGGTTTCTAGTGCATTCCTGAAGCACCTGATTACCCCTGTTCCTTCCCTGTCCCATCCTGACCCTGCTGTTACCCCTCTCCCTGCGCTGGCAACCCTCCATGGTGGTAGATACTTTCAAATCATTTTGGAATGGCTTCTCAGAAGTGGGTTTAAAAGCATGATAATTGGAGCTGTGCATATTCAAAGAGCAACAAGCACTCTTTGTGACAGAGGGGGCTGAGGTCTTTGTGTTTTAACTGTCTGGTAGCAAAACCTATATTACAAGGATCACTTTATCTTCATCCTGAACATCTTAAAGAGCTGCGGTCAGCTATATCTCTGTGTAAATCTACGTTCCCCCTTTGCTTGGCCTAAAGCAATACACCTCTTACTCCAGGAAGCTTTGCAGGTGCTGATGTGTGAGGCCTCCCACAGTCTAACCTCAGGTAGATTCTCAGAGGCAGTGGTGTGATTCTTTATGAACCCACCTGCAGACTAGAGGATGGCTCAGCTGCTGAAGTGCTTACTGCGCCAGGTAGCACCTGAGTTCAGATCTCCGGAACCCACATAAAACTGGAGATGTTGCACACATGCCTATGATCTCATTCATTGCTCCCACTGAGATGGGAGATGGAGACAAGAGAATTCCTGGAAATGTGTGGGCCAGCTAACCTGGAGAATACAGTGGTGACGAGAGAGATTCTGTCTCAATCAATGAGAAGGTGAGGACAGACACCTGAGGTTGTCATCTGATCTATTTCTGCACTACGGCATATGTGCATCCACATTCAGACATACTGATATAATGATACCCTCCTCCTCCTCCTCCTCCTCCTCCTCCTCCTTCTCCTCCTTCCTCTCTCTTTCTTTCTCTCTCATACACACTCTCTTTCATACACACACACACACACGATTAAAAAACAAAGAAATGAAAAGGATCTGGTAGTCAGGCAGTAGACTCCTCATTTAGATCTTACACGTCAGTGTTCTTGTTCCTACCCTGACATTCCCTAGAACAACCCCACCCCACCCCCCGCCATGACCTGTTTTCATATATTCCGTCAGTGTTCTTGTTCCTACCCTGACATTCCCTAGAACAACCCCCCCCATGACCTGTTTTCATATATTCCTTGATCACAATTGGAAGCTCTATTTTGAGTGTATATATGTGTAGAGGACAATGGTCAAAACCCAGTGTCGTCATCTTATTTAGAGACAGGGTCAACCCGGAGCGATTGAGTGGCCCACATACCCTGCAGAGTCTCCTGACTCTAGTTCCCCAACATTGAAATTACAGCTTCACACCACCACTTCTAATTTTTTATATATGAGTTCTGGGGTTCCCCGTACTTAAATGGCAAATGCTTCATCAACAGAGTCATCTCCTCATTTCCAAAATCCTACTTAAAGGACACTCAAGTGCTCTGTCACAAGGAACCAGATCTTCTTCTTGCTGATTATTTCCTGATTGAGCCCTCCCCCACCCACAGCGATCGGTGTTTTGCTCTTTAAGTGTTAACACCAAGTCATCTTACAGATTAAGCGTGCATTACAGAGTGAAGCTAGAGTAGAGTTCTCTGGTTCATTCATGAATTCCCAAGTTGGCTCCCATCCTCTGAGTGTCTATTTGCAGGGAGGCTGGGCTTGGACACATGGAAGAGCTCCGCCAGCATCTCATGGAGAATGTTGTGTTGTGCTAAAAGTGGCAGACATGGTTGAACTTGGAAACCGAGACCTCATTGCTCCTTAGTCTTTTGTCTGCTGGCTAAATAGCCCAATTTCCTCCGACCTTTCTTCAACATCACATCAGCACAACTACCTCAAACAGACTCTTGTGGTCAGTTTCAGCCCTGATGATATTTAACCACACCACTGAGCATGCCCAGCCTCAGAGACAAGGAGCCAACCGCAGCCCCACGAGTCCTGACCAAACTTAAGTGTCTTTACCAAAAGAAATTCCTGAGACTGATTGAATTCTCAAATCTCAAGGCAGCTCTTCAATTTTTTTTTTTTTTTTTTGCTACTGAAGGTTTGGCTTGCAGACCAATCAGCAAAATGCAGAATGAAGTTCTCCTGTTGGTGATTTGACTAAAGAAAGTCTCATGCTTCACTATAGAGATGAAAGTCGGGGAAACAGTTCAGTAGGGTGTTCCCATCTGGTACTCTCTGGACGCTGTGATTAAGGCTACCTGGGAGTTTCAGACCACTGCACGCCAGCTTGCAGATGCAAACATCTCATGGAGCGGTGGGAATGCAAGCCGCCCCACGTTTTTCTAATTATTTAGTAAAGCCTGGCGCTCAGCTTTTTTTTTTTAAACGAGGGAGATAATCAGAAGATAATCAAGGCAGCCTCTCCACCCTTCTATGCTGTCAAAGCAGCCAGGGAGGGAGACATGCTCTCTAGTGACAAGACAGCAGCTTGCTTTCTGTTCTCAGGAACCAGGGTGGCCTCCTGATCCCAACAACCAGTGCCGTCATTTCCAAAACCCATGGAGCCTTTTCTCAAGGTAAAGCCTAGTAGTAATCCTCTGAATGAATACAGAAGTTTCTGCTCTTGAGGTTATCTTTGTATATCTCTTTCTCTCTCTCTCTCTCTCTCTCTCTCTCTCTATATATATATATATATATATATATATATATGTAAATCAGGACTGGAATGTAACTCAGTTGCCAGAGGCATGTATATGAGGCACATGTCTGTAATCACAGAACTGAGGAGGTAGAAGCAAGATGAGAAGTTTGGGGCTGTTAAGATGGCTCCATGGCTAAAGGTGCTTGCTGCCAAGACTGATGACCTGAGTTCAATCCCTAGCCCAGGGTAAAGACTGGAACATGGAATTTGGGTAAACTAAATTGGTGTTCCCCAGGCCATGGTCGCACAAATGACTCTAGAATAAACTAGCTCTTATTCACTTTTTTAAAAGAGAGAGAGAGAGAGAGAGAGAGAATTAAGATGAAGTGAAATCATTAGGCTAATCCCTAAACTTTTTTTACAATTATTTCTTTGTTTCAGTGTGTGTGAGCATGAGGGTGCTCACATGCTGCATCCTTTGTGACGAGGTCAGAGGACAACTTGCAGGATTTAATTTTCTCTTTCTACCATGTGGCCTCCAGAGATTGAACTCAACTCATCAGGTTGGGTGGTAGCACCTTTACCTGCTGAAACATCTCCTCTGTATTCTAATATCACTGAGAGTCCTTATTAGAAAGAAAAAAATGTATGCATATTTGTATGGAGATGTGATCAGAGAGAAGATCATCTGAAGACATAGGGAGAAAGCAGCACTCTACAAGATAATGTAGAAGCTTGGCTTCTTATTGGGTGGTTCTGATTGGGTGGTTCTGATTGGGTGGCTCTAGCTTCATAAATAACCTAATGGCTGAAAGAAACCAATGGATGAATCCATAGCTTACAGGGTCATTATCACATGAGGTCTCAATGGAGGACATAGCTGATCATGAGTGGCATCTTGTCCCCTTACCAACCCCTTTTCGCTGTCTCCTTTCCTGGCAACCATAAACTAAGCAGCTTTCCCTGTCCACTGTCTTGGCTATGACCGATGCTCTACCTCACCAAAATGCTAGAAACATGGAGCCAAACAAGCATGGGCTGAAATCTGTGAGCCAAATAAACATCTCTTCCTTTGAAGAGGCCTTTCTATCAGGCATCTTGTCACAGCACTGCAGAATGACTTCACATGTCTTTCATATGTGGTATTATGTCTTGATCCTTCATGTCTGAGCAACATATGAAATGTGATATCTATCATAAGGTCTGCTCTTCCAGATGCAGCCTGCCCACCATCCAACACATGACTAGCAAAGACTGCAGGAAGTCGAACAGTAGCACCATCTCTTGCCTCCAGGCATCAGCATCCCACCAGTTGGTACTTTACCTTCATTTCTTTCTTACAGGAATGACCAAGATACTCTGTACCAAAGCCCTGAAACCAGAGCCCTGGACCTTGCGGCTAATGTCCATCCACAGTGTCCATTTCCAAATGGGGAGATGCAATCAGGTAAGTGTGACAAGATTCTACTAAACCTCCACTGGAAGTTTCTACTCAAATATACACACATAGTTAAAAATGATATTTTTAAGTTGAGAAGTAGGCCTACTAGTATGTGGTAAACCTGAGACCTCACTTGGGATACCAAGCCAGTGGCTCTGTTGGTCACCTGTCCACATCCTGGCTAGAGTTCAGTCATTTCTCCGATGTGACACAGATACTTCAGCATCTGTATGAGAGTCTTTCCTAGCCCCTGGGTCTCGATTAGAGGCTCCTTTCTGTAACCACAAAGCAGGCATCTCCCCTCTAGTGTAGTGCTGCCAAATTATGTTCTGGTCATCCTTCTCTTGTTTGTGTGCTCAGGTTAACTGCATTCAATGTGAGAGCAGGGACCAACTCTCATGCATTCTCTCTGACATATCCATGATCTAACATAATGTCTAGCATGTATGACAGGAAACTGGGTGGAATTAAACATGAAACTTGGAAGTGTTCAGTTTAGGGTAGTGGCTGAATTTAATCAAGGGAGTCAAATAGCCATGGGTGCAAAGGAATGAGGTCGGCAACTTCAGGAAGAGAGCAGATATGCCTGAGGTTCATTTTCACTAAATACAGGGCCTGGAGCCAGCAATACGGCTCAGTCAAAAGTGCTTGCTACCAAGCCTGACAACGTGGGTTTTGTCTCTGGGACTCATGTGGTAGAAGGAAAAAACTGCTATTAGTTGTCTTCCAGCCTGCACATATATACTAGGGCGCGCGCGCGCGCGCACACACACACACACACACACACACACACACACACACACACAAAAAAAAAATAAATAAATAAATAAATAAATAAATGTAATTTTTAAATTATATTGTCATGCTAGTCCATGACAAATACAGAGGGGGACACTCTCAGCCAGCCATTGAACTGAGCACAGGGTCCCCAATGGAGGAGCTAGAGAAAGTATCCAAGGAGCTGAAGGGGTCTGTAGCTCCATAAGAGGAACAATAATATCAACCAACCAGTAGCCCCAGAGCTCCCAGGGACTAAACCACCAACCAAAGAGTACACATGGAGGGACCCACGGCTCCAGATACATATGTAGCAGAGGATGGTCTTATTAGACACCAAAGGGAGGAGAGGCCCTTGGTCCTGGAAAGACTTGATGCCGTAGTGTAGAGGAATACCAGGACAGGGAAGTGGGGGAGGGTTGATTGGGGAAGGGCTTATGGGATTATGGGATTTTCAGGGGAGGAGAAAATCAGGAAAGGGGACAACATTTGAAATGTAAATAAAGAATATATCCAATAAAAAAAGAGAGAAATGACTGCTTATAGAAGAAAAAATAAAGGTTTATTTATTTTATATGTGAGATTTATTTTGCCTGCATACGTATATGTATACCACATGAATGTCTGGTGCCATAAGCTCAAAAGAGGATATTGGATCCTCTGAAACTGAAATTTCCAATGGTTGTGAGCCACTATGTGGGTACTAGAAACTGAACCTAAGTCCTCTGAAAGGACAACAAGTGCTGTCAACTGTTGGTCCATCTCTTTAATCCTTAATGAATGTAATTTTAAAAATTAAAGAAATAGATATTGAGTTTGATAAACAAATACCCATTGGGCAGGATCAACTTTGCTTTAAAGGAACAGTAAATAATAAGAATGTGCCCAATGATTTCATTATAAAAATAATAACTTCATAATTATTTTGCAATTAATAAACTATTTAATGTAATAACATTTACTAATTATATGATTATTATATGCTTGAATATGCAAATCAATATATAAGGTAACATTAATAGTTTCTATGATTTATGCTGAAAGTGATTTAAATATTCCAAACCAGGGAATTAAATTTTTAAAAGGACATCAGCATGGGTTATTCTATTAAACAGTATGTCTCTGTAGTTATTAAAAAATGACTTTGTAATTGTGAATTTATTGGCATGAATATAACTTTCCATTGGGTATTTAGAATTAAAAGTAATATGTTGCAAGTTGTAAAACAAAAAAGCACAAAAATACAATCTCTTTTTTTTTAAATATTATTCTTTATTTTTATTTATGAGTGCACTGTAGCTGTCTTCAGACACACACTACAAGAGTGCATCAGATCCTATTACAGATGTTTATGAGCCACCATGTGGTTGCTGGGAATTGAACTCAGGACCTCTGGAAGAGCAGTCAGTGTTTTTAAGCCCTGAGCCATCTCTCCAGCCCCAAAAGTACAATCTCTTGAGAGACTGCTCACAGGTAAGAGGGTTGCGGCTGCCAAGGATCCCCGCTCAGTTCCCAGAACCTGTATCCTGTCAGGTGCCTCAGAGATGCCCCAAATCCCAGCTCCAGGGGATCTGACTTCCACCACTGACTTCAGAGGACACCCACACATTCATGCACATACCCCTCAAACACACACACACACACACACACACACACACACATACACACACACACACACACACACATACACACACACACACACACACACATTCACATAGTCAACAACGACACTTGTTTTTTAAGTGCATTAGAGACAAAAGGTGGTGACTTTGACGAAGGAGTACAGATGAGCGGATTTTTTTTTTTTTGTCAGTACTCTTCATCTTTGCTGAAGTCTGTCCAGTGAGCAAGTGAGGTTCAGAAGGAAACAGTTAGAGGTACAATTATTCTAAAGCTTTAGGGTCAATGCTGATCAGGTTGCTCCAATGGGCTATTGTGAGACTTCCATGAAATAAATATAAATAAGAAACTTCACAACCATTTAGAAATGTTTTCAAGTGTTGTTCTAAAATGGTCGCTAGGGGCTGGGGGATAGCTCAGTCAGTAGAATATTTTCTGCTCATGAGAATTTGAGTTTGATCCCCAGAGCTAAAGTTTTAAAGAATTTTTTTAAAAAGCTTGGCATGGTAGTATAACCCCAGTGCTGTGTAAGCAGAGACAAGTCCTACCCTGAGGCTTTCTGGCCAACAACCTGGCTAACTTAATATGTTCCAGGTCCATGAGAGACCCCATCTCACAAGGTAAGGTGGATAGCATTGGAAGAAGAACAGATGAGACTATCCCTTGCCCTTCATGAACACGTTTCCACGTGTCCATGCCATGCACACCCACATACATATGTATGCATATGGATATGCATACGTGTATACACACATACACTACACTAATTCATTCAAATATAATGGCCAATACTACTTCTGGTGATTCACTTCCATGAGAAACAAACTTTATAGTGCAAGTGTTAGCATTATATACATTGAGGTTCTTGGATTCCTTGAGGAATCTTAAGAAAGCAAAGACACAACCAGCAAGTCAACCAAAGCTTAGTGTTCCCGGAAGATCAGGCAATTGCCTGTGCATGCTCTCGACCCAGCTGCGGATACAGTTCTTGGGATTCTGGGAATCTGTTGACTCCCCCTCTTCTCCATCAACACTGACTTCATCTTCAAAGCTGAGAGGCAGCACTTTTCAAACTGGAGACAGCTTAAAAGCCTGGAGCCAGCTTCAGGGAGTGACATCTCCCTTCCCTGCACCAGCAGACCCACGGAGTCCTTTATGCATGGGGAAATTTACGCTTCTCTTCTCACCAGCTCCGTTTGGTCTTGGCTAATTCCCTAATCAGACAGAATGACATGGGGTTTAGCATTTCCTCCCTGGCTACCTATAGCTTCCCTCACTTCATTACTCCTTGGGAAAACTGTCTTGGGAGGACTCTTCCGACGGATTTATGTTCTGAGCTACAGACAGGAATGCTTTTCTCTGTTTTTCCTTTGCCTGTACCACATAAACATGTCCTAGGACATTCCCTGGGCAGGAGCTGTGGCTCAGACATCTTGTATGTAGAGCTGTCTTGGAGTAATCTTCTGTGAGGGACAGTCATAGACACTAGGTCTGGGTGAGTCTTCTGTGGAAGTGGGAATCTGCCATCAGGTGCCTGATTCTAAAGAGCAGTGCCTCTTGACAGCCCCAAAAGTTGGTTTTTCTGTGTAAACATCTACTATTGAAGTTCCTCTCTTGCAAGTGCTCATGTCTAAAAGAAGCTGTTTCAACTTCTAGGCTCTAAACAATACCTTTAGAGAGAGTACTTCTGTAGAATATCACAAGGAGAGTATCTGTCACTGACTAGTGGGTTAGTGGCAATACATGTAATTCAAAAGTTTTCTACTGTAGCCTTATAAAATTGTTAAATGGACCCATAGCCATGTACTGCAACTCTTGCATGATTTTGATTCCATCAATAATGCCTTCTCTTTCATCATGAAGGGTACTGATGTGGCCATCACTGCTGCAGTTTTACTGAATGAAAGCTTAGAATGAGTGAAGGTCCTCATTCTACTGGGTTCTAATCTACTAGGAAATGGAGTTAGATAATAAATGCATTGCAGAGCCTGGGGAGAAGGCTTAATTGGTAAAGCTTACCATAAGGCCACAGGAAAACAAAACTATTATAACAGCATATGTCTGCAAGCTCAGTGCTGAGAGGTAGAGGCAGACAGATCCCTGGGATGCACTGGCTGGCCAGTCTAGTGGAATTAGTGAGCTCCAGGTTCAGAGAGAGCCACTGCCTGAAAAACTAAGATGAACAGCAACTTAGTAAGACGCCCGCATTAGCCTCTGGGGTTTCTCATGCATACATATGCATGAAATACACACACACACACACACACACACACACACACACACACACACACACGAGAAGTAAATTATTTTATAATACATTTGCTGGTTTCTTTTTCTTAAAGATTTATTATAAATTCAATAACAATTTATGTTAAATTTGATTAAATTGATATTAAATTAATTTATTATTTATTATTATTTTATATATTAATCGGTCACAAAGCAAACTTCAACAGATACAAGAAAATTGAAATAACCTCATGCATCTTATCAGATCACCATGGATTAAAGCTAAACTTCAACAACAACAGAAACAATAGAAAGTCCATGTACTCATGGGAACTGAACATCCCTCTACTCAATGATAACTTGGTCAGGGAAGAAATAAAGAAGTTGAAGACTTTCTAGAATTCAATGAAAATGAAGGCACAGAATACCCAAACTTATTGAACACAATGAAAGCAAAACTAAGAAGAAAAGTAATACTAAGAAGAAAAGTCTCTCCTTAAAGAAATTGGGGAGATCTCATACTAGAAACTTAACAGCGCACCTGAAAGCTCTAGAACAACAAGAAGAAAATACACCCAAGAGAAGTAGATGGCAAAAATAGTCAAACTCAGAGCTGAAATCAATCAATTAGAAACAAAGAGAACAATACAAAGAATTAGAAAAGATTTATTATAAGCAATATATTAAACAAATTTATATTAATTTATTATATAATACATAATATATTTACATGTACTATATTATATAATATATAAATATACATGTACATATATAAATATAAATGGCATGTATTTAAATTTATATATTTATTATATATTGTATATAAATATATTATGTTAGCTATATCAATAATATATTGCATACATTAAATTAAAAATAAATAATAAATTTTAGTTATGCATTTGTGTTTCAGTGTGGGTCTGCAGCAGCTTCCCACCAAGGCCAGGGTCATCAGGTCCATCTGGAGTTGGAGTTGGAGTTTCAGGTGCGCTGTTAAGTTTCTAGTATGAGATCTCCCCAATTTCTTTAAGGAGAGACTTTTCTTCTCTTTTCTTACAGGCAGTACAAGTTGTCTGACATGGCTGCTGAGATTTAAGCTTGAGCTCTTTGAAAGAGGGGTACGTGTTCCTAACCACTGAGCCAGCTCTACATTGTACCAAAAAGTTCATTTCCATTATGTTCTTCTGACTGTGACTCTAGTGCTGTCATAAAGCTAGTGGCTTAGCCCTTTCTCTTGTAACCTGCTTACATAGAACATGATTTCACATCTACTATTCTCTTTATGCTCCAGTTTGTTACTGCATGTTCATTTTTGTTGCCCAATTTCCCCTATTGCTCATTATCTAAGTTTCTTTTTCTGAGGTAAAATAATCTGACAAATGAACATCAGAAAGAAAAGGTTTTTTGTAGCTCATAATTCAAGGTGTAATCCGTCATGGCATTAGGCAGTAGGCAGCTGGTAACATTGCATCTTTAATCAGGAAGCAGAGGGTGGTGGATGATGGTGCTCAGCTCTCTTCACCTATATAGCCAGGATCCCATCCAGGGAATGGTGCCACCCATAGTGGGCAGGTATTCCCACATGAGCTAATGCAGTCAAGATAAATCACCCTATAGGCAAGTCCAGAGGACCATCTCCCAGGTGATTCCAGATTTGGTCAAGCTGACAATTAGCACTAACACACTCATCTATATCCATGAACTAGAAGTTGTCACTAAGTGACAAAGAAATGATACAGCTATGCACTTAGCTTTGTGTGTGAATGGAAGGATGGATTCTAAGTGACCACACCCAGACTTAAAATGAAATGACACATTTCTCCTTAAAATATCTATTTGAAGTTTTGCAATAAGTTATGAATGTAGGAGCTAATGTTTTTACAACCATTCTCAGATCATAGGCCATGATAACTAAAGTCTAACCATGTTACTGGGACTTGGTATTATTTAACTGAATTGTGGCAACTCAGAATTGTGTGTTTTGGAATCACACAAAGGGAATAGTGTCATGTAGAAGACTGATGGGTTTTCAGGAACAGAGAAACTGTGCTAGCAAGTGCTGATACTCAGCTCTTGAGTTTACAAGTACTCCAGTTGATAAAGCACTTGTTCTGCAAGCATGGGGAACTGAATTTGAACTTTAGAATCCATATAAAGAAAGCCAGGCATGGTGACAAATCCCAGTGTTGGGACAGGGGGATGGGGAGGATGGGGAGATAAAGATTGGAAGATTTCTGAGGCTCATTGATCATTGAATTAGCCTACTTACCTACTTACAGAGAGAGAAAGAAGGGGGAGGAGGAGGAAGAGAAGAAGGAAGGGAGGAAGGAAGGGGGAGGAAGGAAGGAAGGAAGGAAGGAAGGAAGGAAGGAAGGAAGGAAGGAAGGAAGGAAAGAAGGAAGAGAGGGAATTATGAGGATGGTGGGCTGGTAGACACCATAGTTGCTACACTGTGGTCATAACACTATCCATGTTGAAACACTGTACCCTACATTGATAAGATAAAGCTTTGGCACAATAGACTCCACCACACATCCATCACAATTGTCTATATACGTTCTTCCTTGCCTCTAGCACTGTCCATCAAGTTCACTTCTGCCCAGGAGAAGTATTATGAAAGTCTTCATCCAGCTGTTCTCCATGGAAAACAAGGTTGTGCTCGGCCCTGAAAGCTGTGGCTAGCATCTGCTCACACCTGCTTCAGAGCTACCATATTATCTATCCTGTTTTCAATGAGTAACGAGAGTGACCAGCTCAAGTAACCAGAGATTCTGTGGTGCTTCTTGCACTAATCTTTGTCCTCCACAAAGTGTGTGCCCAGAATGAAGTAAAAGATAAGCACCTTTAGAAAGAACACAGAACTCACCCTATTTAAGAGGTCAGGAGAACAAAACAGAGGAGGATTCTTATTCTTGGAGCCTGAACCCACTCTACTTGACTCCTCTCCCCCATCCAGTCTTTCCAGGGTCTTAGATAGTCTGACTAGACCTTGAGCAGTATACATGTGCCAGTGCATTCTCGTGGGACCACTATCTGGGATAGACATGGGCATGGGCTACTCTATGGATGCTTGCTGTAGGCTGAGAGCACTGATTCTTTCCCCAAGAATGTACTAGAAGCTGGGGGTTCTTTCTGAAGCCAAATAATAGAAGGCCAAAGGCTCTAGATGAAGCATGGAGAGCAAGAATTTCCCAAGGCAAGGTGGGAACTTTGTCCTCCACACATACCTCAGCTCTCAACTATTGCTACTGGCTCTAACTGCTTGGTATTTGAATGAGATAGATCAGTCAGCAGAGCAGAATAATCTCAGGGCTGTGGAGTAGCTTTTCCTCCTATCCTCTCTATCGAGTGGGTTTCTTCCACGTTACAGTAGATCTCTTCTTGCCCAGCTAATATTGATTTGTTCTTTTCTTATTGTTAGAGGGGCTGGGTGGGGGAAGGTTTGGGATATACTTATGTCTGGATCTCAACCAAAGTATTTTCCCCTCACTATCCCTGGCAACCTCCTACCTAAGTGCCTGCCAATCACAAGAAAAGCCTTCCGAGTTCTTGCCAGTTTGCAAACACATCTGCTTTTACTATTTGACAGAGTGTGGGGCTAGATGATGGTATTTGATTGGCCTCAAAGGACTTATCACATTTGATCCGTTGTGTGTCAGCCAGGGGACCCCCTCCCTTCACATATCCCCAAGTTCGGTGTTTAATTATGTGGCTGGTCTATTGTTGGCTTTCTTGCTCCACGCTGAGTTCTTTTGGGGGTGAGCTTCGTCAGGTCTCACACTCTTGGTCTCATATTAAATATGAGAAGCTACTAGATTTTTGCTTTTGCTCATCTTCTGGGCTTAAAGGGAAGAGACCCCTGATTTACACACCATCTCCTGTCTTGTGCTCGGCTGGGGCCAACATTCCTCAGTGCTGTGTCCACATGTCTATTTAGCTGGCCAAATAGGCAGTGGTAGAGGCTCTGGGATTCAGTGAAACCAGCTGTTCAGTGGCCCAGAATGTCATCCCCCCTCCCTCTACCCAGAAAGGTCTTTCTCAACCCTATGCTCCTTCCCAGCCTCAGGCTCATCAGCCAGGAGGTCTCACTGACCCTTGTTGCAACCCTACTGAATGACCAACATCCTCTCCCTGTTGAGTTACACATCCCGCTGCCTGGCTGCCTTCCACCTTTCTGATGATCTTTCCTACAGCACAAAGAAATGACCAAGCAGGGCTTAAATTCTCATCACACACTGCCTCAGTTGGATGGAGCTACCATAGCCCTCACAACAGAAACTCATTTTCTCCTAGTTATGTAAGCCCAAGATCAAGTTGTCAGTGACCATCTCCTTGCCTGTGCTTGGCCACTCTCCACCATATGCCTTTCCAAGGGTATCTTTCTGTATGGCCATGTCTGTCTGCCTCTTCTTCCCATAAGGGTACTAGCCTTATTGGATTAGGACTATTATATAGGACTTTGTGCTAGGCCGAGGACACTTCCTTTTTTACACCCATCCCCATGTTTTGTGCACAATAGCTTTACAGCTGGACCATTGTCAGATTCCTTTGCCTCAGTCACCGTGTCTCAAATACAGTCACATTTGGAGGTCCTGAGGGTAAGGATGATTTTATTAAACTGTGGTGTGTGTTGGTATGGTGTGTGCACATACATGTGGAAGCCAAAGCTAACCTCAGTCTTGTTCCTAAGATACTGTCTCCCTTGATTTCTTTTGAGACAGGGCCTCTCACTGGCCTGGAACTTACAAAGTAGATTAGGGCTGGCCAGCCAGTGAGCCTCAGGATTCTGTATGTCTCTGCCTCAGTACTGGGATTGCAAGTGTGCTTCTTCATCCCAGGCTTACTATTATAGGTTCTAGGGGTTAAGTTTAGGCCATCAAAGTTGCAAGGAAAGCACTTTATAGACTGAGCCATCTCCCTAGCCCACGTGGGTAAGGATTTCAGTGTACGAACTTGAAAGCATCTGTTCTGATTTCCAACTTGCCTTTAGCTATGAGCAGAGATTTGCAACATGAATTGACTTTGCTTAATCTGTAAAACAGAGCTAATAATCCTTCCTAGGATTACAAAGATTAAACCAAATCTTCAAGGTTAAGAACCCATCATTGAATGAAATAAAAAAGACTTGACTCCCTACCCTTGATCACAGGGCCCTGTTCCTCAGGTCAGTCAATGTGTACTTCTCGATTTTAATGCAGATACTGAGCAGCTCTTGATACCCACGTGCCTCTCTGCCTCTCTCTGTTCTAGTTACCTCGAACTTCTCAGAAACCCAAGGCTGACAGAATTCTGATGTTGACCCCAGGAATAGTTACTAATGTTCCATCTCTTCCAGTTCTCTTCTATGAAAGGAGAGTAATGTCTACCAGCCAGGGCATTGTGACAATGAACTGAAGAAACCCTGGTGGGTACACATGATGAGCATCCTGTGAAAGTCTTTGCTGCCATTCCAGCTGTCAGGACATGTTTAGTGCTATCCATGAGCATTTGGCTGGTTAATTTTCCATATTTAGTGTGAAAAGTCTTTTAAAAGCTAAACAAGGAGCTAGGGAGATAGCTCAGTGGACTAAGGCTCTTGGTGTACAAATCTAGAGACCTGAATTTAATCCCAAGAACTCAAGTAAAGGTGAAGCAGAGAATTGACTCCATAAAGCTGTCCACCGGTCTCCACACAGGTGCTGTGACACAAACATGTTCCCCATCATGCACACATGCATAGAATAATAATGAATTTGTTTTTTAAATAAAGAAAACTGATTTCCTTTCCAAGTTGTCCTCTAGCATAAACACATGTGTACAAACACACATACATACACACATGTACATGCATACAGACCAGTAAGTTTATTTAAAGAAATAATTAATTCATTACACAAAGCTGTTTCTACATATATTTTTTAATTTTTGTCCTCATTACTCATTCATTTATTATTATTATTATTATTATTATTTATTATTATTTGAACCCTACAACAAACTTGTACAGAACTATTAGACACAGGAATTCTTGGTGACTAAGTACATCTAGCTCTTTTTTCAAGCCAACCATTTTCCATTTAGATTACATCTCAAGGAAGCGTTCTCTAAGTTTCCCTGTAACTAGATAATTAATATCAGATGGTCCTGAGACCTCCTCCTTAGGTAGTGGGCTCTTACCAACAATTCTGTGTTTGTAGCTCTCACACATTGATAGTAGAGGTAATGGGTAAAGGAAGATTCACTCATGAACAATGTGGTTCAGCCCATCATTAGGTCATGTGACCAAGTGTCTCCCTCAGCATTTCATCTTAGGGTTTGGGGGGACATGTATATGTGTGTTATATGCATTCATGGATGTTTTTATGCATGTAGGTACACATGTTTGCAGATATACATGTGTGCAGGTGGATGTGAAAACCAGAGATTTAGCATCTACTATTTTCCTTTATCATTCTCCACTCTTCTTACTGAAGCAGGACCTTGTTTACCCGAGACCTTATCAATTTGGCTAGTCCAGTGTCACATATTGCCCTGGGTAGTCAGTTTCTGTCTACTAAGAACCAGGATTACTGACCAACTGCCACACCCACCCAATGCTATAGAGCCTGGGTATCTAAACTCTAACCTTCACAGTTGCTCAGCAAGCACTTTATCTACTGAGTCATCTCTGGCCCCTGCTTCTCAGTTTTCTAGATACCATTCAAGATTCGTAGGATCTAGAAAACAAGAATGATCTTCACATGTGGTTCTAACTTCCACACATCTGCACTGAGCTACATACAGTCTCTCACCTGATAGCACTGGACTTCCTTGACCATACACCCCAGCTATTCATTCATTCACCCTCAGCTACTGTTTCTCTTGCTCTCCATTTGTCATTTTCTAAACCTCTACAAGTGTGTTGATTAATACATTAACAATAACCTCAGAGGAACTAAATGTGTTGATGGCACATTAAAGAATGAAAACAAAGATTCCTCTTGGTTTAACTTGATGAAAAGAAAACCCAGACGTGTTCTCCAGTTCTTTTGCTGTGTCTTCCATAAGTCTATCGACTTATGTAAGTCAGTAGTTTCTATCGACTGGACTGTCTGTAATCTGTCTGTGTCTGTCTGTCTGTCTCTATTGCTGTGTGTTCCTTGCAGAATACTTTGCTCTGAATTTATTGAACGGTATAGAAATCATGTCACAATAAAGGGATGAGAGATTCTCTACAGAAATCTTTAACACAGTTTTACAAGGGGAAAAGTCATTTTTATTGACCCCAACTGACTTGGAATAGCAAATCTAACCACAAACAGACACTATCAAGCTATTTCCACATGTTGTTGCCAACATTTATGATGGATATTTGTTTTATAAGATTGTTTCCAACCTGTTGGCTGCTTTCATTAAATGATTATCACAACACACACTTACATTATTCTGGGTAAAGGGAATGGAAAATTATATAATTTAAAATTAGAGCTATGCATTAGCTTGGGCTGTAAAAGCTGATTACAGGGGGAATCCAAAGCATGTAAGGGAAGTTGCTACATTGTTCTTTTAAACACAGGTTAAGTTTAAACAGGCTGAATACACAGTAGGACAGCAGGCTAAGTAAACATTCTTAAATGACTTCAAGGTATATTATTAACTTGGCTGTGGGGGTCTAGCAAAAGTTCAGTCTCTCTGAATGTAAGAGGTATTTTTATAAAATTATATTCCTACATGGAAATTATGTTGATCTTAGATTCTTTATCACATAGATTATAAATAGAAATTCTGCTTTAAGTGGATATCTCCAATCTGCCCACTCCCATTCAATTGAATGAGTTTGAGCGAATATAAAACTAGTCGGGTATCTTGACCATGAGTCAGTATAACTACATTCACTGTCAAGGTCAACTTTGCAGATGGGGCAAAGGTACAACCCACCCATCAGCTTTCCTAACATAAAGACTCAAGGTATAGTATTATTGATTTGTTTCGTTGCTATGGCAAAATACTTGACAATTAGAACTTATGGAAGAAAGAGTTTATTTTAGCTCACAGTTTGAAAGCATAGTCTTTCATGCCAGGGAAGTCATGGCAGCAGGAGTGTGAGGCAGCTGGTCACTTGGCATCCACAGTCAGGAAGCAGAGAGAGATGGATGCTGGTGCTTAGCTCACTTTCTTCTTTTATTCAGCCCAGGTCTCCAATCCATGGGATGGTGCTACTAACATGTAGGATTGGTCTTTCCACTTCATTTATGGTAGAAATGAGAATGTATGTAACTCAGTGCAAATGTGTGGAAGCTAGAAAGCACACATGAAGATCACTCTTGCTTTCTAGATCCTAAGAATCTTAAACATCTAGAAAATTCCTCACAAATATGTTCAAAGGTTTGCTTCCATAGTGATTCTGTATCTTATTATGTTGACAATCAAGATTAACCATCAAAGGTATTTTTTTCTAGTTTCTTGCCTAAATGCTATCCTGTTTGTGTATGCTCAGTTGCCTTGTTCTGGTGACTGCTGTACCAAATGGAAAAAAGAAAAGGTAGGTGGTACAGAGAAGATAAGTTATATGGGTGTGTACAATGATCATGTAGCAACACCAGCATCATTTCCCAAACCCTGTCCCAGGGGTGGGGGCTCTAAAACACTGTCAAGTGAGCAGGTCCATACACGGTGGGGCCAGAAGAGCCAATACCTTTCCTTTTCCCATTGCCAAGATCTTAGCTTGTGAAAGGAAATATATACTATTTGCTGTGTGTGCCTATTTCTTACTGACCAAGAAGAATTCCTCTCCTCACTTGAGACTTTCTGCATTTATACCAAGGAGGCATGAGACACCCTAGAGAATGGGAAGGATGTCAGCCATGATATTCTGAACCTAAGCATGTTCTCAGATGGGAAATGGGGCCTGAGAGAGATGAACAGAGAAACAAGAGGTGAGTGTTGGAAGTATGTGAATGGCATTGTTCTCATCCCTGTAACTCATTATCTAACTGGGTAAAAGGGACTACAGGTGTGATTAAGGTGGGATATTGAGATCATGATGAACGCAGTGCAATCTTTTAAGAATATTAGGGAGGCCAAAGAGTCAGCATCTTAGAGGGAGCTGTGACAAAGGATGATACAAAAGACAGTGGGAGAGAGGGATGGAGAGAGAAAGAAGAATGTGAGGAAGGAAAGAGATAAAGGAAGATGAACACAAAAATGAGGAGAGGAAGGGAAAAGAGAGGGAGAAGTATGGAATGGAAGCATGTGAAAGAAAAGAATGGAGAGGAAGAGATAAGCATGAAAAAAAAAGAAGACAGTGGGGAAGAGAGGGAGAAAGAGGAGGAAAGAGAAGGGAATGGGAAAAGAAATCACAAAAGGGAAGAAGAGAGAGGGAAGGAGGGAAAGAGAGAGAGAGAAGGAGGGCAGAGACAGGGAGGGGGAGAGAAATGGAGAAGGAACAAGTGATGAGGAGGGAAAGATTTGAGGATGCTATGTTTCTGCCTTTGAGGATAAACAGAAGGAGAACAAATTAAAGCAATCAGACGACTTTCAACAGGGCAAAGCAAGACTCCATTATAGCTTCCAAGAGGAGCTCCACCTTGATTTTAGGACTTAAAACCCTAAAAGCCAAGAGGAGGTGTTTTGTTGAAGACCCTGGCATAAGTGATTTGAGGGCAGTTCAGGACAGCTGATGGTTTCTTACTATGATCTAGTAGGGTCTCAGATTGAGGGGGGGGTGTGGCACAGCTTATTGTAAGGACACATTGTCAGATAACCAACATGCACACATGTGGTGTGATGAATCCTCACACCCCCAAACCCATGAAATTACATAAGAAAAATTCTGCTGAGAAGGGCTTAGGGTCCCTGAGTCCTGGGCAATTAAGAACATAAGGACATAAAAGAAGAAGGGACCCAAGCTGAGAAAGTTCAAAATCAGCACAGAGAAGAGACATGGGGAGTCAGGTGAAACAGTGTGTGCTGGGTTGGTACAGATCAGGGAGGGGCAGATGGGATTTGTGGGTGGCTAATACTGCTAAAAGGGTCACAAGGCCAAGTTTGATGGGACAGTGGCCATTGTATTTGTCCCAGCATGACGGTTAGCTTTACCTGTCAACCTGACATAATCTAGAATCACCTGGGAAGAGCATCTCAGTAAGAGATTGTCTGGATCAGGTTGGCCTGAGGATGTACCTGTGGTGGGGATGTCTTGATCACACCAGTTTACTGGGGAGACCCACTGTGGGTGGCTGGATTTGGATTTGCACAAGAGTACACAAAGCTAACTGATCAGAACTTGTCCATGAATTGATTCTTGCTCTGCTCTTGACGGTAGATGTGATTAGCTCCCTGAAGGTCCTGCCTTGTCTTCCCTGCAATGATAGACTCTAACCTGGAATTTGTAAGCTGAAATGAATAAACTTTTTTCTCCCATAAGTTGCTTTTTCTGAGTCAGGGTATTTTGTCACAGCACAAATGAAATGAGGACACCTGGCTTAACACAGATACTTAGAGAAAACCCAAGTGTAGTGTAAGCCATCTTGAAGAAGAACTTGCATGCAAACAACAGTGCCTGGTCTTCTGCCTCTCTGGGGCACATATGGAAGCATCTTGAGTCTCTGGCTTCATTTTCACTCTTGCCCTAGAGCCAGTCTCAGCTAGTTCCATGAAAACAGGACCTTTCTACCAAGATGTCATCCCAAGGAACTCTGCCAGCCATGGATTCTCCAACCCTATTGAAGGAAAGGCCTTGTTGAATGTGGGCAGCTCCTTTAGTGTATGACAAGTTCCTGTCATGAGGAATGGGCTTTCAAAGGTCCTGGGGTTGGAATGGAAAAGGTCTACTACAGGCAATTAGCTGTTGTTTTAGCATCATATGACTTGAAAGTAATGAAACCAGAACTGCATATTCCATTTTAATCTATGTGGCCATGATGTTGTAATGAAAGGAACTCCTAGAGATCATCTGGACCACAACCCGTTTCAGGGCTGAGGAAATGGCTCAGCTGGCAAACTGCTTGCCACCACTGGCCCAGCCAATGAACCCACTGTTTCTATGAAAGACCATGTTTCAAGCAACAAGATGAGCTATATTTGAAAAGTACACTTGGAGTTGACCTCTGTTCTCTATAAGCAGGTACACATATGTGTGCACATGCCTGGGTATGCCTTGCACAAACACACACACACACACACACACACACACACACACACACACACATGGATACACACACATATGAAAGCAGTGGACAATTCCTTGTGGTTAGGATGTATCAAATTTGTCTCTGTTGAAAGTTGTTAAATGGAGACTGGGCTCCAGAACACTTCCCTAGCTCAAACAAAGCCCTGGGTTCTATTCCCAGCACTACATAGACTGGGAATGGTGGTGCATGGCTATAATCCCAGAAGACAAGAGGTGAGGGCAGGAGGCTCGGATTGAAAGTCTGCTTCATAGCAAATTTGAGGCCAGCCAAGCTACATGTCTCCAAAAAGAAAAAAAAAAACCAAAAGGATTTGAATGATCTTTTTAGGATGTGTGTGCGTGCGTGTGTGTGTGTGTGTGTGTGTGTGTGTGTGTGTGTGTGACAATTCCCTGAGGCCCTTTCCCTGGGTAACAACAGCTGTTTGATAATTAAGAATTCTAGTATATTATGAATTTGATATTGCAAGGTTATAATGTTTATAAAAGGTGATGCCCTACAAGGTGATGATTCACCTAGACTCAAGAGCTAATTTATCTAGTTTGTGGTGCAAGTATCAGCAGCACATGATGAATTTAATTAAGCTATAACACCCTCACCTGCAAACCTATGGAATGGAAGAGCCCCTTATAGGAGAGCCAGTAAGGATCGAAAAAAAAATTTTTTTTTTGTTTGTTTGTTTGGTTTTTTGTTTCTTTGTTTGTTTGTCAAGACAGGGTTTCTCTGTGTAGCCTTGTCTATCCTGGAACTCACTCTGTAGACCAGGCTGGGCTTGAACTCAGAAATCCGCCTGCCTCTGCCTCCCAAGTTCTGGGATTAAAGGTGTGTACCACCACTGCCCGACAGATGGAAAATTTTTACGTAAGCTCAGATAAGGGGATTGGCCAGTATGAACCAGTAAAATCCTTCCCTTGAGAGCTTAGCTCTAGTGGAAAAACCTATAAAAATGCATGTTAGTCACATGGGCACAAAAATCAGGTTAAGGTTGTGCATCTACTTGGGGAATCCATTCATAAAGAACTCTAAACTTCTGATAGGATAAATTGAAATCTTAAACTTGTCAATGTGCAAGGCTGATTTTCTCTCTTTTTTTGTTTTTTGTTTTTGTTTGTTTGTTTTATTTTTTATTATGGCAAGACTTCAGTTAATTTTGACTCCTGTGACAAATAACCGCCTCTCTTTCTATTTGAATATTTAACAGAAATGAAACGACTTGCAGTCTCTGCATACTTTCTAAGGCATTTGGAGAGATTTCTTGGCCATCAGTCAGTAAGTGCTAAGAGCATCTCCACATGAGCCTTTGTCCTTGCTTGGTCCCAGAAGACTCCAGGCAGCAAAGCCAGGGCCTTGTCCCCAGAAGACAGAGACCACTATGGGAATGGCGTCCTGGGATATCAACTTTGTATTGACAGACAAGAGGTTTTGGCATTTTACTGAATCCAGGATCATCTCTGTGTCTCAAGAGCCTAACTTGGTCCCAACCTCTAAAGTCCCTTCTACCACATAAAGGAATATTTGCATGTTGTATAATGAATTGTTCAGTGATAAAATAGAATATAGGAAAATTTTATGGCCTGTGTGTATATGGTGTGTGTGTGCGCGCGCATGTATATACAGATTCACATGCACACAAATGCAAGTCCATGCCATTTGATGTCCTGTGTGTGTATGGCATGTATGTATTTGTACATGCAGGTGCATATGCACACAAATGCAAGTCCACACAGGAGGCTCCTCCAGCACTTCCTCTACCAGTCACCACATTATTTTAAAGAATTATTTTATTTTTAAGTGTATGTGCGTGCACATGAGTGCAGGTACCAATGGAGGTCAGAAAAGGTATCAGATACCCTGGAGCTGGAATTATAGGTGGTTGTGAGCCTTCCAACATAGGTAACCAACCAAATCCAAGTCTTCTGCAAGATTGTTCATATTCAACCATGGAGCCATCTTTCTAGTTCTTCTACCTTGTTTTGTTTTTTGTTTTTTTGAAATATGGTCTCATTGAGCCTAAAACCAGCAAGTCCCTGGGATCTGCCTGTCTTCACTTCCTCCCCCAAGTACTGGGGTTACAGATGTGCAAAGATGTGCCTGGCTCTTTGCATTGGTGCTAGGGATCCAAACTCAAATCCTCAGGATTGCACACCAGGAACTCTATACACTGAGCTATCTCTTCTGTCCCTTCAATGGTCTTTAATAGCTTCCAAGGAGGTACTCAGTGTAGACATTCCAGAATGCTCAAGGTAATAACAGTCTACCAAGAAAGACATTTAGTAGATGTTACCATTTGGAGAATATGGGAGGAGTTGGGAAAGGGAAAAGAATATCATCCAAATATATTGTATGAAATCTTTTAAAAGTACTTTAAGATCCTGCCCACATACTACAGCCTGCATGTCTCCCAGGAGGTCCACAGTAAACAAAGTCACAGATGAATTTTGCCCAAATATCCACACCAGCTGGGGCACCCACAGAGGCCAGCTGACATGGGACCTTCCACAATCCCCTCAAGCTCCAACTTCCTTCCAGTCTACTTCCCCACCCAGGCAAAAACATCAAGCCTGATATCCTCCCATACCCTACAGCCTATTGGCCTCCCAGGCAGTCCACAGTAACCAAGGAACATACAAAGTGTAAAAAATGTAAAAAAAAGTGTGGACACAGGAGGCCCACTCTAACTAGAGACATAGGAGGCTCACCCTAACCAGAGACAGCACTGCCTACCTCCCAGGAGACAGGCGCTCTAGCCTGGGTCACAGGGTTCTATCTGCCTCCAAGGAGGCTGGCTCCAGTCAGAGACACCCAAGCCAGTTAACACTGGAGATAACCAGATGGCCAGAGACAAGTGCAAGATCATAAGCAATAGAACCTAACATAATTTGGCAACATCAGAACCCAGTTCTCCCACCACAGAAAGCCCTGGACAAACTAACACACCTGAAAAGCAAGATAATAACCTAAAATCTCATCTCATAAAGATGATAGAATATATAAATAACTCCCTTAAAGAAATACAGGAAAGCACAGGCAAACAGATAGGAGCCATTAAAGAAGAAACAAATAAATCCCTTAAAGAAATACAGGACAATACAATCAAGCAGGTGAAGGAATTGAACAAAATGGTCCAAGACCTAAAAAGTGAAATAGAAACAATAAATAAATCACAAATGGAGTCAACCCTGGATATGAACAACCTGGGAAAGAGATCAGGAACTACAGATGTAAGCATCACCAACAGAATACAAGAGATAGAAAAGAGAATCTCAGGTATAGAAGATATCATAGAAAATATTGACACATTGGTCAAAGAACATACAAAGTGTAAAAAGCTCCTAACCCAAAATATATCAAGGAAATTCAAGACACAATGAAAAGGTCAAACCTAAAAATAATAGAAATAGACGATGGTGAAGAATTCCAGCTCAAAGTGCCAGAAAACATCTTCAGCAAAATCATAGGAGAAAATTTCCCTAACCTAAAGAAAGAGATGGCCATAAATGTAGAGCAGAACCTAAAATTCTCTTGTCACATAATAATCAAAACACTAAATTCACAGGATTTATAAAGAAAGAATATAAAAAGCTTTAAGTTTAAAAGGCCAGAAACATATAAAGGCAGACCTATCAGAATTAAATCAACAGAGACTCTAAAAGCCAGAAGATCCTGGACAGATGTCATCCACACCCCAAGAGAACACAAATGCCAGCCCAGGATACTATACCTAGCAAAACTCTCACTCAACATAGATGGAGAAACCAAGATATTCCATGACAAAACCTAATTTAAACAATATCTTTCTACTAATCCAGCCCTACAGAGGATACTGGAAGGAAATCTTCAACACAAGGAGGGTAACTACACCCAGGAAAACACAAGAAATTAAACATTTTACAACAAACCCAAAAGAAGAGAATCATATACACATAACACCACCTCCATCAACAAAAATAACAGAAATTAACAATCATCTGTCTTTAATATCTCTCAACATCAATGGACTCAATTCCATAATAAAAAGACACAGGCTAACAGACTGGATATGTAAACAGGATCTAGCACTTTGCTGCATACAAGAAACACACCTCAGTGACAAAGACAGACACGACCTCAGAGTAAAAGGCTGGAAAAAATTTTCCAAGCAAACAATCCCAAGAAACAAGTGGGAGTTGCCATCTTAATATCCAATAAAATAGACTTTCAACCGAAAGCTATCAAATGAGATGGGAAAGTAAACTTCATATTCATCAAAGGAAAAATCCACCAAGAAAAAGTCTCATTTCTGAACATCTATGCCCCAAATGCAAGGGCAGCCACATTCATAAAAGAAACTTTACTAAAGCTCAAAACAGACATGGAATATCACACAATAATAGTGAGAAACTTTCAACACCATAATCTTACCAATGGAGGTCAATGAAACAAAAACTAAGCAGATACCATGAAACTAACAGAATTTATGAACCAAATGAGTTTAACAGATATCTACAGAATATTTCACCTGAAAACAAGAGAATACATGTTCCTCTCAGCACCTCACAGAGCCTTCTCCAAAACTGACTATATAATTGGACACAAAACAAGTCTTAACACATACAAGAAGATTGAAATAACACCATGAATTCTATCAGATTACCACAGACTAAGGCTAGACTTCAAGAACAACAAAAACAGCAGAAAATACACCTACTTGTGGAAACTGAACAACTCTCTGCTCTATGACAACTTGGTCAAGGAAGAAATAAAGAAATCAAAGACTTTATAAAATTAAATGAAAATGAAGATGCATAATACCCAAACTTATGGGCACAATGAAAGCAGTGTTAAGAGGAAAATTCATAGCACTATGTGCCTTATAAAGAAATTGGAAAGTTCCTATGTAAGCAACTTAACAGCATACCTGAAAGCTCTAGAACAGAAAGAAGCAAACATACTCAAGAGGTGTAGATGGCAGAAAATAGTCAAACTAAGGACCAAAATCAACCAGTTAGAAACAAGGAGAACAATACATAGAATCAACAAAACCAAGAGCTGGTTCTTTGAGAAAATCAAGAAGATGGATAAACCCTTAGCCTTACTAACTAAAAGGCACAAAAATGGTATCCAAATTAACAAAATCAGAAATGAAAAGGGAGACATAACAACAGAAACTGAGGAAATTCAAAACAAAAACCCATCAGATCCTACTATAAAAGCCTATACTATGCAAAACTGAAAAATCTAGATGAAATGGATCATTTTCTAGACAGATATTAACTACCAAAATTAAATCAGGATCAGGTAAACTATCTAAATAGTCCCATAACCCCTAAGTAAATAGAAATAGTCATTAAAAACCTCCCTACCAAAAGAACACCCAGGGCCAGATGGTTTTAATGCAGAATTCTACCAGACCTTCAAAGAAGAGATAATACCAATACTTCTCAAACTATTCTACAAAATAGAAACAGACGGAACACTGCCTAATTCATTCTATGAAGTCATGGTTCTTCTGATACTAAACACACAAAGACCCAACAATGAAAGAGAACTTCAAACCAATTTCACTTATTAATATTGATGCAAAAATACTCAATAAAATTCTCGCAAACTGAATCCAAGAACACATCAAAACCATCATTGACCACAATCAAGTAAGCTTCATCCTGAGGATGCAAGGATGGTTCAATATATGAGAATCCATCAACATAATACACTGTATAAACAAACACAAGGAAAAACATCACGTGATTATCTCATTAGATGCTGAAAAAGACTGACAACATAATAAAAACAATATATTGAAAACCAACAGCCAACATCAAATTAAATAGAGAAAAACTAGAAGCAATCCCACTAAAATCCAGGACAAGACAAGGTTGCCCACTCTCTCCCTATGTATTCAATATACATACTTGAAGTTCTATCTAGAGCAATTAGACAACAAAAGGAGCTCAGGGGGATACATATCGGAAAGAAAAAGAGTCAAAGTATCACTATTTGTCGATATTATAGTATACAAAAGTGACCCCAGAATTTCACCAGAGAACTACATCTGATAAACAACTTTAGCAAAGTGGCTGAATATAAAATTAACTCAAACAAATCAGTAGACTTCCTTTATACAAATTATAAACAGATGGAGAAAGCAATTAGGGAAAGAACACCCTTCACAATAGCCACAAACAGTATAAAATATCTTTCTGTACCCCTTACTAAGCATGTGAAAGATCTGTAAGACAAGAACTTCAAATCCCTGAAAAAAGAAATTGAAGAAGACCTCAGAAGATGGAAAGATCGCCCATGTTCATGGACAGGTAGGATTAACATAGGGAAAATGGACATTTTACCAAAAGCAATCTACAGATTTAATGCAATCCCCATCAAAATTCCAACACAATTTTTTACAGACACGGAAAGAACAATTCTCAACTTCATATGGAAAAACAAACAAAAAAAAAAACAGGATAGCCAAAACAAGTCTCAATAAAAGACCTTCCAAGGCAATCACCATCCCTGATATCAAACTGTACTAAAAAGCAATAGTCATAAACTCCACATCATATTGGTAGAGACAGACAGGTCAATCAATGGAATAGAATCAAGAACCTAGAAGTAAACCCATATGCCTATGGACACTTGATCTTCTTTGACAAAGAAGCAAAAAAAAAATGCAGTGGAAACAAAGAAAACAACTTCAACAAATGGTGCTGCTCTAACTGGCAGTGTGCATGTAGAAGAATGAAAATATATCCATATTTATCACCTTTCACAAAGCTCAAGTCCAAGTGGATCAACAATCTCAATATAAAACCAAATACACTGAATCTAATAGAAGAGAAAGTGGGAAAGAACCTCGAACTCATTGCACAGGGGACAATTTCCTGAACAGAACACCAATGGCTCAGGCTCTAAGATCAACAATTAATAAATGGGACCTCATGAAACTAAAAAGCTTCTGTAAGGCAAAAGATACTGACAATATGACAAATCAACAACCTACAAATTGGGTAAAAAAAAAAAGTCTTCACTAACCCTACATCTAATAGAGGGCTAATATCCAAAATATATAAAGAACTCAAGTTAACCCCCAAAAAAACAAATAACCCAATTAAAAAATTGGGTAAAGAGCTAAACAGAATTTACAACAGAAGAATCTCAAATGCTCAAGAAACGCTTAAAGAAATGTTCAAAGTCCTAGTCATCAGAGAAATGTAAATCAAAATGACCATGAGATTCCACTTTACAGTGGAATGGCTAAGATCAAAACTCAAATGATAGCACATGCTGGAAAGAATGTGGAAAAAGAGGAACACTCCTCCATTGCAGGTGGGATTGCAAACTATTATAACCACTCTGGAAATCAATCTGTCAGTTCCTCAGAAAATTGGAAATAGTTCTATCTACTCTTGGGCATATATCCAAAAGACAGCCCACCATACCACAAGGACACATGCTCCACTATATTCATAACAGCCTTATTTGTAATAGCCAGAAGCTGGAAATAACTCAGATGTCCCTCAATGAAAGAATGGATACAGAAAATGTGGTTCATTTACAAAATGGAACACTATTCAGCTATTAAGAAAGAGAACATCATGAATTTTGCAGCAAATGGATGGGACTAGAACATATCACCCTGAGTGAGATAACCCAGACCCTAAAGGACAAGCATGGTATGCACTCACTAATAAGTGATATTAGCCAAAATTACAGGATACCTAGGATACAACTCCCAGAGACTGAACCACCAACCAGGAGCACACATGAGCTTGTCTGAGGCCTCCGGCACATATGTAGTCGAGGTCTGCCTGGTCTGGCCTTAGTGCGAGAAGTTGTGCTTAATCCTCTAGACACTTGAGGCCCCAGGAAAGAGGGAGTCCTTGTGGAAGGGGAGCACTGTCTTGGAGGCAAGGGGGAGGAGAAATGAGATGAGGAACTGTGAGAGGGCGGTTGGAGGTAGCAACAATTGGAATGTAAATAAATATATTTTTTAAAAATTATTAAAATTAAAATAAAAAAGTACCTTAAGTTTTTAAAGAAATATTTAAGTAAATACAAGAGAACATTAGTTGTATTACTTATTAAAATGTTTTACCTTTCAAGCATTGTATAAGCCTTTATTTATTTATTCATTTATTAACATGTAGAGGATTATTTTTATTTATTTATTTGTGTCTATATATGTGCTTGTCCATTAGTGCAGGCATCCACAGAGACCAGAAGAGGGCACAAGATCCCTAGAGCTGGACATACAGGGGGCTGTGTGCCACTTGGCACAGATGCTGGGAATAGAACTCAAGTCCTCTCAAAAGCATTGAGCTCTCGTAACCAAGGAGCCATCTCTCCTTCCTCACTCATTAACATTTAAACATCCAAATGAAACCACAGTGTTAGAATGAGTGAAAAATGTTTAAACTATCCATATTAACTTTCATATTGAATATTTATTTTTTCATGTATTTCACAATATACAGAACAACTTGGGACCATAGTTTATGCAGACAATTTATGTCAACAAGTATGCACATATTAGAGGACTCCATGTACAAGTGTACTTTTCTGTTATTTACATAATAGAAATAATTTGGAGACTACTAACAATGTATACAATTACCACAATATGATGGTTAGCTTTAGTTGTTACTTTAAATAACCCAGAAAGAGATTCAATGAGGAATTGTTTAGGTCAGGTTGTCCTATGGACATGGACGTATCTGTGGGGATTGTCTCAATTAAGTTAGTTGATGTGGAAAGTTCCAGCCCATTGTGGGTGGCACCATTCCCTAGATGTGGGGGTGGGGGAGGTCCTAAAATGCATAGTTGGAGAGATTGAGCTGAGCACAAGAAGTAAGCAAGCAGACATGCGTACATTCATTTCTCTCTTCTCTTGTATTCTCTTGTCTTCTTTTGTCTTCTCTTCTTTGGACAGTGAGTTTGATTTGATTAGCTATTTGAAGTTCCTGCCATGACTTCCCCAAAATGGACATGTAAGCTAAAATAAACTACCTTTTCCTCTAAGTTACTTTTTGTCAGGGTATTTTATCAAAGGGACAGAAATTAAGCCAGGACACATAGTATCCTAAGAATGTGTCTGCAGTCCATCTTCTGCTTGGTGCTTTGGGGAAAGAATCCCAGCTATCCATAGACCTGTAGGTGTGGTACAAGCTTGGTGACATAGAGGGAATACCTAAGGCCCTCTGTGTTCTTCTAGCTGCCTTTGCCTTTAAAGAGCAAGTGAAACTCAGCTAACCTGGGGGCAGGTCCAGGAAGAAACACATGGAAGTGTCCCAGGTTTTCTGGAAATTCCATCTCCTCTTCTGTAATTGCTTTCTGTTGTCTTTTTAATTTTCCTTTTTTGCAAATTTTAATTGTCATGGTTTGTGTGTGTTTTCCGCTTTCAGCTGCCTCCAATCCTTTTACAGAGGCGGCAGAGCATAAATCATAAATAGTTATAATAACAGCCTATGAAAAAGAGCACTAACCTTTTTCTTTTTCTAAACAACCTAAAAGATGAATGCAATTGCAAGAGGATTGCTCAACCTATTTAGCAGAAGTGGTCCTTTTAAGCACTTTATAAGCAATCATTTACATTTAAACAATTAGTGTTCTAATTGCTAACACTCTATTCACATCAAGCCAATTCCTTTTGGCACAGATCTGTTAGCCTAATAGAGGGTTGGTTCTGCTTGAACTGAATGCAGTGGCAGATCTTCACAACAAAACCGCTGATGTGGACGACTCTGGTACACTCCTTTGTATCCCTGCAGGACCCAGAACACTGCCCTGCCTCAGGTCTCCTCTAAAAGATATCTCAAATGACACAGACTCTAGAATGATAGGCTGTAAATAGTCTAACAGATCATCTCGTCAAAACTACATTTTATAAGAGAGAAAACTTATGCATAAACAGTCCCTCCTGAAGCCATCCAGTAAGATAAGGGACTATCTGGAATCCCAGTGCTACTACAGGAAAATAGGAGGCACAGATAGGAGATCATTATGGCAATCCTATATGCAGCAGAGAACAAGAGACTCTGCCTCAAACAAGGTGGACAGCTAAGAACACCATTCCAAGGTTTGCCCTCTAACCTCCACATGAGAACCATAGCGCGCACACACACACACACACACACACACACACACACACACACACCACTGCTGCCGCCACCACCACCATTACCACCACTACACCAGATGGGGGCTGGTAAGAGAGAGAGGGAGAGGGAGAGAAAGGGATAGAGAACTCTTCATCTAGTTCTCTAGTAATCCACCTTCTTTTCTAGTACTGAAAGGGGAGGGGTGTGTTATTTAATTTAGCTCTCTCTGTAATTCTCACTGTCTTTCAAGGTAATTAACACAAATTTCCAAGCCTTTTAGATGGCTTGTGATGATTTCATCTTTGCTCATTATTCCCAGACAAGGACTTCCTGCTGTGAGGAGAAAGTTCCCCATTTTCCATTTCTGCTGAGTTTCTGACAGCTCCCTGACATCAGGGCTGAGAAGTGACGAAAATCTTAGCCCTATTGTGGGAACCCTGAAACCAAATGTTGTGAGCCATCAACCCGAGCCTTGTCCTGGGGACTGACTTCTTCATTCAATTGTCTATGAAGAAATCAACAACTATTGTATTTCTGAGACACCCCCATGCCATCGTCACCACCCCTTAAGACACACTCTGTGTTGAGAAAACCCAGGCGACAACTGCTAATGAAACAACAATGGGCCCTTGCTCCATCAAGGACAACTCCAGGAAAAATAATTACAAGCAGGGATGCTCTCCAAAACCCACAGATGGCTCCACCAGCTCTTTCCCCAGAGTTAAAGACAGACCTGACAAACACTATCAGCCTCAAGGATGTCAAAAAGTAGAGAGACCAGGGAAAAGGGGAGAAATAGATGAAGACATCGCTAGCTGGACCAAAAGAGAGGCTGAGGTGGTGAGCAGCGGGAGGGTGGGGGAGATTCCTGAGTGAAGAGACATCACAGCTGACATCATTGGGCAGGGCAGGCTGAGAAACAGCTGAGCTAGCAAAAAGAGCTCCCAGAAGTCTCAAGAGACAGCCCCACAGCACAGAATAATCCAGCAATAATCATTCTTCTCTGGCAGCACAGACAACACCAGTGAGGCTGAGGAGGGATCCAGGGAGCTCCCAGATTTCTTGAGGCAGGATAAAGAGGAGTTGAGGAATCCAATGTCACCCCTCTGCCCAGCTGAAGCTTGCTCTTCTTCAAGGGATCTAGAAGTGACAACTTCCAGCCAAGACACAAAGATTCTAGTTGTGTGTCTTTAACTGGCTATTCATCACTCTATTTGGGTCCCTCATCTCAGATCTCTAAGCTAGCAGAAATTTGTATAAAAGGGAAGATCTGCGGTTTTCAGGTGTTTGCTTTAAGTGTGAAATTCTTTGCTCTAATAACTTCATAGCATCCTGCATGAATAATTAAGTCTAAGAAGACAGAAATGGAAATGGCTCAGGCAGCACCCCTATATGGTAGACACCAATACTAGGACAAAGGTCAAACCACTCAGATAAAAGTTCAGAAATACTTTCCAGCTTGCTCCTTCTGTGTTAGTGGGGAGTAAGGCCTTGCAGTAAAGTTAGGTCTGAGGATTCTAGAGCAGGAAGACGGTAGACAGACAGAAACACTAGAAAGCACCAAAGGTGATTATCCCAAGGAGCCATGAGTTCAAGTTGCTGTACCATGGAGCTGTACATTTGAGTATATATACTGTCCTGTGGAAGCATGGATTTGAGTTGTCCTGTGGAAGCATGCCTTTCAGCAGCTGTCCCATAGAGCTACACATTTGGTTAGCTCCTTGCGGTTGCTCTCATGCTTTGTCTGGTTTAACTTCCTTCCTTCCTTCCTTCCTTCCTTCCTTCCTTCCTTCCTTCCTTCCTTCCTTCCTTCCGTATGGAACATAGTTTTCAAAGAAACAAAACATACAAAACTGATCACAATGAAGCAAAGACCCATTTTCTTGCAGCCCTTCTTTGCTAGCACCTCATGGGACCCCAAGATACTCCTGACTGAAAACAACTCCCCATGGCAGTAGTTAATACCTGTGACCTTTCCTGAATGTTATATATGTAAACTATACTGCAATCAGGTATCTTTCACATAGCATAATTGTGAGATTTGTCTACATTGTATTCTACTTTCTTCATCCATCACCTATTCATGAATACCTGGGTGTTTTTCTTCATAAGCTAACATGTGTGTGTGTGTGTGTGTGTGTGTGTGTGTGTGTGTGTGTGTGTGTGTGTGTGTGTTGGTGCCTCTGCATGCAGGTGTGGGAGGAGCATGCTTGTCTGTGTATCTATGTGTGGAAGTCAGAGTAACACTTCTACCGTTATTCTTCAGGTGCCATCCATCATGGGTTTGCTGAGACAGGGTCTCTCACTGACCTAGAACTTGCCAAGCCAGTTAGCCAGTAATTCCTAAGGACTTGCCTATCTGCTTGCCAAGTGTTTGGATTACAAACATGCACTACCATAGCTGGCCTTTTAAGCATGGGTCATGGGGAACCAAACTCAGGTCCTTGTACTTAGAAGGCATATACTTTACTGCCTGAGCTATCCTTCCAGACCTGCTTTCCCTGTTCTCCATACTGAAAGGAGTTGCTATGAAACCTTGAGAATTCCCTCTTCGAGCCTCAACTTCACAACTGGCTGAGATTTCTGTGAAGGTTGCAAGGACAGAGAAAGACCCCAGTGACCTGGATTTTTAGAGACTTTTAAGTGCTTCAAAACCAACAGTCTCACTTTGTTCTGGTCATTGCTGCCAGCCTGTCATCTAGCCAGTGTGAGAGCTCCCCACAGCCAAGGAGGGGAACATAAGCCAATACAGCCCTGGCGGTGCTGTGCCCACCCACTATGGGGTAAGTTGGCATCCTTACACACATGGGGTCACACATGAATTCCCAGACAGTTGCATCACAGCATCCATGGAACAATCAGGCAGGTGTCACAAAGCACGGACACCCAAACCAAACCAGCTTTAGCAAATTTCACAGTATATCAGGGCCTTCCCTCACCAGCCTGTGCACACAGGGGAAACCGAAACTGATATATGTGCTGGAGACTCCGAGACAGACCTCGGACACTGCCTCTCTCAGTCAGGCCTTCATTTTGATCCTTGAAAGAGAATATCTGGCTACAAAGATCTTGGGAAACATTTGCAGTCAAGGGGCTTCCTCTTTTTCCCTGGTGTGTGTGGGTTTCACCAACGTATTTTTCTGCTAGGCAGTCCCAAAGATGAGGTGACAAGGTCAATGACCCGGCCTTTGGGATTATAAAATATGTGCATTCATTAGAAACAGCTTAGCCCCGAAATGCCACCCCATGCACTGGCCATGGGATCCCCCAGTGGAGAGACCTAGAGGTGGAGATGGACCTGTTCCAGCAAGGCCTGCCACCCCACACTTACTGCTACTATTGGAAATCTGATCCCAAGTAGGCAGAACATATTCCTAATGTTAGCAGAGACCAGGCTGGGGACCTGGAGAGTAGCATGGAGCTGAAGTCTGCTTTGCAGCAGATGGTTCTGTCCCAAGCCCATGACCTCCCTAGAAGCGTGTGTGTGTGTGTGTGTGTGTGTGTGTGTGTGTCTTTCGGTGACTACATGTACATATGTAAGTATGCATCTGTGCATGCAGAGGTCAGAAGACAAACTTGGCTGTTGTTTCTCAGATACACTGTCCATCCTGTTTGTCTGTTTGTTTTTGAGACAGGGTTCCTCACTTTTATCTGGAGCTCTCCGATTTATCTAGACTGTCTGACGATCAAGATCAACAATCAAGAATCCTCCTGTCTCCACCTCCACACAGCTGGGATGACAAACATGTGCCACCAGATGTAGCTTTTTAGAACATGAGTGCTGGGGACTAAATCCAGGTCCCCAGGCTTGCACAGTAAACATGTTGACAACTAAGCTATCTCTCTAGCCTTCATACATCATCCTAAGCACACCACCCAAGAGGATGGGTACAGATCCCTCTGCAAAATGTTAGCTTTAAATATTTACATGTGTGTGTTTCACTGGGTTCACTGGGTTACCTGGAGGCCAGTAAACTGGGAAAGGGTCAGGGGAGGGGCTTACTAGGTATGGGAAATGGAACCCAGTATTATAAAATGGTAAGGAGAAATAATAGAACTGGAAGGGGTTAGGGGAGCTGGGTAGAGGAGGGAATAAGAAGCTGGTGGGGTGATTTACATCAACGACATTTTCAGAGAATCATATAGGAAACTACTAGTATAGAAATTTCCAACAACACATAAATAGAAAAAAGATCTTTAAATGGAGTTATTCCATTGCAGAATGACAATACCCCACCTAGACACCACGGGATAATGAGTGAAAAACTCAAGCCAGGAATGGGTTATTTCTTTTGGAGCTATTGTTCAGTGAAATCCCAGAGCCCCCCAAATAGTACAGGATACTGCCATTGCCCTTGGCTACCCTCTAGAACTTGACAGTAAGACACTGTCACTGGAAACACTACATACTGGATCATAGAATATGAAGAAATCAGGCTGGCACTCACCTGGGAGCTTGTGCCTACCTGACTAGTCTTCATAGTACTGGAAAGCATTGTGCTTGCTACTTGACGAACAAAGTAATCAGTAATATTACCCAGCTGTGAAACCTTGGAGCCACAGTAAAGCCCAGCCTGGCAAGATACACCCACTGGTGCAATGGTAGCCTGCATGTAATAGGAGTAGCACCCACTTTCTGAGAAGTCGCTGGTTTCTTTAGTTCAATAAGCAAGGTTGCATTTACTGTGGGAGGTCAGTCCTCTGATTGGGGTAGGAGTGTGGCCTGACTGTAGCTCTCCTTGAAGAAAACCAAACTCTAAACCAAACTCCACACTCAGCAGTATCTTGAGAAGGGTTTGAAAGGTCAGAACAGCAGAGGCAGAGGCACTGGTGGATAAGTCTCGTTGACCAGAGTGCCAGGCCCACTCACCTCTCCTCTGTGGAAGACAGACACCCAACCTTAGTGTCCATCCCTGCCCAACAGGAGTTATAATAATGTACTCCATTGGGCTGCAATTTATAATAGAGGATTAAATGAAGAATGGATCTTGGTGCCTAGGTGTAGTGAGAATTTTGGTTTCTTTAAAAATTCAGCTATGTTATGTGAATCTGTTTTTACTTTAGTCCCAGGTGTGGGATACGGGGCTGCTTCAGATTATCCACAGATGCTAGGAGAGGTGTGATTTTTTTTCTTTTTCTTTTCCCTTTTTTTTTCCAGCTGCAGATAGTTTAGGTTTGGGATGGTGGAACCTGAGCAGGACCTGTGGCAGCTACTGCTGCCTCTGCTGCTGTTGCCCATGCTGCTGGTCCTGCTGCTGCTGGTCCTGATGCTGCTGGTCCTGCTGCTGCTGATCCTGATGCTGCTGCTGGTCCTGATGCTGCTGGTCCTGATGCTGCTGGTCCCTGCTGCTGCTGGTCCTGCTGCTGCTGGTCCTGATGCTGCTGGTCCTGATGCTGCTGGTCCTGATGCTGCTGGTCCTGATGCTGCTGGTCCTGATGCTGCTGGTCCTGCTGCTGCTGGTCCTGATGCTGCTGGTCCTGATGCTGCTGTTGCCCATGCTGCTGGTCCTGCTGTTGCTGGTCCTGATGCTGCTGGTCCTGATGCTGCTGGTCCTGATGCTGCTGGTCCTGATGCTGCTGGTCCTGATGCTGCTGGTCCTGATGCTGCTGGTCCCTGATGCTGCTGGTCCCTGATGCTGCCGTTGATGGTCCCTGTTGGTGCTTGTTCGTGCTGTTGTATTTGCTATTGCTGGGTTTCTGGGTTGCTAGTTGGAGATACTTAGATGACAAAGCTTAGACTTACCTCAGGGAACTCAATGCCCCTAGTCAGCAGGAAGTATTCTAAGAGTCTAGGCCCCTTTCCCATCTAACCTTCTTTCTCCCTTACCTAGTATTGGAGGTTTGGAAGGGATTAGGATGAAATAAGGTTTGGAAGGGTGGTAGATATAAGAATCCAATAAAGTAGCCAAAAATTATGGTTACACCTAGAAGGTAAAAAATACTCAAAAAATAATATAAGCTGTTGCTATTCTTTTTCTAAAGATTTAATTTTTAGTTATGTGTGTATGTGTCCATGTGTATGTGTGTGTGTGAATGTGAGTATAAGTACCCACAGAGGTCAAAAAAATGGCATCAAGTCCCTTAGAACTGGTGTCACAGGCAATTGGGACCCACCCGATGAAACGAGACCAGCTGCCTCAGGTTCCTGCTGCTCTGCCTTCTCTATTGTGCCTTTAGACTGTGAGCCAAAATAAACACTTCTGTTGTTAGCTGCTTTTGTCAGAGTATTTTATCACAGTGATCAAAGTAACTGATACATATATGACAGTCCCCTACATGTGCCTGCTTTATACTTTTACACAGCACCTCACTCTATAGCTCAAGCTAGCTTTGAACTTGCAATGCTCTTGGCTCATCCTCCTGAGTATTAGGATTTTAGGTATGCACCACCCGCCACCATACCTGCAATTTTATTTTATTTTTTTAAATTTTATTTTCTAAGTTTTTTTTATTTACATTCCAAATCATTTCCCCTTTCCCGTTTCCTCCCTCCCCGAAAGTTCCATAAGCCCCCTTCCCTCCCTCTTTTCCCCATTCAACCCCCTCTCGCTTCTCTGTCCCAGCATTCCCCTACATCCAGTCTTTCCAGGACCAGGGGTCTCTCCTTCCATCTTCTTAGAAATCTATTGATATGCGAATTCTGTCTAGGGTATTCCGAGATTCTGGGTTAATATCCCCTTATCAGTGACTGCATACCATGTGTGTTCTTTTGTGATTGGGTTACCTCACTAAGGATGATATTTTCAAGTTCTGACCATTTGCCTAGGAATTTCGTGAATTCATTGTTTTTAATTGCAGAGTAGTATTCCATTGTGTAAATATACCACATCTTCTGAATCCATTCCTCCGTTGAGGGACATCTGGGTTCTTTCCAGCTTCTGGCTATTATAAATAAGGCTGCTATGAACATAGTGGAGCATGTGTCCTTATTGCATGCAGGTAAGGCCTCTGGGTATATGCCCAGGAGTGGTATAGCCGGATCCTCCGGGAGTGTCATGCCCAGTTTTCGGAGGAACCGCCAGACTGCTTTCCAGAGTGGTTGTACCAGCTTGCAAGTCCACCAGCAGTGGAGGAGTGTTCCTCTTTCTCCACATCCTCGCCAACAACTGCTGTCTCCTGTGTTTTTGATCTTAGCCATTCTGACTGGTGTGAGGTGGATTCTCAGGGTTGTTTTGATTTGCATTTCCCTAATGACTAAGGATGATGAACATCTCTTTAGGTGCTTCTCAGCCATTAGATATTCTTCAGGTGAGAACTCTTTGTGTAGCTCTGTACCCCATTTTTTAATAGGGTTACTTGCCTCTCTGGAGTTTAACTTCTTGAGTTCTTTGTATATATTGGATATTAGCCCTCTGTCGAATGTAAGGTTGGTAAAGATCATTTCCCAGTTAGTTGGTTGCCGCTTTGTCTTTTTGACAGTGTCTTTTGCCTTGCAAAAACTTTGTAATTTAATGAGGTCCCATTTGTCTATTCTTGATCTTAGAGCATAAGCTATTGGAGTTCTGTTCAGGAAATTCTCCCCTGTGCCCATATGTTCCAGGTTCTTCCCTAGTTTCCTTTCTGTTAGTTTCAGTGTGTCTGGTTTTATGTGGAGGTCCTTGATCCACTTGGAATTGAGCTTAGTGTAAGGAGATAAGAATGGGTCAGTTTGCATACCTGCAATTTTAAAACCCACATCAAGAGCCAAAAAGAAAAGGAAAAGCAGCAAATCAGCCTGAAGATGGGATGAAGTGCTATGAAGGAGACAGAACAGGGGAGAACACACATTGTTAAATTTAAAACAACACAGCTAATAAAGTGTTTTTAGCTTAATGGCAAGTGGGGTTTCTATTGATTTAATTCTTTACACCCACCATTGACTCAATAAAATTGCTTTTTAAATGAACTCAAGTGCTTTTAGCTTACAATTTTTGAGGTCAATAAAAGTTACTTTAAAATTTGTTGCACTGCTTTGCACATTCTGAACAGAGCATTCTCTGGACTTAAGCAAGACCCATTTGCAAATAGAATTATTTCTAGAAATATGTATTTTTGCTTCTCCACATTACCATCTGCTATAATCAGATCTGGGCAAAGAGGAACATGCATAATCAACAGTCACTGTTCAGAGTAGCTGAAACCTAAACCTGAGCAGAGGGTCTGGTCGCTCAATGATGACAAGCGTCCTGCTATTATTTACTGTGATGGTAAGGGCTATAAGCCATGTGATTTTAGTCAATGTGTTAAAGTTTTTAATAGACATGGAGAACGTCAACAGAAGCAAGAATTGGCCAATTATGAGACTAAAGACTTGATTCTTGCAGAGGACCTGAACATTCACATTTGGCAACTTATACTCTAGCTCCAAGGGATCTGATGCCCTCTTCTGGACTCCTCAGGCACCTGCATTCACATACATCACATACTAACACTGAGATGAACACATTTAAATTCAAAATAATACATAATTTAAAAATAACAAAAATGAATCTTAAAAAAGAATGAGCCAGATACCATTCAGCCTTCATGTCACTGGGACTTTATCCGGGGCCTCAAGCACCCACTCTCCTTCCTCACACTTCTGAGAGAGCAACAAGTGAAAGCTACATATGCTTGCTTCTTGAATCTTCTATAGGATCTTTGCTACATCTATTTCCTGTGGAAAGCTCAGATTTGAGGTTATAGTACAATTCCCACAAGTGGCATTGTAAGCACATAAAAACTTTACTAGCAAATTTACAGTCTGAAGCCCATTTTATACCAAAAAGTCCCTAATATTGACATTCCTATAAACAATGGCAAAGAAAAAAAGCCCATCACTCCTGTAGCCCATAAGTGCAAACATATTTGCCAGGTGTTCTCCATAGTCTGTTCATCCAATTGCCTATAAGAGTCAGGAGAGTCACTTATACCACAGGGAGGGAAAAAACAATGTTCAAAGAGAGTGGGTTTAGGGAGATGGCTCAACGGGACCAGCATTTGCCATGCAAGCCTGAGGAGCTAAGTTCAGGTCCCAGCATTCACATAAAGCTGCATAAGGTGGTGCTAGTACACATACTTCTAGCACTAGAGATAGAGAGAATGGTGGGTCTCTAGCACTCACTGGCCCATCAACCTAGCCACAATGACAAGTTCCAGACTCAGTGACAGATCCTATCTCAAACAACAAGCTAAGAAGTAAAGAGAAGCTACCTGGCCCTGGCCCCTGGTTTCCTCATGCACCAGACAAGCACATTCACACACGTGCACAACATTCCTACTTATTGGACTCTGGTATAAACTCTAGCAGATGTGATTTCCTACCGTCATTACTGCACCAGCCTTCTCCCCACAGTGAGAAGAGCTACAGCAGAGGCACGTAATGCACTCACTTCGTTTGAGGACAACAGTTTTGCAGTGATGTGCAGGCGGTCCCCATGAGAGGAGGGGGAAGTGTAAGCTTATGAAGGTTTAACCCACAGCCAGGATTCCAATATCCTCTCAAGTCTACCTTAGTTTGTCCCAGGCTCACACTTGTGCCTGTGCTAGCGCAGAAGCATCTCCTGGTACTGGAGACATGGCTCAGTTCATAGAGTGCTTGCTTCACAAATGTGAAGAGCTGAGTTCAAGCTCCAGAAACCACAATGATGATGATGATGATGATGATGATGATTTTAAAAAGCTAGGGTTTGAAAGATGCTCTTGGAGAGGACCTGAGTTTGGTTCCCAGCACCTAGATCAGGAGACTCACATCACAACCACCTGTAACTTTAGCTGTAGGGGATCCAACACCCTCTTCTGGATTCACATGCACATGCCCACACATAGGCATAAACATATACAAGTAATTAAAAAATAATAAAAATTAAATCTTAAAGGACTGACCAGTTACTATTAAATCTTAGTATCATTTGGGAGTTTATTAAGAGCAGTGGGTACCCTGTCCTCCACTAGCACCCACAAACATGTGCACATGCACACACACACCATATTTTTTTAAGTCATGAGCAATGGGGTGATAAGATGGGTAGTGGTTAAAGATGGATACTTGGAGCTCACTGACCAACAACTAGAGTCTACTTGATGAAGTTCTGGGGCCTGACAGTACCTAAGGAATGACAAACAAGATTGTCTTCTGACCTACATACACACACACACACACACACACACACACACACACACACATATACACACACACTCATACTGTCATTCTCTCTCTCTCTCTCTTTCTCTCTCTCTCTCTCTGACAAAGCAGAAGCCCTAACGGGGAACTTGATGATGATAATAGGTAGGTGACTCCTCTCCTCTGAAAGAGAAGAAAACAAAAACACAAATTTGCATTAATGAAAGCAACAGGCCAAATGTTCCAAGAAGCTGAAGATAAAGGTAGATAGAAAATGGGCTCATGCATGCTGATGTCCTGGGAGAGGAGAGACAGCCAGTGTGGGTATCACAGAACTGGGAACAGGGAGAGGAAAGGAAAAGCAGAACCGTGGAACAGCTCACAGACACCCAGAGACAGGCCAGTCATGTGGGTAGCAGCTCACAGGTTAGACCGCAAACATCAACATCAAACCCTCTTCCCCAAAATGCTCAGTTGCTCAAGTTATGAAAATGAGAAGACAGCTGGCATAGGACTTGGAGGTTGTTTTGTTTCTTGTTTTCTGAGACAGAGTCTTGTGTAGCCCATTCTAGCCTCAAACTCACTATGTAGCTGAGGATAACCCTGAACGTCTGGTCCTTCTGCATGCTGAGATTATATATGTGTGCCACCATGCCTGGTTTACGTGGTGCCAGGGATGTAATGCAGGACTCTGCGCATGCTAGACAAGTACTCTACCCTCTGCGTCACAACCCAAACCCATTTGCTTTTCTTTTTTAGCTCTAACTCTTCATTTTCGCCTTCCTTACCTCATTTGGGACACACTTTTCTGATCCTTATTCTCTGTTCCTGTGGTTGCTTCGCTTATGAACCACTGTTGCTTCTATTACCACTGTTTCTACCACCACCTCAACTTCCACTCAGTCACCACCAGAAACACTTCTAGGCAATCTGCTCCCCATAATCCAACAGCAGCCACAGGGCCACCGACCCTCCATCAGTATCTTTCCCACAACCACTTGTCTCCCTAAATGCTTTGTTGTTTGAACATTTTTAAAGCTGTGTTTCTATTATTTATTTTGTGATTTGGGGTGGGGTGTGCCACAGCATGCACGTGGAGGTCAGAGGACAACTTGTGAGAGCTAGTCTCTCTGCTAGGTGAACCTCTCTATCCTGGTATTGAACTTGGGAATGGCACTTTTAGTCACTGAATCATCTCGCCAGTCAACTGAACATTTTATAGCCCTAAAGGTTGCCTTCTGTTTCTTATGTTATTTGTATTTTTCGTAGTGCTATGTATTAAGGACAGTTTAAATTCTGCCCAAGGCAATATATAAACACAGATATATAACTTCCCATGATTTAATGGAAAAGCATTAAAAAATCTAAATTGGTCTATAAATCTAAGTGAATTTGTCAATATTGCATGAGTAAATAATGTCCTATATTACCAGAAATAAAAATGCATGAGGCTCATCTTGCTTCTATTTTGATGAGTGATGTGTGCATAGTCCTCATTCAGACTCAGTGTGTATATGTGCACGTGTGTGCTTGTTTGTGCCTGGATTTCTGGGTATAAGCTCATGTTCATACATGAATGTAAGGAGATCAATCTTGGAGGTACTTTCTCCTCAGGGGGCATTCATCTTGTTTGTTTCTTTTAATTTCTCATTATTGGGGGAGCAACATACAGTTCATACGGAAAGTTTATGGAATTGGTTTTCTCCTTCCATTGCTTGGGACCAAATTCACATTACCAACTTGCATGGTGTTGGAACACTGTCCAAAAAAGGAGTCATGCAAGAAATCAAAAGGCTTGTGAGAAAACTCCGAGAAAACAAGAGTCTTGGACCTCAGTTCCTTCAAAACACAGAGCTGTTCTTGAAATGTGCTTTTTTGCTTCTCCCAGGTGTAGTGGATAGGGGTGAGTTTTCTTCAGCTGTTTTTATTCAGATGCCTCTATGGAAAAACCTGTTTTTGCCACAGGTTAACTTGTTCTTGTGATTGTATACTTTATTTAGGTGACTCTTCTTTACCTTTAGAGTATAAATTGTCTGATGCTCTGAATAAAGTTGCCTATTGCATGAGATTTGACTCTGCCATTTTTAGGCCCTTTTCTCCCAGGTTCATGCTGAGTTCAACTAGAGAAGTAAGCAGCACAGGTATGGGGGTGGATCTGAATGAGAATGGTCCCTATAGGCTCATATATTTGAATTCTTGACCCCCACTTGGTGGGACCATTTGGGAAAGAGTACGGGGTATGGCCTTTAGGGAGGATATTTGTCACTGTGGCAAACTTTGATGTTTCAAAGGCCCATGCCCTCCCCAGTTACCTGCCTCATACTTGTGGATGTAATATCTCAGCTATTGATCTAGCACCATGTCTGCCTGCCTACTGCCATGTTCCCTAGCATGAGGATCATGATCTCTAACCCACGGGAACCATGATCTCCAAGTGGAATGCTCTTTTTTTATAAGTTGCTTTGGTCTTAGTGCTTTATCACAGCAATAGAAAGAAACTAAAAAATGTGGAAACTGCCTTTACCTGCTGAGGCATCTTATCTATCCTAGCTCAGTTTGTTGTTGTTGTTGTTGTTGTTGTTGTCATAGTCTCTCACTAGGACTTGAAACTCATCAATTCCTCCAGCAAGCCCCAAGGTACTCTCCTATTTTCATTGCCCCAGCACTGGGACTTCAGGCATGCAACATCACACATGGTATTTTATGCAGGTTCTGGGGATCAAGTTCAGGTCCTTATGCTTTTGTAGCAAGCACTTTTCTGACTGAGCCATCTCCCCACCCCAACTCAGGTGACTGAAAGTCTAGACACTCTATTTCTTCCCTGAAAAGGGGACAAGAATATAGGACCAGCACATACTTTAGAACCAAAGATAAGATGTCAGGCATAAGGAGATACTATAGCCTGTACTACAAATGCCAAGGAGGGCTCATCTAAGCATGTCCTGTGGAACTTCACTTTGAGCAACTTCTTCCCAGATGAGCTTCACCTGTATGCTGTTTATCACAAGCACCTGTCTCACAATCCTCTTCCTGAGGAGACCAAAGCCCATACTGACTTTCTAGGAAGATCTGGGAAAACTCCAGTCAAGAGACAGGGAGTTTGCAGTGCTGTGTAAGCATGCACATACACACACACACACACACACACCAAAATGCACACACATACACACATATACACACATGATATACAACATACATTCACAGGAACACATGTTCATGAGTGCACTCACACACACACATACACACACACATACACACCACTACCATTACCACACCACACACAAACAGCACCCAATATACACATAGATGCACATGTACACATATACCATACACTCATCCCACAATAAACATACACACATATACACACACACACATATAGCATACATTCACAGGAATACATCTGCACTTCCTTTTTTCTTCTATAAATGTCTCAACAAATCATTGACTTGGGTATTGTGTTTCAATCTGCCCCCTAGTCTAGGGTAAGTTCTCCTCCCTGGTTGAAGCATAAAAACTTGACTTTTGGTTCCCAGAATCTAGGTAACTAATTGCTGGGTAGGCCTGCAGCCTACCTGTAATTCCAGTGCACCAAAGGCACAGACAAAGGATCCCCAGAGGAGCAGCTAGCCCTACCAGCCAGATCAGTGAGCTCTGAGTTTGGTTGAGAGACCCAGCCTCGGTGAACAAGGTGGAAAGTTAGATTCCAGAAGTCAACTTGAGGCCTACACATGCAGGTATACATATATGTGCCCACATGCATGCAAATACACATGCATGCACCACACATACAATGTACATACAACATACTGATCCACCAGAAAATAAATCACCCCAGAAACAATAATAGCCCTCCATCATCCTAAAGGGAAGCCAGAGATGATAATGATCATTTCTGTAACTAGCTTCCATGTATCCTCTATTGGAGTACAAGAAGGCATATTACTCAGTGTGCAAAATGTACCCCCAGCATTTGGGAGGCTGAGACAGGAGGATTGCCAGCCAGGACTACAGACGCAGACACTCTCCAAAACAAATCTTCAGTGTGGTCTGATATGTCCTAACCATAGTCCCCACTGCCTCAGGATCACCACTCCAGCTCTGGGCCGCTGGGGCAGCTTTCACTCACATGAAGCCAAGTGAAGAAAGGTAGTGCTGCTGTGCAGGACAGAGAGAGGCAGAGACAGTTCCTGGGACTAAGCCAAGTCCAGGGAAATTGCCTGCAACATCGGTGGGAGTGTTCATCCTGCTGTTCATCCTGAACCAGCAAGGGGCTGATGTGTGGGCAAACCAGGCTCTTAAACAGTTCTTCATCCATTCACGTATTTGATGCCTTCCTCCAGAGACTCTCCAAGGAGATTCTATTTGGTATAAGAAACATCGTTGAACATTCTAGGAGTGACTTCTACAGTGCCAGTCACATCTCATTCTCTCTAATTCTGATAAATTCAGAAGAAAGTGAGTCGACATTAGAGGTCAGTCTAAATCAAAAGGAATGTTTTTGAAGAAACTGTATTTGGTAGTGAATTCTTTAACAATGTTTGAAGTCCCCAGGATGGATGAATATTGAGTAGGACATGAAAACAGCAATTTTTGCATTAGGTTAGAGTCAGGAATGACAAGGGAGGGCATTCTGAGAGCCTGGATTCTACACGGAGATAAAATGCACAAAATCATTTATAGCTACAAGAATCTAGAAGAATAAGCACTTTATACAGAGCAGGTGACAAAAAGTAAGAAAACAATTTTGGCTCCACCAAGGAAATGCTTTCATTAGAACCATCCAAAATGCCAATGACATTGTGAAGCATGGGCTTCTTTCCCCAGAGTACCTGAGATTTGGAATGCATACAGTACAGGTGAGCTACAGATGGAGCTCAGTTAGTAAAGGGAGGGAAGTGAAGGGGAGGAGGTAAGAGGGGGAGCAGAGGGTTATAAAGGGAAGAGAAGGGCAGAGATTTGAAAGTACCACACATCAGGTTCTAGAAAATTACATTAAAACACTATCACAGCAAGTGAAGAACTTAGAAGTGGCAAGCTGAGACACCTGCTGAGGACACTATTACATTTTTATTTTTTTTAGCAATTCCTTTTATGTATACAGAGCTTCCTTGCTCACTACCATTTATTCAACATTCATGGCACCTTAACTAAAGGATTGTATTACACGACCAAATCATCCATAATTCTATTTGCAGGCTTCTCAGCCCATTGAAATCCAAAGCAGAGACCTCTGAGAAAGGTAGCAGAAGAGAAGCCCCACTAGTGAAAGTCTGTGAGAGAAAGGAGGTAAGGTGATACCTAGTTCTTGTCCTGCATGAGACAGGGTCTGTGAAGGACTTACAAGCCAGGGGAAATCTTTACAGGGAGGCTGAGAGGGCAGCCTAACTGGAAGCCCTCTCCATGGGCAGACACCTGCCTACTGGAAGATAGCAGTAGAAACCCAAGGATGTGTACTGTTTCTCACACGTACTGGACCTACAGGATCAGAAGAGGCTATGGTAGAGTGCACCAGTCCAAGAGAACTACAGGGAAAGGACATACAACCCCCTTCCCCTACACACCATGACCCCAAAACCACTAAGGCTGTAGAAGCCAGTGGCTATCTCTTCCTTCTGCCATATAGGTCCATGTGGAACCTTCCTGAGCCAGAGAGATCTGTCACCTTTCAACCCAGCCCAGCTGTGCCAGCAATTCACTCCTTAAATGAAATGGAACATCTATACCACACACACCCAGGCTCAGGGAGCATGATGGCAGAGAGAGGGAAAAGAAGGTAATAGTACACAGGCTGAGCAGACATGCTGTGAATTGCTGACTTCTGGGATGATGTGATCACTGCTTGGATATACTCAGAACAGCTGTTGTTACCTATACAAGACCTGCAGAAGATCAAGCTAGTCAAATTTCCATTCACGAGATGGGCTCATGAGACCCCCTCCCCTATCTGAGGGGCTATTCAAGCTTCTGGAAGAGGGAAAGTAATTATTCTTTGGGGATCTGTCCACTGGTAGGTTTCCCATTGTCCAGGGATGGCTCATGCACACATGGGCAGCCGTAAATTGACTCATTGGGTTATTCGAAATAGAGGGTATAAAGTTGGAAGGATGTGAGAAAGATGTGGGGGAAGAGTCCAGGAGGAATTTAGGGTAGATATGATAAAGTTGGAACACTGTTCATATATTCATGTATGAAATCCTCCAACCGTAAATATAAAATATTGTAGTAAAACAGCAGCAGCAACAGCAGCAGCAACAACAAAAACTAATTAATGGGCTGGAGAAATGGCTCGGTGAACAAAGCACTCACCCTACAGGCAAAAGAACCTGAGCTTATCTTCCCTAAGTTCACATGAAGTCAGATACAGTAGTCCTTGTCTGCAATCCTTGAGATCCTATGGGGAGACGGGAGGCAGAGACAGTAGCATCCAAAACACTCCTGGTGCCAGCTGACCTGGAGTACCCAGGAGTGAGCAATAGATCCTGCCTTTAACAAGATGGAAGGAAAACTGAGACCTGAAGCTGTCCCCTGGCCTCCATATATGCACATGGCAAATGCATGCCCACACTAGAGAAGGGGGGAGGGGGAAGAGGGAGGAGGGAAAAAGGAAGAGAAGGAGGGAGAGAAGGAGAAGGGGAGGGAGGGGAGAGGGAGAAGGGGAGGGAAGAGAAGAGAGAGAGCGGGCTTTTGCTTTCTGGTATACATGAGCTGCGTGTGGGTTACAGACTCACCCATGGCTATGAGGAAGTAGTGTCATTCTGGGATGCTCATCTGTTTCTAAGAGGCTGAGATGAACCTACCGATTATAGAATGTTGATTGACTTGTCTGTGGCATGGACGAAGCCCTGCCTGACAGCAGCCACGCCACACTCGCCCTCATCCCAAAGTACAGAGCTGATTAGCGAAACTGATTATTTCTCGGCATCTTTCCTGCACACAAGCTGACTCGCAACAAGATCAATATTTACTCGATAGCAAACGCATACTATATTAGGAGGCTGAGAAAAAAAAATAACCCAGAACAAACATGCAACTCAATTCAAAGAGCTGTGAAATCCCCTTCTTGAGGTGATTATCTTTCTCTGCAAGCAAAGGCAGAAATATCCCTCTCCCACCTGTGTCTGGAGAGGCCAGAACACAATCTGCACTGCGGCGGCTGGCTGCAGACAGGTGTGAAACCCGCCATGCCATGTGAGCCTGTGGATTAGTGCCTCCTCAGCACCCCAGGACAATAGGCAAAAGAAGCTCTGTGCTGAAGAATAGTACCCTGCTCAGGGCCACCTCAGCTCCCTCCAGCATGGCCCTGATTCTTGATTTTATGTCCCCGTTAAGCAAGCGCTACAAGCCAAGACGGTTGCCTCATGTTAAGTCAGGCTGAATTCCAGGAATTCCCTAGAGAAGCTAGTTAGAGCTAGAAAGCTTCTACCCACACCCACCCCACTCCCCAAAACAGAGAGCCAGCTGGGGGACTGGGAAAGTGGTTCAGTTGGTGCAGCCTGAGGACATGCAGTTGATCCCCCCAACCCCCACACCTGGGTAAAAAGCCAACCACAGTGGTACATTGTAACTCCAGTGCTGAGGAGACACAAGACAGGGGGATACCTGGGCTTAACTGGCCAGTCACTCTACTCTAATTAGCAAGTTCTAGAATCAGTAAGAGACCCTGTATTAAAAATAAAGGGGAGAGCATTTGAAGAAGGCACCCAGAATGGAACACACACACACACACACACACACACACACACACACACACACGGAGTTGGGGATCTGGGAACTGGTCACAGTGGACCTCCTTTCTTGTCTCTCCACAGAGAGTTTTCTAGGCTCAGAGAGCCTCTTTTTCCTGACATTTCTCCTTTCCTGTGCACATTGCCTAGGCTGCATACTCCATCATTTCTCTCCCAGCCCTTCCCAGACACAAAGGCAGCCTGCACTGCATCCCAGTCCCACCTCTCCAGCTTGCCCCCATCCTTCCTGGTGCTTCCTTTCTGGAGCTAGAATTCAGACCTTGCAGAGCATTTGCCCTGTTCTATCTGTCTCTCCCAACTAAACCAAGCCATTCAGCAGCAATTTCAATGTCCTCTGTGTATGCTTAGTGACTGACATGTGACTAGGCAAAACAACTTCTCATCAAAAATACACTGAAAGACCTAGCATGATGCATAGAATTGACCAGGAGTTGGCACTGTGGGTGTAAATGCTGCTTCCAGAGGCAGGGGCATCATCCATGTTTTACTGGAAAACCTCCCACTTTCCAAAAATGAGTCTAATGAGCAATCTGCTTCCAGGGTCCCTTCATAAAGACACTGTTGTTTCTAAGACAGCCTACAACTTTAATGTGTCAAATCAATGTAGTCAAAGGGCCCTCCATGGATGGCCTCCATAGATATCTTCCTACAGGAACTGATCCTCATTGGGCTAGACTCTGGCACCATCACCTAAGTTCCCTCCTTCCTGTCTGCCTAAAAAACTGGATGGCCTTCTAAGGCTCAAAGGCCATCATGAAAGATGGGCAGAAAGAACATGAGAACAGGAAGAGGGGTGGAGTACTGTGGAGCACTGTCATCCAGGCTGGGTGTAGGGCTGATTCTGATGCTAAGGTCCTGTTCCCCAATTGGTTCTTGATTTCTCAGTAAAGAAAACAAAGGCCAATTGCTGGGCAGAAAGAATAGGCAGGACTTCCAGGTCCCCACAGGCAAGAGAAAGACGGGGGGGGGGGGCGCGGGGGGAGAGAGTTGGCCATGCTTCAGAGAAAGAAAAGCCAATCAGCCGCATGTGATCTCAGGTGGAATGGCCACAGGCCACTTCTACATGTGGACAATTGGGGATGTTAGGTTCGAGCTAAATGTAACTGGGCAACTAAAGCTGAGGACAGGTGGAGATGTGCAGAGCTAAGAGTATTGATAAGTTCTTCTCCAGGTGGGAGATAGTATCACCTAACAATTATGTCTATAAGGCAAGTTGAAATTGAACAACAATTGTGTCTGTGATTTTTTTATCTGCGGAACCATTATTCTCTGGGTAAGGACTGGTAGCACAGCCATCCCCAGAGTTAAGGCGGAGTAGCAAAAGCTACACACAACAGCTGGCCAGTGAATGCTCACTTTTTTTTGTTTGTAGCAGTAGGAAGCTACAAAAGACCTGTACAAGATTGGCTTGTCAGCCTTTCAAGGACCAGGAATGAGGATCTGATGACAATTAAGTGTTGCTGAAAGGGGAAGATGTGTTCTTCAGCAATTTAGCCATCTCTAGGTTGTCCATGTTCCTCTAAATATCCTCTCATCTATTCCCCAGTAAGCAACATAATTAAATTCATCACAGAAAGTATAAATTCTACCACAGAAAGTATATAAAAGTGTAATGACTAGAGCTGAAGAAGAGAGGGGTCAGCAGGAGTGAGGCAATGAGAGATGGCAAGGAGGTGGCATGCATATATATATATATGATAAATATACATTATAATATACATGTGTGAAATGTCATCATGTGGCAGTCGTAGATTAGTGCCCCACCCCATTTCTTAATTCCCATGCCCCTATTTCTTAATGCCATCTCCCTCATGGTTTAAATATTCACCATCCCCCACAACATTATACATTTGCATGTCTATCTTTCTCTTCCACCTCCTTCTCCATCCTCCCTGTATGAGGAGCCTCTGCCACATGCTCTGGCAGCTATGATGAACTCTGCCATGCCTTCTCTGTTATGGTCGACTGAAACCCTCGGATGATATGAACTAAAACTACATTTTCCCTTTTAGTTCCTTCTGTCAGAGATCTATGGCAGAGCAGCATGAAAGAAGATGGTATGGCTCTGTCCACGCTGTGGGGTTTGTCTATCCATGCTGTGGGGCTTGTTCTCAACTGCATATCTTCAAAACAAACAAGTAAAAACATGACTCTGTCTGTTCCACAATCAGAAAACTCAGGCTTCTGACCTGAGAGGGGAATGTTAACGTTCCTTCAGTTTTTGAAAGGGAGCCCTCCATTCAGTCAGGCTGCTCTTTGAGTTTAGCATGCTGAACTTTCTCCTCTTAAGCCTCCACAAACAGCCCAGATCCTCATTTTGATGCTTCCTAATAGCCCGAGATATCATTTTCCCAACCAAGATATCATTTTCCAACCACGCGCTGGGAGTCTTACATCTCCTAAGACATCTTTCTAGAGCACATCATCTCTCAGATGAATCTCGATTCTTTAGACAGCAAATGTTGCTTTTCTGATGCAGCTCCTCCAAGCACTTCTATCACAGTTCCAAGGATAGATTCTAAAAATTTCACTAAGGAATTTTCCATCACTCCATGAGCCACACTAAATCAGTAAATCAGCAAATCAGTAGGAAAGGGCTTGGAAAACAGGCCCTGAGGATTCTTCTCACCCTGCTCCTACCCTCTGAACTTAACTTGCCATGCCTCACCAAGCAACAGGGTTCTCCCCACTTGAATGCCACCTTTTGCTGAATCTAAACCTGCTCCCTCTCTGTCCATTAGGCCAGATAATGATCCATTAACTCCTTCAATCATTCCATCCTAAATGTTCAGTCAGTGAACATTTACATTACTATACAAATAAGCCTGAAATAATCAACCTATAATGAAGGAAAGTTTACTTGGGGTCATGGTTTCAGACGTTTTTGTCCATGATTGATTGATCCAATTGCTTTGTGACCTGCAATGAGACAACATGATACAGAGAGAAAATGTAACAATAAAACCACTTACTTCATAAACACACACGTGTGCACATGTGCACCAGGTGACATTCTTCACCTTCCACCGTTTTTGATACAGGATCTCTTGGTCACCATTGTGTATATCAAGCTACCTGGACCACAGGCTTCTGTGGAGTCTCCTATCTCTGCCTCTCATCACACTGTAGGAATACTGGGATTACAGACATGTGCTGTCATGTCCAGATTTCCTGAGTTCTGGATTTGGAACTCCTGTTTTCATGCCTGCATCACGTCATAAGCACTTTACCCACTAAGCCATCTTCCAAGCCCTAGACCCATCTCTTAAATAAATGCTCCATTACTTCCCAGAAGTGCTATCCTTGGGACCCAGCCATCAATAAATGGGTCTTTGGGGACCATTAATGAACTAAATTCTCAGATGACAGAAGCACAAGGTTTACCTTGAAGAGGAATGCACTAATAAGAATAGTGCCTATCCTAAGGAACCTCAATTCCTTGGCAGACACAGAAGCAATGCGACCTGTGCATGTACAAAGAGGTGCCACAGAAACCTAGACTGCATTTCCCTGCTATTCACTCACGAGCCTGTTCAGCTCTTAGACCGTTGGCTTGGATAGCATACGAGTTTGACTTTTGTTGCTGTAGTAAACGCCCTGACAGAAAGAAATTTCGGAAAGAAAGGGTTTATTTTGGATTGCAATTTCAAGTTACAGTCCATCAGTTCAGGGAAATCGAGGCAGGAGCTTTGGAACAGCTGGTTACGTCACATTTAAAGTCAAGGGCAGAGAGAAATGAATGCATGCTTACTAGTACTCGGCTCACTTTCTTTCTTTCACACAGACCAGGACCTAGCCTAGGGAATGGCACCACTCACTTCTGAGTTGGGTCTTTAATTAAGACAGTCTTCCTTTGGCATGCCACAGTCAACCTTATCTAGATACTTCTTCATTGACACTACCTTCCAAAGTGGTTTTAAGTTGTGTCACATCAACAAAGTCATCACAGTTAGAAATATCTACAGGAAAAATGGGTGCTTGCATGGCCATGTATGTGCCAAACTCTTCTCTGTCTCTAGCTGTTTTTGTGGCAATGAACATCAACTATACCTTACATGGAGAAACTGAGCCACCATAAGAAGATGATTTGTATGTGACTGGGTAACATTTTCATGCCTATCCAGGCTCTCCAGCAAGACATAAGAATCAAGAGCATCAGGGCTTTGATAGTTGGTGTAATTTCAGTGCCTAGAGGCTGCTAACAAAAGACTTTATACATTGTTGGTCCAGGAAGACCTATTGCTTTGAGTCACAGCATCTAATCAGATGCTCTCCCAAAGAACAAGTGACTTATCTTAGCCATATTCACAAACATGCCAAGTATATGATCTTTTTATTGGAGGGATGTCTGTGTGCAGAAGTAAATAAGAAATAGGACTGTGATATGGATAAAGTGCTTTCTGCACAGACATGAGGACTTGACTTTGGATCTCCATGACCCATGTGAATGCAGATACAGTAGCATGTAAGTCTGTAATTCCAGCATTCCTAGAGTAATCTGGGAGGAGAGACAGGGGAATCCTCAGAAGCTTGCAGCCACCTGGTCTGGTGTCTGCAGCATCGATGAGACCCTGACTTGAGAACAAGGTAGAAGGCGAGGAATGATACCTGAGGTTGCACTCTAATGGTCCACTCACACTGTGGAGCATGTACCACACTCACATGAGCACATTATATATACACACAAAAGATTACAAGAAAACAGATCAGCAGAAGATGCTGAATAAATTCCAGTTCCCCTTGTGTGTGTGTGGTGTGTGTGTGTGTGTGTGTGTGTGTGTGTGTGTGTGTACATTTGGGTAAGCCCCATGGCTCCTCTTGTGTACCTCTGAAGTGTTGAAATAATAAACAGGTACCACCACACAGTTTCTATGTGGGTGCTCAGAATCAAGTTCAAGTCTTTGTGCTCCCACATCCAGCAGTTCACCGACTGAGCCATCTTGCCAATATACCCAGTCACCCTGATAAAAGTTCTGAACTATTTAGATCCCCCAAGTACCTACAAATGATCAAATAAACCAAGTAGCCTCTGACTTTACAGACTGCAGTCCATTAGTTTATCTTGCTTATTTTTCAGTCCCAGTTAAACCTGAGTTCAAAGCAAGGACCAAAGCTTTATGTGTCTTTGACTCCCAACATAGTGACTGGCTGCATTTTTTTTTTTGGACAAGTAAATAACCAACAAATGAGAGAATGTACTCATGAGCAAATTAGTCTGAGCAAAAACCTCCAAACCCAGATGCATGACACCTCTGTCAATGACACACTAAACAAACCTCAAAACTGGAGTTACACAGATGCCAATGAGTTGCTTGACTTTGGTCTTTATGATCCTCTGCGTTTCTTTTTCCACTAGGAAGAGGGCTTTGGAGATAGGGCCTGGGGCTTGTGAGGTGATGGATTACCTGCAGGACCAATAGGAGCTCCCATTTGCACCGAAATGGATAGGTCCCAACCCCACTGTGGATGTGCAGTTTTTCATTATATGAAATGGAAAAGTGATTTAATAATTCTTTCTGTCTTATATTGCTTTAAAAGAATTTCAGACAGTTAAAAATTGCATGGATTTTTCCACCATCTGTGTGAGAGTGGGGAGGGAATGCTGCTGGTGGTGTTTTTCCTGTTTTTAATATGAGCCAGATGAAATGAAAAGATTGTTTCTCTGCAAACTCTGGGTCAAGCACCTATAGAGGCTCAGAGACTTTCTGAAAGTGATTGTATTATCTTCACCCCCTGACAGGATATCATTAGGTGGTGGATCATTTCAACATTTATTATCTTTCATGTCCTTTTATCTTCATGCTAGGATTTCTTTCAAAATTCCAATTGGCACATTTGCTTTCATTATACAGCGCTGTCTTCTACCAAACCGACTTTCAAACGGTTTTCAATATTCTTCAGGCTCACATTTGTCATCTCAGCCTGAAATGGTGCCCTAGTTATGTCTGTTTTAGCTTGTTAAAAGGAAACCCATCCCGGGGGATAAAGTGCAGGAGACCACACCTTCAGAGGAGAGCTGTTCTTGTTCTGGATGAGTGCAAAAAGTTCGGTTAGGAGAGGCAACTATTACGGAAGCCAAAGCAAGGCAGCAATGTCTAGAGAAATGGAACAACCAGTGTTCCTGTTTAGAGTGGTGTCCGCTATTCTGACATCTGGAAGCATTCCGCACACTGTGGCAATACTCCTACAACCCGCGTGGGGCTATCTGCTGGTTCACAACGGGGTTGCTCCACTCAAGTGCCAAGGGGGGCCCGCTTTGATTTTGCTTTGAGAGTCAGCAATATTCTTCCAGCTGAATAGCAAAGGAGAGGGTCTGGGAAGGGGGGAAGAGAAGAGAAAGAAAAGGGGGAAAGGAGGGGAAGAGAAGAAGAAAATGGAGGGAGAGGGACAGGAAGAGAAGGTGGAGGCGGAGAGGTTAGGGGGAAGAGGAGATGAGTAGGAGAAGGAAAAATTAAAGAAGTAGGCACCATCACTAAACTTCTTGTCTTCGGCCGCTTTCAAGGATGCTTGCCTACGGCCTGCCAAAGCATCCCGTTGACAAAGCAATGAGACACCCTCCCTTGAAGGTTCAGATTTATTTGGATGTCTTCATTTCTACCATTGCTTTGCAAAGCTAAAATTTATTTGTATCACATGGACATTTGAAGGAGTTTGAAGGATGCTTGAAAGTCTATCCTACAGTGTTATCAATCAGAGTTATGTTTTGATAGAATCAGACAGCAGCCCAATGTCATCTTGGACATGAGTTCCACAAGGCGGTACTTCCCCAGAGAAGACAGTCTCAAACCTTGCTCATTTCCCAGGCAGAACTAAGTAAGCTGCTTTGGTAAAACAGAAAAATTCAGGGTATGCATTTATTTAACAAGAGATAAAGTCATACAACACTCTGTGTGTGTGTGTGTGTGTGTGTGTGTGTGTGTGTGTGTTCATGTGTGTGTATGTGTGTGTGTGTGCATGTGTGTGTGCCTGTATGTGTGTGTGCCTGTCTATCTGTCTGTCTCTCTGTGTGTCTGTGTGTGTCTGTCTGTCTCTGTGTGTATGACTGTGCATGTGAGCATGTCTGTGTGTGTCTGTCTGTGCGTGTGAGTGTGTATGTGAGTCTGTATCTCTGAATGTGTGTGTCTGTAAGTGTGTCTTTCTCTCTGTGTGTGTGTGTGTGTGTGTGTGTGTGTCTTTAGACCAAGAATGAACTTCACCTATCTTTCTCAGTTGTTCTCCATCTTATGTTTTGAGGCATGAACTCTAATATTTTGCCTGGAGCTCATAGATTTGGCTAGACTGATTGACTAGTGAGACTTTCTGCCTCTGCAGATCTGGTATTACATCATGCCTGGATTTTCTGTTTTATATGGGCTCTAGGGAGCAAACCCAGGTCCTCATGCTTGTGAGGCAAACACTTTGCCAATTGAGTCATCTCCCCAGCTCCTAGACTGAGATTTCTCATTTGAAAATCTCCAGAAGACTTTAGCTAGTGCTGTGGTTTGAATATGAAACGTCTCACATAGGCACCAGTGTCTGGATGAAGGTGCTGTTTTAGAAGGCTCTGAGCCTTTACACAGTACAAGCTTACTGGAGGAAACAGCAGGCCACTAGGCAGAGGTCTTGAGGTTTTATCACCTGGCCTTCCTCTCGGTCCACTCTCCCTCCTACCTGCAGCTGCGATGTAACCAAGTGTCTCAAGCTCCTGCTGCCATGCCTCGCCGCCATGATGGACTGCATCGCCTAAAACTGTAAGCCACACTCTATAGATAGTCTTCCTCCCCAAGTTGTTTTTTGACAAGTGTGTGACCAGACACGCAGCAAGAATAATAACTAAGACAACTGCAGATGAGTTCATCTCTGAGCTCGAGACCAGCTAGGAATGAACTGTGGAGAAACTTATTCATGGTTTTAAAATAAATTCCACATACCTCTCAGACTCAACCTTCACCCCTTCATTCACAGAGGTCAGAAAAGACAAAGTTGTTATAATCAGTTGTATTTTATTTACAACTGTCCATGTTCACCCCGTGTAAAGAGCATTTCTCCATTTTGTTTTGTCATAGCTTATGGAATGTCCTAGCAACATACCCTTCCCTGCTGTGTCTAAGCAGAAGTTTTAAATTTAAAGAACAAGGTCCCAAAGAGAAGATGTATGGATCCAAACTTCATCTAAATGCAACTTGTATCAAATTTTGTGAGCTTACAACTCACATTAGCGAGAGTGAGGAGTGCATATGTAGCCTTGTAAACCATTGGGATTATTTCCTACTGCAGCCAAAAATAACTAATACACTTTCCAAATGCTGTTTCCAAAGTTGGGAAACTCAGTCCTTCTCTCCTTCTCTGAATGACACTGCACCCATATGCACTAATTCAGATGTAATAGACGCCATCTGCACAACATTCTTTGTTGAAACTGATTATACCACAGACTTCACTCTGAAGAAGCTAAGGGTCTAATGAGGAATAATGGCTAGAAATAAGAAGTGTGTGGCAGCTGTCTAAATGTGATGGCAATTAAGACCCAGGGATTTCAGGAGTCATTTCTACAACTTTTCTTCAAACATAGCATGATCATGTGTTATCTCCTTATTTCTTAACACACGAGCAAACCAAACCTTATTTTTATTAAAGGTGCTCTAGTGAACTATGCCTTTTCTTAAAGGCAGGGCCAAACACAGGATAACCACAAATCACCCAGAAGTTTCTAGAGAACGATTCCCTCCTTCCATCATCAAGTTCCTATTCTCTTGTCAAGTTTAATGATTTTTCACTTTTAAGAAAAACTGTACATTTTCTCTTTTCAAATTATTTCCATCATGTATATAAATATATATCTATCAATCGCTTGATGTATTCTCTACTTGTGAAAATAGTTTGGATAAAATGTCCCATAAATTTTGCTTGTAAAATAATGAAAGAATTTCCTTCATTCAACAACTTGTCTCTCAGGAAACGGGTTCGAGGAACCAAGTTAACGATGTTAGGTAAAGGAAAAGCATACAGTGTGGTCTAACTCATGTTAGGGAAACACTGAAGTGTAAACACATTACAAAGTAGAGGGCCTGTTGAATCATCACTCTGGGCATTTTAGGAGTTGCAGCTTGGAGCTCCCAGCTCCAGGAACCCTTCCGTCCCTTAGAAGGAGTTTTGCACAGGAATGCCTTACTACCTAATGACTGCCTTGACTGTGGCCACCACCCTGAGCTAGGGACATGGCTCCTGTTTGAACCTGTTGCCTCCCTAGCAACAAACAGTGTTCAAAGGATCTGTTGTAGAAATTGCAGGAATCTGTGAACTACACTCATATGTATGTAAAATGATAGCTATCTCCTACATCATGTGTGTGCATTGGGGAAGGGAAGTGTACGTGCATGTATGTGTGACTGTACACACATGTGGAGGCCAGAAGACAGCACCAGGAGTCCTGTTCTATTACTTTCTGCTTTATTCCTTAAGATAGGGGCTCTCACTGAACCTTAATGAAGCTGGAAGCCTATCTCTCCACCCATTACAGCCCTGAGTTTACAGGCACATATGAAGCAATACTTGGCTTTTATGTGAGAACTGGAGATTCGAACTCAGGTCCTCATGCACACTGTGCAACAGTGCTCTTACCCACTGAACTCTCTCTCCAGGCCCTGACATCCATGTTTATTTTATTTCTTGCTTTGACTGTCACATCAAATTTTCCTCTAACCAAATTCTAACTTCTGGTCCATCCATCTTGCTCTCCCAATACACCTTGTCTGGTTCAACAAAACTTCCCTAGTCATTTATTCACCACAGTGGGATTTATGTTCATTCCTGACCCTCTTTAGCTATTTGAAGTTGAAGGCCCCTAATATTCCTGTCTTCCTTCTTGCTTCATACATATTGTGGTGGTTCGAATATGCTTGACTCGAAGACTGGCACTATTAGGAGGTGTGGCCTTGTTGGAGTATGAGGGGCCCTATTGGAGGAATTGTGTCACTGTTGGGGTGAACAATGAGACCCTCCTCCTAACCACATGGGAGCCAGTCTTCTCCTAGCAGCCTTCAGATGAAGTTGTAGAACTCTCAGCTCCTCCTACACCATGCCTGCCTGAACTTTGCCATGCTCCCACCTTTATGTTGATGATCATGCACTGAATCTCTGAACCTGTAAGTCAGCCCCAAATAAGAGTTGCCTTGGTCATGATGTCTGTTCACAGCAGTAAAACCCTAACTAAGGTTATACAAACTTTGCATTTTGTTGTTCTGCATGATTTTGTTTATGGTTTCAAGTTAGATCCAACAAAGTTCTAATTTATCTGAATTCCTTTATTATCATCGAGGGGGGGGAAAGGGGAGAGAGAGAGAGAGAGAGAGAGAGAGAGAGAGAGAGAGAGAGAGAGAGAGAGAGGTTTAGATGTTTATCCGAATTTTCAATAAATGGTCCAAATTAAAAACTTCTTACTTCAGAAGTCCCCTGGAGTTATATAACTAGATAGCAGAGGGGCTGTGTTCAATTGATAGAGTTCTCACTTAGCGTGCATGAAACCTTGGGTTTGATCCCCAAGCACTACAACCTACATAGGGATGCTTAGCTGCATTTCTAGCAGTTGAAGGTAAACAGGAGTTCAAAATCGTCCTTAGCTACATAGTAAGTGACAGGCCAACCTGAGCTACATGGAGCATTGAAAAAATATGGGAGAGGAAGAAAGAAAAGTGTAGAGGGAGGTCAGCTGACAGGCACAGGCATGTTTGCACAGAAAGAATAGCTTCCCATGTCCTAGAATATAATGGGACAATTATGGCTGACAAATTTATTGTATATTCAAAATAGCTTAGCAGAAAAGATTTTCTCTACACAGTGAAGTGATCAGTGTCTGGGGCACTGGAAACACCAGTCATCCTAATATGATTATTGTGTATAGTCATACACCCAAACGCTGCCTTGAGCTTTATAAATATCTATAATATTATGTATCAATTGAAAATGAAAATAATTTTAAATTCCATCATTTCCAGTGATTCTTTATTCTTCAGTTTGATCCTAGCAATTTCCTCTGAATTCACACATTCTACTAAGGAAATTCCTGAAGCTTACAAGATCTGAAAGGTTCAGCACCATGTCCAGAGGTTGAGAGCACCAGCTGCTCTTCCACATGGCCCAGATCCAGTCCCCAGCACCCACACTGCAGCTCATATTGTAATTCTAATTCCGGAGCATCTGATGCCCTCATCTGTCCTCCAAGGGCACTGTACTCACATAGCACAGAGACATATTTGCAGGTCCAAGATGCATCTAGGCAAAATAAAATAAATCTTTAAAAAAATGTAAAAGTATAGCCTGTTCCATATTAGCTTGCTGAGTAATCCTTGGTAAGTCAATCCCAGTGTCTTAGGGTTCCCTTGCTTTGCATGTCTTGTGAAGGTGTGGGGTGACATCATTATTTCCCAATGGGTTCGCAGACAGATCTAAAAATAGACATGATACTAAGAAGTAATTCTGTGTTCACGCAAGTTAATTTTTTTAAAGATCTTATTTTTTTTTTAATTTTATTTATATGTGTTGGGGGATATGCTCACATGTGTGCAGGCCAGAGAAAATTGCTCCTCCTGAGGCTATAGTTACAGATGGTCATGAGCTACCTGGTATAGGTGCTGGGAACAGAATTCTGGTCCTCTGCAAGAGCAGTATATGCTCTTAACAGCAGAACCATCTCTCCAGCCTATCATATACATCACGGTAGTAAAATCCCTTAAAAGTGAGTTCTTAAAATGCCAGAGTAAGAGAGGTTTGCCATTTCCGACCTTATCTGTGTTGGTCGGGTTCAGGAGTAAGAATCTTCTGCCTTGTGAGTGACTCTGGTTGAGCCCTGACATGGTTTCAGTCTGAAATGTCCCCCACAGGCCCCAGTGTTTAAAAAGGCCATCCCCTTGTAGCTCTGATTCAGGTGGTTATGGGAGCTTTGAAGAACCTAGCTGATGGATACAGTCACAAGCAGTGGACTTTGGGAATTGTAGTCCGGTCCTGCTTCCAGTTTCTTCTCTGCTTCCAATACATAGATACATGAAGAAGCAAATGCTACATGCCCCCCCATGTCACAGACAGGACCAGGACTGCTGTGGTGCCTTCCCCACCATGAGGTGGGTCAAATAAGTCCTTCGTCCATTAAGTTGCTTCTGCTACATACTCTGTCATAGCAAGAAGAAAAGCTAATTAACACGAAGTCCAGGGTTATGAGAAGTCTGAAGAATGGCAGTAGCGCATACAAAGCTTCCTGGGTTTATCAAACCACATACCTCTATTTTCTTTCTTCTTTTGTCTTGGGGAATTAATATTTCTTCAAACAGAAGGTCTTTAATGGCTTTTCCAGCCTTAAAACATTGATTTCTAGACAGAATGGATTTTTTCCAATTTGGAGGAGAAGGGAAATAAAAATGGCCAGGGCAGAAAGCCCCTGGCTGGAAGACTTTTTGGTACTATAAACTATGGAACAACGAAACAGTTTGTCCTTTCCTCTGGCTCCCAAATTGACTGGATTTTTTTTTCTTTCTTTTGGCTAGCTGGACTCTTTTGTCTTGCATTCCTTCCTGCTGAGAGTCACTCCTGCTTTTGTTAGACATCTGAGTCCACCATTCAAAAGGGGAAAGAGTGACCCTTTCATTTCTATAATGGGAACTAAGTCACTGTGGTTCCCAACACCTCCTGGAAAAGCTGTACTGAATGCTCCTTGTTGATGTACCAGTTGGATCAAGGCCCACCCAGGCATGAGGCTGCTATCTTACATGTCCCTTACCGCCAGTTCTTGATTTGCCTGGGAATAGAAGGGAATCATGACTTGTGCTGAACTCCAGACCCGCTGAGCATCCCTGACCATGACACTGGAACTCCCCAGCATCCCAAGTGTGTGATAATCAATCTTGATAGTCAACTCAATGGACTCTGCAGTCAACGTAGAGACACAGCTTTGAGGGGGTCTGTGAGATCATTTCCAGGAAGGATTAGCTGAGGAGGAAGACCCTCGCTCAGAGTAGGTGGGATCGTCCAGCTGCAGCCCAGATGTTTGCCTAAGGAACACACAGTGCTGCTTGCCGGCCTTTGTTGTCACTGCCGCTGCTGCAGCCACCATAGTCCTTCATTAACATCAGCACTCAGCTTCTTCTGCCTTCCAATGGAGAATACAGACCAGTGGCTCCAGGAATCCTCCAGACCTCCAACATCAGGTTGGGACTGCTGAAGCAGCCAACTTTGTTGACTGAGCAACTACTGGGTTCTCAAACTCTTCACCATGTACACAGCCGTTGTCAGACTACCCAACCCCTGTCATGTAACCAACCTAGTGAATTCCCTTTTCATAACATACATCATTCTGTCGGGTCTTCTCCTCTAGAGAACTCTGCCCAATGCAGCAAGGAAACCGGATGATTACCAAGGAATACTGAAGGCCAGGCCTCTCCTTAGAGTTAGCCTTCCAAAGTGACGGGAATGGCTGCAAATTTGTTAATCCGAGTGTGGTTTTCTAGGACCTGGTTCCTAGTCATTACCATGTGACTGAGTTCGGTGAATGAGTCCCAGAACCGGAGTCTGAGCCCAGGAACCCACTGGGGCACTGAGGCAAACATGAATGTGGAAACGGCCCAGCAAAGATCCTTCAGAAAGGGACAGAGGCAAAAGTCTAGAAAGTATAAGAAGAAAACCAAAAAGTGGATGGGAGGGTTGAAGCAAACCATGTCAGAAGTATTTAACAAATGACGATTCATGTCATTATATCACAGTAAGTGTGAATATTTCTTCTCTTTTCCAGCTCTGATGACCAGAAACCTTTCAGAAGCCCTGCTGTTTGTATTTAGGAGAGTTTGTTTCATATTTTATTTTCCAATGTTGGGGTTTGAACCCATGGCCTCATGCCTGAGAGACAAGAACTCTACCACTAAGCTACAGCCACAGCGAGTCTGTGTATTTGAACTGTGGCTTTAGTACATATCAGATAGTAATACTTGCTACACTCAGCTCCTTCTTACATTAACCTAGTTTCATCACCCTCTTCTGTCACACTTAATGAGGTCTGTTTTAAACTAGGACAGACTTTGAAGGTGATACATACAGTTTTCCCATCCAAAGCCTCGGGGTCCCTGGAACCCTCGAGTATCTGGGTGAAACTAGGGAATTCTCTTCCCGTAGATGCCAGCACTGGTTGGACTTAAACACTATGTATTTCATCATTGCTGGAAGTTTTTAACCCCATTTTCTCTTTAACTGTTGGCCTTTGTGCATGCTGATGAGGCATTAGGGAATGTACTGATTACTGCATATTTGTCTTCTATCAGGCAATTCTGGTGAGCTTCATGCTAATTCTAAAGGATGGAGTGTCAGTTCCCCAGAGTTTTCTGCTGACATAAACCCACGATGGACCAGTAATGGTAATGAGTGTCATCCCATCCAAAGGTTCATACACTGTTTTCTGTTTTGTGGGTTTGAGCATCCTCACAGTGGGAAGAAGTATTCTTTTTTTATTCGTGATGTTTAATAAAAATACTCAGTTTTACTACTGTGATGGAAGATGTCGTGATAAGTTAGATATTCTTACACTGTGAAAAATATTCTTTTCTTTTTTGCTGCCTTTCTAAACATTTTTGAAGCAGAAGTACAGGCAAGGGTGGAGCAACAGCTCCATTTTACGAGCATGGATTCCTGAGTGTGAGCCCCTTCTGTGAAAAAAAGAAAAAAAAAGCTGAGCAGAGTCTCAGGCTTTGAATCCCAGTGCTGGGGCCGCAGAGGCAGGCAGAGCCCTGGAGCCTGCTGGCCGGTCAGCCTAACTACTTGTCGACTTCCAGACTAGTGAGAGACCTTGCCTCACACAGCAAGTATATGGCACTGAGAAATGACGCCTAAGGTTCCCCCTGCTCTCCACGCACGCTCCCGTACCCATGCACATGCACACCTGCATATATACGTGTACCTACATGCACACGTCTATGAATATATTTGCACACGCCCATAAATAGGTACCTAATTAAGTCTAATACCCTTTAGCACCCAATGCAATAAAACATGTAGACATTTCATCAATTATAAATTACATTATAATTTCAAAAATGTTACCACATACAAAAGGCCAATTTTATAAATGAGATTTATATCCTAATAGTAGGTCATGAATGGCAGGCTCTATGGGTTTGTGGAGAAATGTACTTTTTATTATTTAAATTTGTTTGGTTCAACTTTAAGGTATAAATTCCTATATACAAATGAGTGTTTTAAATTTTCATTCATTCATTCATTCATTCATTCATTCATTCATGTTGTTTGTGTGTGTTTAGGTAGAGATTATTCCATGTACCAGTGTGCTTGTAGAGGGCAGAGGACAGCTTATAGGAGTCGGCTCTTTCCTTCCACCAGTGTGTCCCAGGATGGAACTCAGCTGCTCATGCTCAGAGGCAAGTACCTATACTTGATGACCCAGCTCACCATATATGTTTATATGTGTATGTGTGTGTGTGTGTGTGTGTGTGTGTGTGTGTGTGTATACATACATATGTATGTTTTATATATTTTAATATATGTTAGTGTCTCTGGTTTCATGGATGAAGTGGTTCCATTCTCATGTTTTCTTTCCCAGGCATGTGGTCCCTGGAAAGCTGAAGTAGCGTGTTGGTGATTTACCTGTCTCGGCAGCTTATTTAAAAAACAGAATTTTTTTTTTAATTTTCATGAGCACTCTTATTTTACCTTAAGGATGTATTTACTGTCATTTGGGGGAGGGGGTGCCTGCATGTATGCCTCTGAATCATGCGTGTGCAGTCATCATGAAAGCCATCAGCCATATTAGAACTGGAGTTACAGACAGTTGAAAGCCACCCTGTGGTTGCAGGGAATCAAACCCCGATTCTCTGGAAGAGCAGCCAGGGCAAACTTAGCTGCCAAGCCATGTCTTTAGCCCTTCACAGGAATTTTTATTGAACGCTTCGGATTTTCCATTTCTTTAATCAAAGTTGATCCTTTATATTTTCCTAAAATATTATCTTCTCCTTTGAGAGATTTATTTGTCAACAGTGAAATGTACACATTATTTGCTTAATCTTTCTAACAAATGTTTGTATCCTTTGATTTATTTATTTTCTTTTTCTTAATTTTATTTGTGTTCTTATATTTATGAGAGATTTGCCCTTTTTTCAAATGTTGTTATTATATTTACAATTAGTATTTTAGCATTCTTTATTAATCCTTTAATCTTAACTTTTCTTTCTTCTGTCTGTTTTACTTAAGGAGAATTTTCCTAACTTCTGTCATTAAAAATAGCTTATGCTTTGTCATATAATGTTAATATGTTCTACTACTACAAGTCGACATATGTACTAATGAAAGAAACTGGTGCAACATGCCCATTTTGATATGTAATATTGTTATTGATATTCCATTGTTTTCAAAAGAAACTTCATTGTTTTCTAAATAAGTTTGGGTTTTAATCAATATTTAAATTTTTAAAAAATTGGGGTACTGAAGAGATGTCTCAGCAGTTAGGTGTGCATACTGCTTTTGTGGAAGACCTGAATCGGGTTCCCAACACTGATACCAGGAGGCTCAGGACTGCCTGTAACTCCGGATCCAGGGGCTCTGATTACTCTGATCTTGGCTGGCATCGCACCAATGTGCATATCCCCAAACACCATACACAGACATACCACCACTCATGATTAAATGCAAATCTTAAAAACATTTCTGCCAATGGGAACTTTGATTTGTGGGTTTTCGTTTTCCTTTTGCTTTTCCTCTGTGTTTTCTGTCCCCTTTCTTCTGTGCTTTGTTTTTTCAGGACACCACATTAGGGAAACTTTGCTATATGCAGTTTTCCACATACTTATGTTTTCCAAAGGCCTTTTGTGTGATCAGTTTTTCTTTGATTTAATGCATGTCTGATGGGAAGACTGAGTCTTTATTAGTAAGGAAAAAGCATGTACTCTTTGTCCTCCTTAGATCTTGGGCTCAATTTGAGACACACTAAAGTCACCTGGCAGGCGAAAATGTCAACTGAAGAACTGTCCCCATAACTGGGCTGTGGCCATGTCTGAAGAGACTGTAGTAACTCATGATTTATGGAGAAGACAGAGCTTCTCTGAGCAGCACCATCCCCAGGCAGGAGGACCTGGAGTGTCTAGGGAAGGTGACTGGGCGTGAAGTCCAGGAAAGGGCCAGTAAGCAGCACCCCCATGGTTCCTGCTTGGGTTGCTGTCTTGATTTTGCTCAGTGGTGGACTTTAACCTAGCAGTGGACCTCCTTCCTTCTCAATACAGAAGTAATTCTGGGGGCTCCAATTCACCCCTTTTGTTCCCAAGTAATGATTCCCATTTTTATACTTGCTCTAGCCCATTCTAGCTCCTGAATAAATGACACAGAGACTTTTAAGTACAAAATTTAAGTAGCTGTAGGCACTATGCTGGGCAGAAGCGCATCTATGCCAACCTTCCTATGACTGCCTCCTTCCCAGCCATGTGTCCTTTACCTGCAATCTGAGTCTTGCTCTGCGTCTCTTTGCTCTATGTGTGTCCTCCTGGCATCTGAAATACACAGGGCACGAAGCCATCTCCCAACACTACTCAAGTAGCTCTAGCCACAGTGTTTTATCAAAGTACAGAAATCAAACTAGAACACTATCCAAACTAATGCTCTTTAACTGTATTGTACTGGTGCTCTGCGTGTTTGTCTGTATATTCAAGAACTGAAAGCAATGTGTCTCACAGCCGAAAACGGGCTCCTCTATCTGGTCTCCTCCACTTCTATATCTTGCTATCTTTGTTCCATGCTGCAGACTGGATTCAGGACCTTGTGCATTCAGGGCAAGCACTCTCTCCCAACAGCAGTCCACCCGCAACCCTCTCACCTGGCTTTGACTTCTTAGAGTTTTTAACCATTGTGTGGAATGAGCTGGTTCACACTGTTTTCATACTTTCTAGATGTCTCCTTTTGTCATTATAAACTATCTCTTACATCCAATATAACATATATATATAATATAAGATGTTTATAATCACTTGAGAGTAGTTTATCTTTTTTGGAATTTTTTTATTGAATATATTCTTTATTTACATTTCAAATGTTATTCCCTTTCCCAGTTTCCTCCCTCCCAGAAAACCCCTATCCCATCCCTCCCTCCACCTGCTTCTATGAAGATATTCCTCCACCCAACCCACTCCCACCTGCCCTCCCTCAATTTCCCTACGCTGGGGCATCTATCTAGCCTTCATAGGACAAAGGACCTCTCCTCCCCTTGATGCTTGACAAGGCAAACCTCTGCTACAAGTGCAGCTGGAGTCATGTGTACCCCTTGGTTGATGGCTTAGTCCCTGGGAGCTCTGAGGGATCTTGTTCTTCTATGAAGTTGCAAACCCCTTCAGCTCCTTTAGTCCTTTCTCTAATTCCTCTATTGGGGACCCAGTGCTCAGTCTAATGGTTGGTTGCTAGCATCTGCCTCTATATTTGTAAGGCTCTGGCAGGGCCTCTCAGGAGACAGCCATATCAGGCTCCTTTCGGCAAGCATTTCTTGGCATCCACAATAGTGTTGGGGTTTGGTGACTGTTTATAGGATGAATCCCCAGGTAGGACAGTCTCTGGATGGTCTTTCCTTTTTCAGTCTCTGCTCTACATTTTATCTCCATAATTGCTCCTGTGAGTATTTTCTTCCCTTTCTCAGAAAAAACGAAGCATCCACACTTTGGTCTTCCTTCTTCTTGAACTTCATGTCTGTGAATTGTATCTTGTTTATTCTGAGCTTTTGGGCTAATATCCATTTATCAGTGAGTGCATACCATGTGTGCTCTTTTGTGATTGGGTTATCTCACTCAGGATGATATTTTCTAGTTCCATCTTATTGCCTAAGAATTTCATGAATTCATTGTTTTTAATAGCTGAGTAGTACTCCATTGTATAAATATATCATATTTTCTGTATCCATTCCTCTGTTGAAGGACATCTGAGTTCTTTCCAGCTATTATAAATAGGGTTGCTATGAACATAGTGGAATGTGTCCTTATTACATGTTGGAGCATCTTCTGGGTTTATGCCTAGGAGTGGTATAGCTGGGTCCTCAGGTAGTACTATGCCTAATTTTCTGAGGAACCACCAAACAGATTTCCAGACTGGTTGTACCTGCAGCTTGCAATCCCAGGAGTGTTCCTCTTTCTCCACATCCTTGCCAGCATCTGCTGTCACCTGAGTTTTTGATTTTAGCCATTCTGACTGGTGTGAGGTAGAATCTCAGAGTTGTTTTGATTTGCATTTCCCTGATAACTAATGATGTTGAACATTTCTTTAGGTGCTTCACAGCCATTCAAGTTTCCTCAGTTGAGAATTCTCTGTTTAGCTCTGTACCCCATTTTTAATAGGGTTATTTGATTCCTTGGAGTCTAACTTCTTGAGTTCTTTGTATATATTGGATATTGCCCTCTATCTGAGGCAGGATTGGTAAAGATCTTTTCCCAGTCTGTTGGTTGCTGTTCTGTCCTATTGACAGTGTCCATTGCCTTATAGAATCTTTGCAATTTAATGAGGCCCCATTTATCGATTCTTGTTCTTAGAGTATAAGCCATTGGTATTCTATTCAGGAAATTTTCCCCTGTGCCCATGTGTTCAAGGCTCTTCCCCACTTTCTCCTCTGTAAGGTTCAGTGTATTTGGTTTTGTGTGGAGGTCCTTGATCCACTTGGATTTGAGCTTTGTACAAGGAGATAAGAATGGGTCAATTTGCATTTTCTACATGCTGACCTCCAGCACCATTTGTTAAAAATGTTCTTTTTTCCACTGGATGTTTTTAGCTCCCTTGTCAAAGATCAAGTGACCATAGCTGTGTGGGTTCATTTCTGGGTCTTCAATTCTATTCCATTGATCTTCCTGCCTGTCTCTGTACCAATACCATACAGTTTTTATCACTATTGCTCTCTAGTAGAGCTTTAGGTCAGGGATGGTGATTCCCTGAAGTTCTTTTGTTGGTGAGGATAGTTTTGGCTATCCTGGGTTTTTTGTTACTCCAAATGAATTTGCAGATTGTTCTTTCTAGCTCTATGAAGAAGTTATTTGAAATTTTGATGGGAATTGCATTGAATCTGTAGATTGCTTTCAGCAAGATGGTCATTTTTACTATATTAATCCTGCCAATCCATGAACATGGGAGATCTTTCCATCTTCTGAGATCTTCTTCGATTTCTTTCTTCAGAGGCTTGAAGTTCTTGTCATAGAGATCTTTCACTTGCTTGATTAGAGTCACACCAAGGTATGTAATATTATTTGTAACTATTGTGATGGGTGTCATTTCCCTAATTTCTTTCTCAGCTTGTTTATCCTTTGGAGAATAGTTTATATTTAATAAGATAAAAATCATTTTTGTTTAAAGACAAAAATTATCTTCCTAGTTTTCTGTCTTCAAATATTTTTCCTTCTGTTTTTAAGCTTCCTTTACTTTTTCCTCTTCTTTGAAGTAAGATCTTCGTTTTCATCCATGGCTGGACTTAAATGATACAGACGCTGTTCTCATTTTATCACTGGTTATTTTTAACTTTTCTCTAGAATATTTTGTTACATATTTTTCCAATTATTGATGTTTGGAAGCTCTGACTCATAAAAAGAATTATTAGATATTTAAGGCTTCAAATCGTCCCATCTTTCCAGTTTTACATGTAGTCTTGTGGTTAGAGACAACCATTCTTGGTATTTCCTTTCAGCATTTCAAAGGGGTTAGTGAAGTGATTTAAACTTGATTGCATTGATTCTTACGTACATTTAAAGTGTGCCAGTTATAGACTTATTAGTTTTGTATGCCAGTGCGCTTGCAAGTGTCCTATAGCACACATGTGAAGATCAGAAAACAACCCTGGAAACAGTCCTCTTCTTCTACCGTGCAGGTTCCAACACTTGAACTCCACTTACCAACTTGGTGACCAGTGGCTTGTTTTGGGTTTTTGTTGTTGTTGTTGTTGTTTTGTTTTGTTTTGTTTTCTTTGTTTTTTGGGTTTTTTTTTCTATTTTTTGAACTGAGGCGATCAGATAGAACCAGTTAAGTTACATACAGATATATGGGGAGGGCTTTCTAGGTGGTGGCAATAAGTAACAGCTTAGCACAAGGACAGAGAGAGAGAGAGAGAGAGAGAGAGAGAATGAGATGAGGAGATAGTGGTTTACCCCCATGCAGCTTGCTAGTGATGAGTTAGGCAATAAGAACCCTGATCTCTAAGGATTAGTGATTTGTGGCTTATGTTTTTTCACCTGGAGGTTTACTAGGGACTGACATAGTAGTTGGTCATTCTTCCACATCCTAGACCCTGAAGCTCTTTCCTATGCATTATTTGTTGAATTCTTCTCGAAGATAGAACACCCTTAAATTTTCTCTTCTTTGACCATACACCACTTGAAATGACTTACTTGTAAACTTAGTTTGAGAAATTCACTAAATTCATGGGTGTCACTACCCAGCTAGCACTTAAGCTGTAGCCAAGGAGGAGGATCTGACTTCCAGGGTTCTCACAGCATAAAGCTCAAAATGTTCAATCCTCAACAAAATATCCAAAACATTTACATAAACAAAGGAATCCATAGAAAATATATACTAGACAAAAACTTTAATTATCTTAAATATGTTCCTCCCCTCAAAAAAAAGACCTAACATAAATCAGAAAAGTGACCATAACTGAGCAAAAAGATTCTGTAAAGACAGTGTGCAGAAAGAACTTTTTCTAGAATGTTCACAGCAAATCTGAGAAAACAGGAACAATTATCAGCCAACTTGAAGAAGACTATATTAAAATTAATTAGTCTGTAGAATGGGAAGGAAAATGAATAAAGGAAACTTGACAGCCAATGTGATTCTACCACTATTACAAAGGACTCTACAGGCATTACACAGGACACTATCACTATTACAAAGGACTCTATCACAACTGCACAGGACTCTATTCCTATTACACAGACTCCAGAAATATCAGAAGAACAGCAGCAGAAGAGAGGCAACACAGATGTCTAAAGAAACAGTGGCTGAAAACATCAAATTTATTGAAATATATGGATATTAGTATCAAAGGATTTCCATAAGCTCCAAAGAAGATATGTGTAATCAGATTTACATTAGGACATATTAAGAAACTACTAAAAGAGAAAAGTCTTGAAAGGAAGAAAAGAAAACTGGAGTATTCTTGGTGAGGATAACAGCTATTTTCTCATAAGAAAGTATAGAGGTTGAGAACTAATGTTATGGGAGGAAAACCTGTCAACAAAAGAATTCTGCAACTGGAAAAACTATGCTTTGAAAATAAAAGAGTGCTAAATTCCAAAGAGGCATGTTGTATATATTGTGAGTGTAGTCGATAATAGTGTATAATATTCTTCAGATTTGTTGGGAGGGGAGCTAGGCGTATACCCAGTCAGTAAGTAAAGTGTGGAAATGAAGCCCTGGTTTCCATCAGCAGTACTGCATAAAGTACTGCTGCAATTCCATCACTAGGGAGGTAGAGACAGGTTGATCAATAGTTCAAGGTTGTACTAAGCTATATAGAGTCTGAAACTTACCTGTACTACATGAGACCATATCAGAAAAAGCAAGCGAGAGAAGTGAAAGAGAGAAGAGAAGGAGGAGGAGGAAAGGAGGGAAGGAGGGAAGGAAATTGAAGAAAACAAATAACTTATTGGGAGAGAAGACAGACACACACATACAGAAAGAGAAGGGCACACAGATATACATACAGAGAGAAACACAGACACGTTGAAGAAAGACACACACAGAGACACACAGAGAGAGACTCACACAGAGATACACAGAGAGACACACACAGATACAGAGACACACAGAAACACACACAAACAGAAACACACATAGAGATAGAGACACACATAGAGATACACACAGAAACAGACACAGACACACAGAGAGAGACAGAAAGACACAGAGAGAGACAGGGGATAAATAAATAATCTGATTTAAAATACTTAAGCCTTAAGTTATAGAAATATTAAGAGGAGAATAAGTAACCAGTATGAGTATATCTAAAGTATGAGTATGTTGCTATCAAAATTCCTGAAAATAAATAAATTGTGAAAAAATGCTATGAATCAACCATCATGTCAACTGATTGTATAGCTTATATAAAATGGACAGTTTCCTAGAAATACACAAATTACTAATACAAATCTAAGAACAACTAGAAAAATCTCAAACTACTATAACCAAAGAGATTAGACCAATTATCAAATTTTCTATTAAAAAACATCCCCAGAGAATTGTGGTGGGCTGGCCTGATGCTGCTTGTATTTTAATGTTAAAATTTGTTCCTCAAGACCTGGTTGTCCCAGAGAGAGGAGAAAGTCTGCAATAGACCCAAGTGATACTATGTGACCTTGCCCCCAAGTTTTTCTGATTGGTTAATAAAGATGCCAACAGTCAATAGCTGGGCAGAGGAGACATAGGCAGGGCTTGGGGGTTCATAGGATAACTATGAGGGGAAAGACGGTGAATGGAGGAGAAGCTGCCATGGGTTAGGTGAGTCATGAAAACGTGGCCCTGAAGGCTGGCCAATAGAGTTAAGAGCAACCCAGATGAAACATAGCAAGTAATAACTCGGGGCTATTGGGGAAAGTGAATTCTAACATCATAGAGGGTAGACATTTGCCAGGCTCTTGTGCCGTTTAAGGCTCATTGTAAATAATACAGGTTGTGTGTGTGTGTCTTTTATCCAGGAACTGGATGGTCAAAGGTGGGGTAGAGCCCCATATTGGGATTAAAATTTTCTACAACAGAAAATAATTGTTCCCCTATACAACAGCAGCACCACTACTGCACAAGCTTAAATATCTCGTTCAGGAGATTGATCTTGTGCTTCATAGGATTCCCAGCAGGGCAAGATCACTGGTGCCTTGTCTCCTCTAGCAGCCTGTACAGCACCCTCAGGACAATGTCAAGTTGCATTCTAACTGTTCATGTTTGCATCCTTAGACAAACCCTAACAATAACAATAATAATAATAATAATAATAATAATAATAATAATAATAATAATAATAACAATAACAACAGCAACCCTGAAAATAAAAAGTACAAGACCAGATGACTTCGCAAGTGAATTTAAATAGATAAAAGCAAATTAGCACTCATGTGACCTAAAGTCTTCCAACACAGAGATGTTGTCTTTTTTCTAATCAAGGGCTATTTCTGATAACCAGATCATATATAGAAATCATATACTATAACAGTAAATAGATAATCAATTTTGCGTATGAATGATTATACTGCATGTCTATAGCGGCCAGAGGTTGATGTCAGGTGTCTTCCTCAATCACTGTACACATTATATATCAAGGCAAGGTCTCTCATTTGAACTTGGCATTCATTGCTTCTGCTACTTCAGCTGGCAGCCTGCTCCAGGGATCCCGTCTCTGCTACCCACATGCTGGGACAACAGGCAGGCTGCTACACTTGTTTACCACTTATGTGGTCTCTGGCCCCAGCCCCCACAACAAATGGTTTAGCTACTAAGCGCATTCCTATCTCATAATCAATACAGTTTTAAAATGAGCAAAGGACTGGAGCATATCTCTTTCCCAATGGCCGCCAGAACACACAGAAAAGATTGTCAACATCATTGGTCATTAAGAAACTGCAGATCAGAGCCACAGTGATCTATGCTGCATGATCACTGATATATACTGCAGGCTCACTGTGATGGTGTAACCAAAGAACGGAAACAAAAACATGCATTGGCAAAGGCAGAGAAATTTGAACTTTTGTACATTGCTGACAGATTATGAAATAGTGCTGCCATTGTGAACAGAGTCTGGCAGTCCCTCAAAGAGTTAAGTGTAAATAGTTAAGCACTAGCATATGGATTAGAGTGACCATGGGATCTCGCAATTCTACTCCTAAGGAATATATGAAATGCAAATGAAGTATGCAGATTTCTATGCCCATGGGCAGTAGATGTATGGATTCAACCAACTGTCAATCAGAAGTAATCAGCAAAATAATATGTGTGTAATGAACTCAGACAGAGAGATTTTTTTCTTGCTAATGTTCCCTAAACATACAATACAGCAATTATCTATTGACAATGTACCAGGTGTTATAGGCAATCTAGAGATGATTTTTAAAATAAGGGACAATGGGGGTAGGTTATATGCAAGTGTTATGGGTTTTTTTTTACTTTTTAGGGATTCTTTGTGAGTTCCACATCATGCACTCCAATCCAACTCATTTCCCCATCCCTTCATATTTGCCCTCCTCCCTTGCAACCTCCCTGCAAAAAAAAAAAAAAACCAATCTCACCGTGGAAGCTGTGTTGTGTCCCAATGTGTCATACTGTACACCCATTGGCCCAAACAGCTTTTCTTGCAAATGTTCACTGCCACAAGTCATTAGTCTGGTTCAAGGACCAGTGAACCACATAGCCAGGTAAGCGCAGTAGTGAACAATGACAAGTCCCTGTCTCGAACAAGATGGAGGGTGAAGATTCATGCCTGAGGTTTTTCTCTAATCTCCTCATACATGCCATGGCCTGTACATACCTGATTTTACACACACACACACACACACACACACACACACACACACACACACACACACTTAACAGCAAGAAGCCAGACTAACAAAAGTCAATTTGTGATTCTTATTTGAAAGATCCAGTAATAGACAAATCCACTAGGACAGAAAAGCAGACTGGCGGTTTGATTGCTGGGGTGGTCAGGGACGTGGATATTAAAATAGAATGTGGTTGTTTAATGGGTGGAGGATTTCCTTCTGAAGTGAGGGAGAGCGTTCCTATGACCTCAGATTTGGCAGTGGATTCTGAGATTCTACATCAGAGGCACAAACTATGTAAGAAAAGAAAGATAAATTGAACTGGATAATAATGAAAATAACGTTTGTCCAAGGATAGGGAATGATGTGGAAGGAAGCCAGTGAAGAGCTAGGCTAGGCATGGTGGCAGCCAATGAAGAGCGAGACTAGGCATGGTGGCAGCCAATGAAGAGCTAGGCTAGGCATGGTGGCAGCCAATGACGAGTGAGGCTAGGCATGGTGGCAGCCAATGAAGAGGGAGGTTAGGCATGGCACTGTGAAGGCAGCGAACGCTACCAGGACCAGGCTGTATGTCACTGTGGATGACAGTGTGTCACGAGACTTTCACCTTGGTTTCTTAAAACATACATACAGAGACTGGGGGATGGCTCAGTTAGTAAAGTGCTTGGTTTGCAGGCACAAGGACCAGAGTGCAAGCCCAAGAACAGCCCCCCCCCCATTTTTTTAAAGCAGATGTGTTGGTTCATCTTGGAATCCCAACACTGGAAAGGATGAGACAGGAGGATCCCTAGGGCTGATTGACCAGGAAAGTTCCAGGCTTCTGAGAGATGCTTTCTCAAAAAGAAGGAGGAAGAGGGGGAGGAGAAAGAAGGAAGAAGAGGAAGAAGAAGAGGAGGAGGAGAAGGGGGAAAAGAAGGAAGGGTAATACCTGAGAAATAACAGTAAAAGTTGTCATGTCCTTCACATGCATGTCACACATGTGCGCACACACACACACACACACCCTCATAAACAAATATATGTACACATACACTCTTAAGGAATATTCTAGTGGGGCTGGAGAAATGGTTCAATGGTTAAGAGTACTAACTGCTCATCTAGAGGACTCAGGTTCAGTTCCTAGTACCTGCATGTTAGCTGACCTGTAACTCCAGGTCCACTGAATCCATCGCCCTCTTCTGGTCTCTGTGAGTACTGCATGCATGTGGTGCAAAGTCATAAATGCAAGCAAAACACCATACATAAAACAGAAAATTTTAAGTCATTCAGAGGTCAAGGTCCTAACTGACATAGAAAAACAGCTCTTACATCAAAGGGTAAGGTAATTATTCAAGATCCAAATATAAGTGACAATGGCCAAAGAACACAGGCATAAGTTACCCCAAATTCTATGTTCTGACAAGGTAATTTCATGAAGAATTTATAGCAACAGAACAAAGAAAGTCATATTGTGCCCTTCCCCTAGCCTTGAGCAGGCTAAATAGACCTTAAGTGTTAAGGGTCCTCATCAATCCTGTGACATAGAACCTCCCTTGTTCTCAGAGAGTTATAAAATGGGGCTCTGCTACATGGGCCCCACTGTGCTGGTGTCCTCCTGTCTGTTTGTCGATGGCGCTAGTAACTTTTCTAATAAACCTCTTACCTCAAAAGCCCAATTGAATGATATACACCCCATTAGTTTCAGGCATCTGGATACTCGATGCATACTTGGGGAGTGTCTTAAGTAGGGTTTTACTGCTGTAAATAAACACCATGACTAAGGCAACTCTTATAAGGACAACATTTAATTGGGGCTGGCTTACAGGTTCAGAGGTTCAGTCCATTACCATTAAGGTAGGGAGCATGGCAGCACCCAGGCAGGCACGGTGCAGGAGGGGCTGAGAGTTCTACATCTTGTTCCAAAGGCAAACAGAAGACTGGCTTCCAGGCAGCTAGGATGAGTCTTAAAGACCACACCCACCATGACACACCTATTCCGATAAGGCCACACCTACTTCAACAAGGCCACACCCACTCTGACAGAGCCACACCTTCTAATAGTGCCACTCCCTGGGCCCAGCATATACAAACCATCAAAGGGAGGCTTTGGTAGTATGACTTTACTGAAGGAAGTACATCACTACTGGTGAGCTTTCAGGTTTCAAAAGACTACCATTTTTGAATTTGTATTGTTGACTTCCTGTTTGTGGTTCAATAGGTAAGCTCTCACCTGATGCTCCAGCTGTCTGCCACCTGTCTTCTCCACTCTACCACAATAAATTCAAATCTTTCAGAGCCATAAGCCCTGAATAACCTCTTCCCTCTATAAGTTGCCTTGATCATGGTGACTTATCACAATAGAAAACTAACACTCCCTTGAACTCCAAACCCCAAAACCTTCCACATCTGTTAAGGTGATATACCCCAAAAGGCTTTGTGTGATAATCAAAAGATTCTAGTGCCTCTGGGTGGCAGGAACCTCAGGCAGCTACTCACATCCCATCCAGTCAAGCACAGAGAGAAATGAACACATATGTGTTCAGTCACTGGCTTGCTTATGCTGAGCTCCACCATATAGATCAGGTTAGCCTACCTGGGGAACAGCACCACCCACAGTGAACTGGGTCTTCTCACAACAGTTAACTTGATTAATTCAGTCTCACACACACACACACACACACACACACACAGAGACATGCCCTCAGGTCAACCTGGTGTACAGTCCTTCACTGAGATTTGCTGCTCCCTGGTTCTAGGTTGCATCAAATCGACAAGAAAAGCTAATCATCTCACTAAAGGTCCTTGGGATTGCACTGGACTACCTAGCTGATGGAGGACAATCTCCCCATTTTCCAAGAGCCTCACTCATGTCTGCAAATGCCCTTTATCAAATAAGGAAATATTCACAGATTGTGTGTGAAAAATGAACACCCTTATTCTGGGTACCACGGGGCTAAAGATCCAAATGTCAACGTTTCTGTTTATGGAGGAACTTTAAAGCACAGAAGCAGAACATGAACCCCCAACACCATCTCCCTTAGAAAAATGCGTAATCTTCACATTGTTTTATGTCACACAGACATGTTCAAGCCTATGATACTGCACCATCATGCAGGAAGGTGTCAGTTTACAGATTCCATTCTAGTGAACAACATACAGTCAAAATACAAGCAAGAGAATGCAAGATAATTCTCACATTTTAAATATGTTTATGATTTTGGGTTGGACTGCATCCATAGCTACCCTGAGTGCATACAGCTCAGGGCTGCAGGCTGCATGAGCCTATGTGCATGCAAGAATGACATATTTCAGCTAAATGTTGTATCTGTCATAATGCAGTACTTGGGTTCATCAAGATCACTGTTTTCTGTCTTCAGAAAGGTTTAAATTCTTCATTTTTTTTTAAAAGATTTATTTACTTTTATCTTAGGAGTGTGAGTGTTTGTGTGCATGTTTAAATGTGCCAAAGGAGGTCATCAGATCCCCTGAAGTGGAATTATAGACAGCTATGAGCTGTCACGTGGGTGCTGGGACCTGAACCCAGTCCTCTGCAAGAATATCAAGCATTCTTAATCACTGAGCCATGTCTCCAGCTTATCTTTATTATTTTTTTAAATTACATGTATTTATTAATTGTGTGTGTGCATGCACACACATGGGTGCATGTGCACATGACAGAGTGTGCATGTGGATCAGAGAACTACATGTGAGAGTCGGTTCTCTCCTTCCACACTGTTGGACCCAGGGATTGAACTCAGCTCCTCAAGCTCCTTTACCTGATGTGCCATATTATTGGTCCAGTAGCAAATGTTCCAACCGTGTGCTTGCTTGCTTTACTTGCCTCTTTATCAACACATCAGGCTATTTCTTTTTATGGTGTTTTATTGCTATTTCATGGATACCAAGACTTCATACATTCCTCCTCAAAGAATTCTTGAGGTTTGATTCCACATAATCTGTCCTGTATTGACTCCTATATTAGAAAAGACAGATCCAGACTTAAAGGCTGGCCAGCGGGAGGGGTGCTCATAGTTCTTCTTAACCCCATTTGATGGCCGTTTTGGTTTTGGTGAAACAATTCCATATCATACAATTCGCAGGTAGGACAATATGCTCAGAGGTTCCTGAGCTCCAGAGATTAGGAGATACTGTCTTCAGTGCCTTGACTCACAGAGACTCAGAAATGATGAAGTACCACCAAATTAACTCCAGCATGCAATGCTATTGAGCTACCAGTCCCTCCGACCTGCAGAATGTTCCTCACCCTGTTGACATCTTCCATACACTAACAGGCGCATCCATCGTCCCCACTTCCTTCCCCTGCCTTGCTGTTTTATTGGAGTTTCCTTGTCTCAGGGGGGACATGGAAGGAGAAGTTACTGGGTGGGAGGGGCAGGCAACCGCACTCAGAGTGTCTCACAGGAGAAGCAAGAGCTGGGTGTAGCTGGTAGACCTAGTTGCAACTGTTCACAGCAGCTGTGAAGGCCAGTGCCTGTGTGGTCAGGGCTGTTAAATGCCTTGAATCTCACCTCTGGGTAGAGACACTTCCTCCAGGAGCTCCAGCTCACTGTGTTTTCATTGGCAAAGCCTATGTTGGCCCCAACTGTGGTTCTCCTTTAGTTTTATAGATCTTGTAATTGTTATGGACACTCCCACCAATGCTGGTCGTTGAGCTGGCTGCCATTCTGGCTGCTGGTGTGTTTCCTTAATTCCCCCAAATACTAATTGAAAAACCTTGATGTGCCAAAAACTGTGCTGTTTCTATAGATTTCCATCTTTTCCCTATGCTCATAGTTGGAGCTGCTGGGTACATTTTGTAACTACTATTCAGAAATCCTTTTAAGCTGGAAAATAATAATGCTTTTCCAATGAAAATTATGAGCAGACTGGTTTGGAAAAATAAAGATTAAAAAATAATAATAATAGCCTCTTGGGGCTGATGGTATAGTAGGCTTGTCACCACGCTTGATGACCTGAGTTCAGTTCCCAGAAGCCAAGTGATGAAAGAGAGGACCAACTCCTGCAAGCTGTCCTCTGACCTCACCACACAGGATGCATAGTGCACCTGTGCATGAGCACACACACAAATAAACAAATGTAATTTTTGAAAGCACAATATACTTAGGTTCACATCCTTGTATTGCGACTAATATTTGAAGATCCGGTGGGATTCAGCGAGCCCCTAAAGACAGTTCTCAGTTTCTAGGTGTACAGTTCACATTGTATTCTTCCAAGGTCACTTTTAGTCATGAAATTCTATGTTCGTCAGATAAATGTTCTTCACATTAAAGGTAGTGTCTCGGAAGCCATTTTTTATCAGTGTTTATCAATACAGTAGTCTGATTCCCCTGACCCTCTTTATACCATTCCTAATAAGAAAAGTACCAGCCATGTGTGCAGCACATGGGGTCTGTCCAGGGGCCGTGAAAGATACATAAATTACACAAGTGAAAGACGCAAAACACATGTTGACACATCTCTAGTCCACATGTACTTTTTGGTTACGGTTTAACGGTGCTTAATTTTAAGGGTTATTCAGAAATCTGTTTAAGGTACTTCCCTAGAAATGTCTTTTAGATGAGGTCCAAAAGGTCCTTGGATGTAAACAAGTAGAGTTGCCTGTATTTTTATGATGGATGTCACCCAGTAGGGGGAGAGGAGGATGAGGAAAAACTCTCAAGTCTGCAGTAGAGTATTTCACACCTTGTAGCATCTAGAAACAGTCATAGCAAAGTGAAGAATAAAAGAATGTGGACATGGGGGTGGGAGGTCTGCAGCCTCACCTATGAACCCATTATGGGAAGACACAGCAGGTCCATCTGCTTACACCATCAGCCCCCATTTGGGGCTCCCTCCTCTAGTCCTGCATATGCTGGCCACACAAGTCTAAGTTCGTGCCCTTCCTGTGTGCTGCCTTGGGAATGTGTCTGCTCATTCCGGAGAGACTTGAAGAGCCTCACTTCCTCTAGGAAACGCTCCCACTCCTCTCCATATGTATGGATCACTCCTATGTCCTTGTCCTGCTTCTCTCACTTTCTGGCACTACATTCATTGTCCCATATGCCATGTGAAACAGCATTTGTTTCTCATAATGAGTAACAATTATTGAGGAGGGATGGAGTCATAAATGTGCTTTTGTGATCTGTGGAATTCCTTGTGTCTGACATGTTTGCTAATGATTCTTTGAGCCAATGAATGAATGCCTGTTGACACTCAATGTCAGATTCAATTGGATCTTTGACCTTGAAGGTTCAACAGGAGCAACCAAAGTCAATGCTCTGTTTTGAAACAAAGCTTAGCTCTGTGACTTTTTTCATCATGGGAAAACTCATTGTTTCATTTAAATGAAAAAGTTACACTTGACCAATGAAAACAGTCTGACTTGCTATAGCATCCCACGTCATCAGCATTCTGAAGTGTACATTTGTGTGTAGGTGTGGGCCCATGTGCGTATATGCTTGTAGGTCAGAGGATGGCCTCAGCTGTACCTTGGGAAACACTTGCCTTGGGTTTTGTTGTTGTTTTGTTTTGTTTTGTTTTTGAGACAGAGTTTCTCCTTAACCTGGAGCTCCCTACCTAGGCTAGGCTAGCAGGCCATCCAGCCCCACAGATTCACCCATTTCTGCCTCTCCAGCAATAGGATTATAAACATATCTCTACACCCAGTGTACTGGCTGGTTTGTGTGTCTACTTGACACAGGCTGGAGTTATCACAGGGAAAGGAGCTTTCATTGGGTAAGTGTCTCCATGAGATCCAGCTGTGGGGCATTTTCTTGGTTAGTGGTCAAGGGGGGAAGGCCTCTTGTGGGTGGTGCCATCCCTGGGCTGGTAGTCTTGGGTTCTATAAAAGAATAAGCTGAGCAAGCCAGGGGAAGCAAGCCAGTAAGAAACATCCCTCCATGGCCTCTGCATCTGCTCCTGCCTCCTGACCTGTTGAGTTCTAGTCCTGGCCTCCTTTGGTGATGAACAGCAATGTGGAAGTGTAAGCTGAATAAACCCTTTCCTCCCCAACTTGCTTCTTGGTCATGATTTTGTGCAGGAATAGAAACCCTGACTAAGACACCCAGTTTTTCTTTACATGGATTTTAGGGGACAAACTCTTAATTCCTTGCTTTACTGACTAAGTCATCTACCAAGCTCCCCCTTCTCTCTAGAAGAGTTTACCATGAAGAAGTAGATGTTTCCCTCAAACTACTTGCTTACTGATTAAGGTGAAAAGAAAGCACTTAGAATCCCAAAACTAAGGAAGCAGAGACAGGTGGATCCCTGCACCTAGTAACCTGCCAGCCTAGTCTACACACACACACACACACACACACACACACACACACACAAATAATACACTGCCTTTTGGATATTTAACTAGTTCTTAACTAATTTTCAACTTCAGGGTGGTGCGAAAGCAATTTAGACCAAGTAAGAGCCAAACTTCTGAACTTTAAATCTGGGTCAAATAAACCCTTTCCTCTCCTTATGTCTCTTTGTCTTGAGATAATTGTCACAACATCAGAAATAAGCTAAGTCACAGGACAGAGTGAAGACATTATTCCACTCCTGGCTAATTTGATGAACAATGAGTTTAATTGAGGTTACTAACAAGAGCTTAGGCAACTTATGTGTGCTCTATCACTGAAGAAAGTATCCCCTCTAGCCCAAAGTGGAGCAGGTCCTTATGATCCCTCCCCTACACACATCTCCAGCACTGAGCTTGGATATGTATTCAGTACTGGACACTTTGATGTGTTTAATGTGCGATGCATCTGTCGGAATATAACCCCATGGTCCATCAAAGAGCAACCATACTGGCAAAATAACATACTGTGTTAAATTTAAACTCATTCGTTCCTTTTAGCTAAGTAAAGTAGGAAATTTGTATTGTATTTCTATAGGAAGGTGACATTCAAAAGCCGTCTTTCCCCCTCCTAGGCACCTTAGGTCTGGGGGAATAATCAGGAATCTCTTGAAGGATCAAACATCAAAATATCCAAAAGGACATTGTCTCATAGAGAGTGAACAGACATCCAGGGAGGCTATAAACCTTGTCCAGAAGTCCAGTTTATGTACTTCATGTCAACCACCATGAGTTCCTGCAGCTTCATTTCTTTCCTTCTGTTTTCTCTTTTAGATTGGGGGGTGGGGGTGGGGTGAGGGGCAGGGTGTTGTTTGTGTGGGGGTGGGGGAGAGGGTGTTGTTTGTGCGTGGTGAAGAGTGAATGTGCAGAGACCAGAGGAAGACATCAGGTGTCCTGCTCCATCTTCTCCATCATTTTCTTTGAGACAGTCTCACTCTCTCAGTCTGAAGGGAGGCCGGCAGCCAGAAAATCCCAGATCCTCTGTCCTCCACCCTCCACAGAGCTGAGGCTTCAGGTGTTCACCCATGCCCAGCTTTTAACATGGAGGTTGAAGCTCTGAATTCATGCTTACAGAGCAAGCACCCTCACCCACTGAGTCATCTCCAGCCCCTCTTCCTTCAGCTTTGGCTACATTTCCCTATCATGGCTGGAAGGAAGGTTCAAGTATCGATGCTTTCCACAAATAGATAGGACTGCTTAGAAAGGGCCCGTGACAGAAGCTGTGAACTCAAATGTCCATAAACACCAGGCATGTTACAGAAGTGAGAGAGACAGGTCATGTTACTCTGGATACAGGTGTGTTCTCTTTGGATATTAAATAGGAATTTTATTTCTTCCTCAGAGAAACATGCTTTTTTTTTCTTTCTTGAAACTGGTGATGTTTGTTCTTGGCCGTTCTCTCAATTTTCTGCTTTTCTTATAGGAAGGAATTTCTACCCTGCTCTGAACTCAATTTAAGAATTTAAAAAAAAAAAACCAGTACAGACGCAACGATAAATTGCAGCTGACACTTGCCTCAGTGTTCAGGGCTCCGCAGGAAGTTATGGGACTGTGCAGAACTGGGGAACACGGGACTCACTCACAGAAGCAGCCCGACTCAATTCCAGGCTGTGCTGCCAAGTGGTAATGCAGGGGCCTGCTGAAGCCAGGTCTTATTTTTCAAGAGAAGCCAGAAATTTGTATATTTATATGAAATCTTCTAATTTTCAAATGTTGCCAACTAATTCAAAATATTTTTAAGACCTAGTGTGAGCCAGAATTCTGTGATCCAAGCAAAACAAATCTACAGGCGAGGTCTGGCTCCTGGGCCACCAATTTGCAATCATTGGTCCTGAACTAGACATTATGTGCCTCAAAGGAAAAGGGGGAAAAGCAAAAGAAAAGGAAATTAATGTTTTTGAACACTTACTTTATGCCTGGAACTTGGTCTCTGCCCTCATTTAATCATCCCAGCAGCTTAGGAAATACTGTTGGCCCCATTTTTACTGAAGAAACAATTAGATTTGAGTTCAATGACTTGCTCAAAACAACTCAACTAGAGACTTTCAAACCAGGGGAAGTTGCCTATTTCCTGTCCCCTAAATACATCTTCATCTGTGTGTTTCCTGTTCTCTCCGCTCTGAACATTTTACACAACTGTCTAATGCCCAAGCCCTCTTCTGATCACTCAGAATCAATGCTTGGTATCATGGAACAGGACTTGCACTTAATGTAGATGTGATTGGTTGCTACTTGGTTGTGTTCAAAACTGTTGACTTGTGTCCTCAGCTTTCCTTGCAACTGTTTTGGGTGTGGGTTCTTTTCCTCTTCTTGGTCCCCTTCACTCAAATGGTTAATGCTTTGTTTATAAAAATTAAAAAAAATACCTGAAAAAAAGGTCCCATGGGAAAGAGATGGGTCAGACAGTGAAGTCCTAGGCATACAAGTATACTCTCCTAAGTTCCCAGAACCTACATAAAAAGTTAAGTGTGGTTGTATGTGCTTGTTATCTCTATGCTATGGAGGTGGAGACAGGAGGATCACTAGCCAGCCACTCTAGCCTAATAGACAAGCCTTAGGTCCCAGGGAAAGAGTTCACCTAAACAAACAAGGTGAATTGCTCCTGAGGAACAACATGCAAGATTGACCTCTTGTCTTTTTACACACACACACACACACACACACACACACACACCTACCTATCCCCTCATTGCCCAGTTTCATTGCCTAATACCCTAAGATCCCAAGAACCCCTTTCCTTTTTCTCTTACAATGAAATTATGTTTGTCCAGACCTGATTGTCCCCCATTTAAGCCAAGATGAACAGCTTGCTGTGGTTTACACCGAAATACCCGCCCTAAAGGCATATGCCGTTCAGAGCTGAGGATTAGAGAGAGGTGATGTCACTGGGGGAGAGTTTGTCATTAAAGGAAACATGGGGACCTTACTTCCTCCTCTTCCTCCTTCTCTATCTCTCTGTATATATATCCAGATCTGTACATGTTAATTTGTGTGTGGTGCACATGCATATGTGTGCCTGTGCATACAACCAGGGGACAACCTCAGCTGCTCTTTTCCAGGATTCATTCCTCCTTGTTTTTGGACAGAGTCTCTCACTGGCCTGGAACTCACCAAATAGAGTGGGTTGACTGACCCATGAGTGCCAGGACCTCCCCCGTCTTTGCTTCTCCAGCGCTGGGATTACGAGTGCATGCTGTCAATGTCCAGCTTCTCCATGCAGCCTAGGGGACTCAAACTCAGATCTTAATACCTATGCAAAAAGTTTACTTGCCGAACTCTCTCCCTTGCCCCAGCACCTCTTCTTTCTTTGCTTCCTGTGTACCATGAGATGAAAAACACTCCTCATCAGAAGCCCAAAATTAACAGTCAACCTAACATGGGCTAAAACTAAGAAGCTAAAGACATCATTCCTTCTGTTGACTTTCTGGGGAATTTTGTCACAGGGGTGGGAAGTTGATGAACACCCCTCCCCCCACACCCCCACCCCAACCCCACTTTCCAGACCAGGCTTCCATCTACTGAGGTCCACCCAGGGAACTAAGCAGTCACTTACAAGCACAGTGAGAGAAAGGGATGTAGTAATAACACAATGTAGTTTCATGTGCTTCTGAAGCTACAAAGCACCTTCATGCCACATCTTATGTTTGCCATTTATTACAAGCTGTCACTAGCCAGGAGACATTGCACTGCACCCATTTTCCTGATGAAGAAGCCATAGGCAATAGAGGTTGGCAGCACTGAACATTTTGAAGTGAGACCCATCTTCTTGAGGTGTCTGTGCCCTCTTCCACTGTAACTTTTTAATCTTCTGATTTGAAAACTTCTACCTCTCCACAGTAAAGAACTGGAAAGATACTGCAGACAGAAGGGATGGCAATGTTCCTAAGTCAAACTTAAGGACCTCTTGACCAGCTGCTCCATAAGTCCCATCTTCCTTTGCTTCAGGTGTATATCCATGAGGGATCAGAAGCATAACCAGGCACATTAGTGTGTGTTGCTTGTGCACTTATTATGTTAATAGAATTTACTTCGTCATCAAACAGTCACTTAAACTCGATTTTCCAAATTCCAAACATTCCATCCAAGCCAAAAAAACTTTCCCATTTTGACATATAAATGTTTTCCATAATTTTACAAGTAAAACTCATGATATGATAAGCATCTTTGAAGACTGAAGTTTGGGTTATATCTGTGACAAGACTGACTGTGTTCAAGTCAGTCCAGCTGTAGCCTAGTTCATATCTCTGAACATACTTAGGTTGTATTGTGAGCTGAACAACAAATAGAGGGAAAATGGGGGTATCTCATGAGTACTGGGTGCTGGGGATTAAAGGAACAAATGTTAGGAGAGATGCTCTCTGGAAAGCTGTTTTTTTCTTATGACCCCCGCCCACTTGAGGAGACTTCTGTTGTTGTCCCCAGTTGGTCTGCTAACTCCTTGGGCTCAATCCCATCCTGTTGTGGCAGCCAGGATGAGCTATATATAAGGTTATACCTCTGCCTTTACTGGATTCCTATAGCTTTCCAGAAAAAGCCATAAAGTGCCAGAAAAATCAGAATAAACAGCAAGGTCTGGATCATGGCAAGAACTCAGTAAATCTCCTTTCTATCCATATGTCCATATTGTTACTCTTTAGACCAGGTGATCACCGACCATGACACACCCTGCTAGGCAAGCATGCCCACATGTGCGATAGTGACAAGGTGACTATGAAGGTCACCAACTGCTCTCTGACTGGACTTGAGGCCCACTCTGCAGGAAGGAATCCTGTAAGGCCAGTCAAAATCCCATGGCAAGGGAGATCATAGGTCCTGTGGGGAAATAAATAGCTTTGTTTAAAAAAAAAATAAGTTCTGAATTATCTTCTGCCTCCATAAACCTGGAGTTTCCCTAAGTACAGTGCCCTAGTCTCTTGCTCAGAGCTCTAACAGCTTCCAGCCCAGGGCCCTTCCTTTGGAATGGGGGACTTTATTGAGTACTAGATGAGCTGATTTCTTATGTTTAAAAAAAATCACTCAGGACCCAAGCCCATAATCAAGCCAATCTCCAAAGAAAATGCTTGATCAGAGAATGTCACAAACTTTCAGGGCTTAAGCCAGAGATGTCATCAAAATTTAGAAAATGTATCAAAAATAGAGTTTGAAAACCATCACCCCTTTATTCAAGGATGTGCATGAAATCTCCCCACCCTTGCCCTTTTGTTGATTTTTTTTTTTCAGCTTCGAATGGGGCCACCCAAGTTCTAAAGACGCTGGCAGCAGAGCTTGATCCGTTCTGGTTTAGGGCGGCTCATGGTAATCGGCTCAACAGGACCCTCCTCAAGCTGCATTTCTCCTCCTTAAATGGAAGACAAAACAAAGCCCAAAGTGAACAGACAAGCCAGAGGAGGCTCCAAATGGCAAGGCAGAAGCAGGTGACAACTTAGAAGAACATGTATTCCGCTCCCCCTGCATGCTGTTTCCCGCCATGCCCACACTGAACCCTCACACAAGCCGGCAGGCAGCTAGGCAGACCTTCCTGGACCTAAAAAGTGCAGCCAAGAACTTCACAACTTGGAACGCGTAAGTCAGTCCTAGAATGAGTGAGATCAGGTTAGAGGCAGCCAGCAGCAGGCTCACGCCACTCACTTGATAGCTCCTGGTCTCAGGGGTAGCTGTCTCTCTTTTCTTACCTCTGACTTACCTCTCTAAATAGTGAGAATCCTAGCTGCCCTTGACTGTCCTGCTGCGACGAACCATCAGAACAAACCTCTCAAGATGACAGGAAGCAACGATTTCAAGCATTCTCAGAACTCCTGCTGCAGACCTCACACCAACATAGCACTAATAGAGTGAGACGTCCCCCCAGAATATTCTGTGTCACCTATGCTAAGAGTCTTTCCAAAGGTCCAAGTTGATGCTGTCTCTGATGATGCCATCACCCAAAACAAGTTATCCTTATTGTCTCCTCCTTAACGCCTAATTAAAAACCTTAGGTGCATCTCCATCCCCTGGGCCAAGAAGCAGCCACCTTATGTGTTCCCGCCCTGTGAGGCCAAATCCACTCTCACATCTGCCTGAATGGGTTGCACAGTGACTCGCTCTCATCTGTGTTCTGCTGTTCAAAGCTCTGGACCTCCAAGGTCAGGTGCTCCTAGAGCCTACATCTGCATCTCCCTTGGGTTGTCCTCTGAGTAGACCAGCCTTCCTCAGCTTCTTATACTCTCCTAGCCTACGGTGCAGCTCTCCAGTTTTTAATACATTCTTTAAAGGCCACGACTAGAGCTTGAAGACCAAGCAGTGTCCCACAAAACATGGACCAAGTGCTCAAATCAGAGGACATGAAGTCGTGTGTCCTGCATCCGCGTGCGTCAACTCATGAGAATGCGCAAGAACCACAGTACTCTGGTCAATTCTGAGACCTAGGGAAACTGTCTAAGGACCATTTGGGATGGTCAATGCTGATTATCAACTTGGTAGATCTAGAATCACAGAGGAGACAAGCCCTGGCCATGCTTGTGAGGGAGTTTCTTGGTTAACTGAAGACCTCAGGAAGACGATGTGGGTAGCAGTCTTAGGGGCTGGGGTCATGGATTGAATAAGAAGGAGAGAAAGTGAGTTGCTCCCCAGCACCCAACTCTCTGTGTCCTAACTTCAGAGGATGCATGCTTGTATTGCCACACCTTTCTCATTGTGAGGGACTGGATCTTCAAACTATGAACTCAAATAACCCCTCTCTTCCCTAAGGCCTATTTGTCATATACTTCTCACTGCAGTGAGAAAAGTAATCATACACTACTTATTATAAAAGAAAGAGATTGAAGAAGATAATCTCCTTCAAAGTCCACAAATCACTATGTGAAGGAAAAGGGTTGTGGGCGGGGGACAGGAAGGGGAGGCTTTCTCCTGAAACAAAATTAGTTTGGAATGGCTTACTGGCCATACTGGAGACCTGCTTTTGCACAAAATGTTGACCAGGCATCCAGCAAGTCCTCTGGCTTTCTCAGTCACCCATTCACTCCCCAGCCCCTGCAGCTATAATGAGATCCACACCCCTGTCAGGTGCTGAAGTCATTTGGCCTTTGGCCTCTCTCTCACCAGCCTGCAGCACATGGGAGTCGGCCAGGACTTCACACACGTGTTCCCTCTTACCTAATCTTTCCAGAGGAAACACAGCATTATAAAATTTAGAGAGAGGCAGGAAGGGAGAAGAAAGGGGTTTGGAGAGAACAGAACTTGAAAAATAGTTTCCCAACCAAGAAAAGAATATCACACGCTACGGGTCATTAAAACAAATAGTCAGTGTGAGTTCAGAAGGCTGTTTTCGTGCATGTCTGGGGTATAGCGGTTACAACGCACAAACCCTCCGGTCCTATACAAACATAAATATAAGGTTTCTAAGTGAAGCACATTTGTCAGGCACCAAAACGGTTGTAATTAAATTCATGGAGTATGTAGGCATTACAGAAACCAAGGCCCCGGCAGCAGAGGCCTTCTGAAGGATCTGCTCATCACCAGCACTGCAATTACTTACAGGCTGATGGAATGCACAGGAATGTCCGAGAGGCCTCCTCAGACTTGTCTCTAGCATCAGGCAAGAAGGAACCATAATTACACTTTATAACTGGGGCCATCCCTAAAAACGTATGAACCCAGGGGGTGTTGTCTCAGCTCTCTCTGAGCCCTCTGAGGTGAATCTGGAGATGAGGGCTTACCACCTTAGCAGAAAAAAATTAGTAAATCTTCATAGAGCTAAAATAAAATAGAAAGAAGGAAACTAGGGAAATCTGCACAAACGACACAGGTAAAATCCTGTTGAACTTAAAGAAAATTTTGACTGAAGTTCTAAAGAGATGGACTATGGATGTATCTCAGTTGGCAGAGTACCCACCTGGCATGCATGAAGCCCTGGTTTCCATCACCATGCAAAAGTGGGTGTAGAGGTACCTCACCTGTCATCTTAGCACTCAAGTAAAGGAGTAGGAGGAACAGGGGTCCGAGACCATCTTCAACTACGCACTGAGTTCAAGGCCAGGATGGGCTACCTGTGATCCTGTCTCAGGGAGAAAAGAATTCTAAAGGAAAGAAATACTTGTTTTCCCCTAGAGGTGAAAATTAGATTAATTAGTATAATTAGGTAAGGGAAGGGATCAAATTTCATAATCATAGGATATAGGACCATCCATCGCTGATGTAAAGGTTTTCTCAATTGACGGCTGCAAATTTTGCCATGTTATATTGCCAAGACTTCTCCTGATTCTGATGCTATTGGAGGAGTAAGCAAAGCAGGGGTTATTAGTATCATGTTGGGGGAGCTGAGAGATGGCTCGGCAGGGAAGAGCACTTGCTGCTCTGACAGAAGACCTGAGTTCAGTTCCTAGCACCCCCTGGGAGGATGGCTCACCCTATAATTCCTGTAACTCCAACTCCCCCTTTGGCCTCCATACACATGCGCATATATACAAACATAAACAACTGAAAAATAAAAGAATTATCGTTTTAAGGAGCTCTGAATTGGAACATCAGTGAGAGTGGGGTCAGGAGAGATGGTGTGACTTAGCCAAGCTCAGACGGCTGTGTGCTGTGGAGCTGGAAGGAAGTGTGAGTCCTCAGAGACCTCATCAAACACACGGCTCACTCCCAGCCACTGCCTGGTTTGGAGGCAGCGTGATTTATTTCTTGCTTCTGTGAGCTCTTGGCAAAAAAAAAAAAACATTTATATGGTATTTGGATCCAGGACAATTATTTTTAATATTTTCTCATGTTTTAGCATCAAGCCAAGCAGCCTGAAAAAGCACTTTCACCTACTTAATCTGATCTGAATCTCAAAATTCGAAAATCTTCCCATAAAAAGAAATCATTCTAAACTCTTTTCCAGCGTGGTGTGTAAGCTGTCCAAAATCCCCAAACACTGACGCGGTAGCGCCATAATAAAACGACCAGTAATTCCTTCCTTAAGACAATTCTGATATGGGAGCCTTGAACCATACTACTTCTCTTCCTCTCTGGCACCTTAGGCAAATGATTTCACCTCTTGAGGCCTCCATTTCTTCATCCAGTAAATGGGACAGTACCTGGTTAGCATTGCAAAGGAGGTAATTCACAATAGTTTGCTGATCTTTTCCTTACTCCAATTGTTCTAATATTCCATTTGTTGAAAGGATATGTTCCTCCAGGTGTGGCTGTGCTAGCCCTCTGAAGACTGGGGCAGGGGATTATTTGGGGCCAGCCTGGGCTACATAATGAAACCTTAATGAAAAGGGAACGAAGGTGGGGGAGAGAAAAAGGGAAGAGAAAGGAAGGGGGAAGGATCAGTGAGTTAAAATATTATTTTATATGATATATATATGTATGTGTTAAAATATTAAATGCATTTGTCAGTTCATGTGCTCAAAACCATTTGACTATTGCACCATTGATTCTTATTCATGTCTTTGATATTATTCATTTATTCATTCACTCAATCTCAAATATGTATATGCAGTTACTATTCTGGGTGGTGGGCACACAGATCTGAAGAAACCAGACAGAACCTTGATCATCTCAGGGCTACCATTTAACTAACTACTCAGCATCCTGACTTGGCTGGTGTTTCTGTGCATGGGCGAGAAACTGAAAGCAAGTTCACTGTAAATCCAAGAAGGCTGCCTGCGACTTGACCTCATGGGAAGTTAGCTGACTCATTCATTTCTGTAAGTGGCGGGCCAGATTCCCAAAAGCTGAGTTCCCTGGGTCACACAATGCTGTAAAGTGTCAGGCAAACGAGATAACCTGGTGTGTAAAATGCTTGCCATGCAAACGTGAGGGGCTGCATTCAGATCCCCTTGCCCATATAAAACGTTGGACTTGGAGGTACATGCCTACACTCCCAGCACTTGGTAGGCAGAGGCAAAAGGATCCCCGAGTCTCCCTGTCAGTCAGTTTGGACAATCTCTGAGCTCCAGGTTCAGGAAGAGACCCTATCTCATCAAAAAGGTGGAGAGAACTTGAGGAAGATGTCAGGCATTGACTTCTGACTTTCACAGATGTACACACAAGCACACACACACACACACACACACACACACACACACACACTATGAGCTTCTTTGCAGCTATGACTGCATCTGGATGCTTTGTTCCTGAGGATCCCGATCCAGTTACTGGTGACAACAGGAGCGTAGTTTCATCTGGTCCCCGTGGCATCTTTACTGGCCATATTGGAGATTACACAGTGGTGAACTGACTCCCGACAGCTTGCCTTACAGTTGAGTCTATCCCAAAACGCTTGGCTCCAGCTCCACCTCATGACTTTTTCTAGCTGACGGATATGTTTCCAGCACAAGAGAGGTGCTGACAGCGCTTGTCATCTCTGGGGACTCAGACCTTCCCAATATTCTGTCCCTCCCAGCTCTGAGACAGACTTCATGTCCCAGTGCCCATTAATATAAAACAAAACAAAAGGCCAGCTGGGCCTTTCCATGCTGCACAGCCTCCCACTCTCTTTCTTCTTGATCTTCCACAGGCATCAGAACCTTGACTGAAGTCCCTGGGGACCAGTACCAGGCAGGGTGTGGGAACCAAAACAGCATTTGTATGAAGGGCTGGAGAGATGGCTCTTTCAGTGATGTACTTTCCATGCAAGACCTCTGGTTAGATCTCCAGCACCCTTGTGAAGAGCCAGGTGTGGTGGTAGATGCTTATAAATCCCAGAACTAGGGAGGAAGAAACAGGCCAGCCAGCCTAGACGAATCAGAGAGCTACACTGAGAAACCCAGTCTAGGATGTGGACAGTTCCCGAAGGGAAAGGAGAGCTAAGGTTTTCCTCTGGCTTCTACATAAACATGTGCACACACACACACACACACACACACACACACACACACACATTTTCGGGGCTATTGAGGAGACCCAAATTTCCCTTGGATTTCCCTTTTCAGCCCCTCCTCAGAATCAGTCCTCAGTCTTGAAAGGAATGCAGAGGACAGAAGGGTGACTCAGAAGATGGTGGCCCCGTCATCTGCTTCCCATTGTGGACTGCATTTTTCACATGTTACTGGGTGAAGTTAGCAACTGCTAGAAATAGAACAGAGAGATAAAGGGGAAGAGGGGGGAGGATCTCAGTTTCTCTGGAGAAATCTGCCTCGATTCAGGACTTTGGTGTTACAGGGAAAATCATCCTACTTTGAACAGCTCTTTCTGACTCACATGTTGGCAAAGAATGTGCCGACCAGATAACTCCCTCCCCTCCCCCAGCCTGAAGCTGCGCTGCTGAAATCTGAACTCGTTCTAGTTGTCCTTGCTGACTTGTGAAAGAGATCTCTCTATATTCATTTGGGCTCACGCGTATCACATGATCCCAATACATTCCAAATGCTAGGCTACAAGATTACTACTTAACCAAGGACAAACCAACAGGAATTTTAATCAAGACAATATCCAATAATGAATAAAGATGGAATGTTTTTTGGAGGGGATCCAGGATACACATTTGGGAATTTTTAATCTTGCTCGTCTTTGAATCTGGCAGAAATATTTTAAACTTTTCTAACCATACCGTTGCAGGCTGGATCCAGAAACCAGCTCTATCTAAGGTATTGAAGTATTTCATCTGCTCAGACATCAAATTTTCCAAACCCAGGCCAGTAATTGATACCAGATTAACTCAAATATGAATCAGCAGTCAGGTTCCTTTAAGTGCGATGTTTAAGATGAATTATTTTATGATACGAAAGATAAAAACCATCAAGACGATAGTGATCAGAACCTGACAGGAATGACTGTGTCTCAAAAGTACTTTCCTTTGTTGTTTGTGTTCAGGCCTGGCTTATCTGTGATAGTTCATCTGATTACTTAATTAATCTAAACTCAGTTATTGGAGGCCAAGTACTAAAGGGTGTTTGCCAGGCATGGTAGCACACGCCTGTAAGCCCATGATTTAGCAGGCTGAAGGAAGACAGTAATCATAGCCTAGGACTGTGTAAGACTCAGGATCAGAAATGACAAATACTTCTGAATTGACACTAAATATACAGGATGCCTTTTAATAATAATTATTATTATACTTATATTTAGGCCTGGAGAGATGGGTCTGTGGGTAAAGTGCTTGTCAAGGATCCGAACTTGAATCCCTGGCACCCATTAAAAAACCCAGGAGTAGCAGATCTGGGGAGGTTGGGTATAGGAGGTTCCCTGGGGCTTGCTACCCAACCATTGTAGCTAATTGGTGAGCCCCAGGTCAGTGAAAAACTGTCTCAAAAGAAGAAGAAAAATGGTAGAGAGAGATTGAAGAAGACACCCAATATTGACCTCTGATCTCTATAAACACTTGCATACATATACACACATATGCACACACATACTTTTTAAAACAGTTCTTATAATTAGCTGCAGCCTGCCTCAAAAGCGATTTCATTGCTGTTTTCACTGTTTTGAAGAGAATTATGAGGGTAAGAAGGCCATAGTGAGTTTAAAGATTTTAGTATCTCATTGGGTGGAGCTTTCCCACACCCACACCATCCCAACCTCCATTGCTAAGTAGAAGCATGCATTTCCTCCCACAAGGCTGCTCTGAGTGCTGATATCTTTGAAAGAGACCAAGTACCTGAGCAGGTCCAACTACACAGGAAACTGAGGCAGGAGAATTAGGACTTGAGCCCAACAGTTCAGGACCAGCCTGGGCAACATAGTGAGACCTGAGCACCGACCCATCCCAATAAATATCAGAGGAATAGGGAGAAAAAGGAGGAGGAAGATGAGGGGGGAAAGGCATAAGAAAAGAATGCAGGGGATGAGGAGGATAAGGGGTAGGAAAGGAGTGGGAGGGCAGAGAAAAGATGGAGAGAAAGAAAGGGAAGAGAAGTAAGAGGAGGGGTAGGGATGGAAGAAGAAGAGAGGAAGACTAAGGAAGTGGGAGAAAGAAAAAGGAAGGAAGGGAAAAGGAAGAAAGGGGAGGGGAAAGGGAGGAGAGGGGGCGGGGGAGGAAGGGAGGGAAAGGGAAAGAAAGCTTATGTTTAGAGAAAAGATGTTGAAGCTGAGTCCAGGTTAAACAGCATGCTACATGGCAGGAAAGGCGTCTTAGAGACTAAGAAACAGATCAAAGGCTTCAGTGCACTTGTCTCCACACACCTACTAAAAGCCACGTGTCTGCTGAGGACTGAAACTCTAGCTCTCTGGCCATGCCAGGACTCCAAATTGATACATCATCCCTAGGCACTGAAATGGTGATCCTTGCAGGAGTCCCAGTACAGGTCCACAGCTTCAGTGGGGGTAGTGACAGAGGGTCACCATGTAAAGTCAATCAAGACTAAAGAAGGACTAGAAAAAAGAAAAAGAAAAACAGCCCTTCTTGCCTTCTCCACTTTCCAGCTGAAAGTAAGAACAGAACAGAGCTCTGAGCCTGGGACCTTTGCCTTACCCAACCCTGACCTCCAAGGGCTGGGTGCTAATCTTAGGGCAGGTTCTTGGGGCCCATCCTGAGCAAGCCTTGACTTGTGTAAGAAGCTGAGCTGAGAAAGCATTTGGGGGATCTGTTGGCGGTGGTGGGTGCTATTTGTTCGGTTTTTTGTTTTTGTTTGTTTGTTTGTTTTAGACAAGGTCTCACCATGTTGTCCTGGCTGGCCTGAAACTTTCTATGTATCCCAACCTGGCCTCAAACTCAACAGAGATCTGCCTGCCTCTGCCTCCCAAGTGCTGGCATTAAAGGCCTGCACCACCACATCTGGCTTGAGAAAGCATTTTGGAAACCATCCTGGTGAGTAAGTGGCCGGTGTCTGTGTCATTTCCTCTCCACTTTATTTGGTATTAGAAGTGGGGCTTTTTTTATTTTTGCTACTATTCAAATTCTCTTAAATATTGCAGATTTTATTTGTGTGTTGACCGTGAAGTCCAGACAGACCCAGTCTCTGCAACGGAAGTCAAGGAGCAGAGTAACTGTGAGGCGTACACACAGCTAGCTAGTCTCAGGAAGGGATTTTTACAGGGTTCTCCAAGAACAGAGGCAGATAATAGAGTTATATATGTTTAAAGAGGTAAATGTATCACGTGTGCACTATATAAAGCAGAGGGTTCCTAATGGCTGAGAAAGGAGAAAGGAAAGCTATTTGGTAGTAGCCTGGTGAACTTTGGCTGAACTTTGGGGTTTGGCAGGCCCTGGTGTGGACAGTCTAGGATGAGACATTAGGGCTTGCATCTGAGAAGCTGACATCAAGCAGACAGGAAGACATGATATCTTATTTTCCTGAGCCATGCTGACACAAATTGAACTCCCTTATTATTTTCTTATGCCAGTAAAGTTGTGCTTGGAATTTAAGCATTTTGCCTGCAGATGTGGAAGGGGCTGGGGTTGGGTTTAATTTAAATAATTGGCAGATTGTTTAGTAGCACTCCAAAGATGGGGAACGCTCTTCAGCTGAGTTCAATTTGATGAGCCGGGGCTTCTGATCTCTCAAGGTAAAACGGCAGCATTTGAGAAACAGAGTGCTCCAAAGTCCCGCAGGAGAGGCTACAGCTGGCTTTGTTAGTAGAAGAAAAGACAGGGACCCCAAGGCCCTCTCTGATTTGGTTGACTTTTCACCTATTCTTGTCCCCCATTCCGTGTATGTGTATGTGTGTGCATGTGTGCTCATATGTGCATATGATTATGCAAGTGTGTAGGCAGAGACCACAGGCTAACTTTGAGTGTTGTTTCTCAGTCTACCTTAAAGAATTACTTTCCTTACAATTCTGTGTGTCTTTCTGTTGCCCCTCTACCTTGTTTTTTTGAGGTAGGGTCTCTCACTGGGTCTTGGGGTCTGGGTCTTTGCCAACTCAGCTAGGCTGCTTGGTCAGCAAACCCACACATCTCTGCCTCTCCAGCACTGGGTTATCGAAGCACGTCCTAATGCCCCAGCTGTTTACTCAGGAGCTGGAGATCCAACTCAGAAGTGTGAGCTTACACAGCAAGCATTTTACAGCCAACTCAGCCATCTCCCCAGCCCCTGCTTCTTCACTTTAAGGAAAAATGAATTACCACAAGAATGATTGGATGGTGCCAGGGAGTGATGGAAAAACCCAGGAAAGCATGGGACGTTCACCATCAGACATAATGAGGCCCGGCTTATTCTAAACTACGCATTCTCTCTCTGCCTGTAGCATCATTCGCCTTCCAAGATTTTTCAAGCCTTAGCAATTATGCATTTGTGCTGTTTACGAAGCCTCCTTTCCCATCTGTTTACTTGCCTGGCTTTTCTATAGATTGTATGTGAGCTCCCTGGAGCCCAGGAGTAGATGTATGATTGTATGCCCATTAAATCCCAGCCAAGTGTCTTCATCTTCCAGAGGAGGATTTGTTTGACCCGCAAGGCCCCACATACTAAACAATACAGGGGAATGTTTCTGGGAAGAAAGTAAGATGTCAGTGTACATTACAACCCCCAAGGGGGATCGCAGAACATTCATAAAGGACGAAAGAATCATACTTTATAATGAAATGTACCTCATATAATTTATGACCCAATACTCAGAGATGAGCTTTTCTCTGGGACTTTAAGTCGGTATGTGAGGCAGAAGATTGTGTATGATGCTATAAACTTCTTAATAATGATCTGGAGGAAACAGGAATGTTCTTCAATCTGGACAATGACCAAAAGAGGTTCTATTGACCTCTGAGAGCTCCCAGAGAGAATGGTAGTCCCCCCTCCCTCCACAGTGGTCAGCCTGCTGGGTGTGGTGGTAACTTTAGTCTCAGACTCAGAGAACTATTCCTTCCTCCACTAAAAGAGGGGAGGGTGGAGTCTGCTTAAGAGGTGAATGAGAGATGAGGAGAGACTTCACTGACAAGATGCTGGCCATGGAGCAAAAGAGCCTGAGCACAATCCCCAGAACCCACTGTCTTAGTTTCCTTTCCCAATGTAGGGAAATCAATATGAACACACAGGAAAGACTGCATAAAACACCTTCACAGAAGCAACACAAAGGAGAAAGGGTTTGTTTTTCCCTCACAATTCAAGGACACAGTCCATGGCAGAGAAGTCAAGGGAAAGGGTAGCAGAGCTTCAGGCAGCTGATCTCATGTTACAACCACAGTCTGGGCTTTGCCACCTCCATTAACCTAATTAACATAACCCCTCACAGGCATGCTGAGAGGTTAAATAATACCTCAGGTATGCCCTGAGGCTTGTAGCCTAATCTTGTCAAGTTGATAACATTAAGTATCAAATGCGTGTTTACAAAAAAAAAACAAAAAAGCCAGTCACGATGTCATCTACTTGTGAGAAGGTGAACCCCAGCAGATCTCTTCGGGTTCAATGGCCAGGATGGCCATCCTATCTCAGAAAATTAAGTAGACTTTGCCTTAATCTGAGGTTATGCTCTGGTCCTCTACACACATGCATACCTATCTACCTACTCAGAGGAACACAGACACACACATACCAATAAAATTATCTATATGTTCATGTGTACCCAGGTACATGTCCATGCACATGTGTGCACATGTGTGCTCACAATGTGGAAGCTAGAGAAGAACTTCATCTGTAACTCAAGTACCTCCCACCAACTTTTCTTCCTTCCTTCCTTCCTTCCTTCCTTCCTTTCTTTTTTCCTTTTCATTCTTTTTGTTATTATGGGGTTTTTTTTGTTTGTTTGTTTGTTTGGGTTTTTTTTTTTTGAGACAAGGTTTCTCATTGGCTGTGAACTTGCCAAGCAGGGTTGTCTGGTGAGCCATGTAACCCCAGGAATTCTCCTGTCTTAGAGCTGAGCCTATCACCATGCCAGGCTCCTCTCTCTCTCTCTCTCTCTCTCTCTCTCTCTCTCTCTCTCTCTCTGTGTGTGTGTGTGTGTGTGTGTGTGTGTGTGTGTGTGTGTGTGTTGATGCCTAGTATCTCAAACTTGGACCTCATTCACACAAGGGTTTCCTGATTGTTTATTTGCTTGTTGTGGTGCTAGGGCCACATACGCCATGAAATTTCAAACCACTGAACTATATCCCAGCTCTCTCTTAAAGTTTTTGTTTCTTTGGATTTTATTTTTCAAGACAAAGTTTCTCTGCGTAACCCTGGCTGTCCTGGAATTCATTCTGTAGACTAGGCTGGCCTTGAACTCAGAGATCTGCCTGCCTCTGCCTCCCTGGTGCTAGGATTAAAGGACTGTGCTAACACCGCCTGACTTCTTTTTATCGTTGTTGTTGTTATAATCTTATTGAACTTGAGATCTTCCATCTCCAGCTTCCCAAGTGCTGGAATTGCAGTGTGTTCTGCCATACCCACTGGAAGAAAGAGTCCTTATAGAAACAGTTCAAGTGACCTCATCCATAGGATAGGCCCAAGTACATAGTGATTCTGCCCTCTCCTCAGCCAAAAGGTGAGATTTAAATTACCCCAAGAGAAGAAAGAGAAGACCAACAGACTGGCCTTACCAGGACATGCCAGGGAGAGCCTGTTGACCCCCTGACTTAGCATGCTGAATCCAGCTCCATGTCTACTTAGTTTTCAAAATAATTGATAGAATTTCATTTCCCAAAGGCTTGATCTGAGCCACTCTCCAAATTCCAAATTAAAACTCGATATCAAATTAGTTGCTGGCAGATTTGAAGGGAGCTTGGAGTGCTACCTTTCCTGAGAACGCCCCATCTAAACTGGGTCAGAGACAGAGAGGAAACAGTCAACCAACAGAAGGAGAATCCAGTTTCCACCATGTGGCACAGTAGTTATCAGGGTGACATCCAGCTTCATTTAATAAAGGAACTGACGTTCCCATCTGATAGCTATTAAAGCAAGGGAGTTAAAAGAATTATTGCTCATATTCCCATCCCACATGTCCTCAGAATTGATCTAAGGGTGAAAAGAGAAGTCGGGACACCATCCTTGTCTTAGACTCTGATACATTCAGCCAACATCGCAGGGGCTGCAGTACCCCAGAACTGTTCTGAAGGAGGTCCAGCCTTGGCTGAGATCTCAGAGTCCTGTTGTCAGTAACTTGAAGGAATCAGTGTGGAGAGAATGTGTTCAATTTCCTGCTTGAGGGGATTGGAAATTATGTCTTGAACTTGACTCTAACTTGGTGGAGGAATTGTGTATGTACATGTGTAGATATGTACACATGTGTGTGAAGGTTAGAAGACAACCTTGGGTGTGATCTTCAGGTGCTTGATCCTTTCTGTGTGATGTGGGGGTCTCTCAATGACCTGGAACTTCACCAAGTAGGTTAGACTACCTAGCCAGGGAGCTCTGGGGATCTGCTTGCCTCTGCCTCCCATCTAGCTATAGCTGGGAATACAAGCATGTAACACCAAGTCTGACTTTTTACAAGACTCCTGGGAATCAAGCTCAGGTCTTTGTCCTTGCAAAGCAGGCACTAATAACTGAGACACCTCCTGAGCCTTTAAACCTAGCTTCAATGGTGATTCCACCAATGGACAGGAAGGCTGAGTAGAGGTAAGCTAAGGAGTGACCTTAAGAGCTGTCACTGAAGCTTTTCAGTGATTCATTCAGGGTGATCAGGTAAAGTAGAGTTGGTCAAGTTAGGAGCAGGAAGCTGCACAAAGTAGGGAAACAGGTTATTTGGGTAAAAACAACAACCAGTCCTCTGTAACAGCCAAGGAGATCCTCACTTTGAAGAGAGCCTCACTTCCCTTTTGAGTTAGTTAATTTCCTTGTGGCTATGACAAAGTTCCTGCAAGCTCAGGAAGGAAGAGTTTCATTCGGCTCACTGAGGGTGCAGTCCATCATGACAGAGGAGGCATGACATGACGGCAAGGGCCGGAGGCAGATGCTCGCATTGAATCCATAGTCAGGTCTCGGAATGATGAATGCTGGGCTCTGCTTACTGTAGTTAGTGCGAGAACCCAGCTCGTGGAATGGCGCAGCCCACACAGAGCGAGTCTTCTACTTCAGGTTACTTGGTCTGAATAATCCCTCAAAGATTACTCACCTGTGTGAGTTTTAACTTTTCAGTGACTCTGGATTCTATCAAGTTTATTAACCATCGTACCTTTTGTATTAAACTCCCCTGGATCAAAACAAAACAAAACAAACTGGGGCTCTTAAAACATGTGTACTCAAGCCTGCTCTTGTCCTGTGGAGCAGATCTGTGTTTTTATTCTCACTTTCAATAAATTTAAATTTTGGGGCTGGAGAGATGGAGCTGGAAAAATGGCTCTGAAGTTAAAAAGCATGTGCCGCTCCTGTAGAAGATCCAAGTTAACTTCACCACCACCACATACACACATATCAGGCAGCAGCTCGTGACCGCCCAGAGTCTCAGCTCCAAAGGATCTAATGTCTCAGTGAGCATGTGCACACACATAGCATACACTTATCCAGATACATGCATACACATGTATATACATGTATAGATGTATAAATATGTGCATTCACATAGTTATGAAATAAATATCTGTGTCTCATCCCAATTCCTTGTTTGAAGCAAAAAGAACCTGGAAATTGTGTCACAGGAGACCTTGGTAGCAACACCCAAGTCAAAAGGCCATTTTGGAGAGTGGTTGGGGAGAGAAAGGAAGGATGAAGTACATGCAGAGACAGCTATCCTCTCCCGCAGCTGAAGGGAATGTTTGGTCACAGAAAAAGCCATGCAGGGACCTATCCAGAAACAAGATTTGTCAGCATACAGGAACTCCTTGAAAACTGCAGGTCCTGGAGCAGGGTACTGGCCATCCATTGAAAGTGGTGGTCTGTAACCAGAGATGGTAAAGATGACGGTCTGGATTGGAAATGATGTGAAGAAGAGAGAGGTAGAGAAGAGGGCATCGGGGTTCTATAAATAACAGGAGAAACCACAAAATGAGTTTTAAAACAGAGGTGTGTTGTGGGTTTCTCAGATACCCCAAGAATCATGAGTGCTGGAGTAGCCTCAGGTGCTCCAGGAGGGCACGGAGACCCAGGGGACAGAGGGTTCAGGAAGGAAGCTGGGATGTGAGAGGTCAGCGAGTGCTGTGTTGGTTCTAGCTGCACACAGGGTCTCGAGATGCTCTGCATGCCTGCTAGTACATCCACCCGCCAGTGGTTCAGAGGAGGGCGGGTCACAATGCCAAATGGCGAGTGAGGCTGCTGAAGATTAACAAGCTGATGCAGCTTCTCCAAACTCAACACAGCTACAAAGAGCCAGTGCAGGGGCTGAACCAAGCTCCACCAGCAGGAGCAGCGCATGGCAAGATGACCCAGTAGGGAAAAGCCTGATGATCTGAGTTCAATCCCCCAGGCAGGACCCACATGATGGGAAAAAAGAATGACTTCCACAAGCTGCCTTTTAATCTCCTCAGGTATGACATACATACATGTGCTTGCACATGCAGACACAGCTAGACAGACAGACACACAGCACACACTAATGCTAAATAACAATTTGAAAGGAATCAAACAGAAAAAAACAGAGGGTGACTGTCCTGACCCTGTCCTGGTTGTCCCCTGGGTTTTTCCAGGCCAAAAGAGAGGGTGATAGACAGAAGGGAGCCCCCACAACAAAGCAAACACACACTTGACAACCCACCATCAGGACAAAGAAAACTCCTTTCCTATATCCACCCACCCCATACAGGCAAGTGAAGGGTTCCCTCTTCCCACTGGGGAGAGAGACAGAATGTGGGATGGCTGAAAGACTAGGAAGCAGAGTTCTGAAGGAAAGACCAGCTTTCAGGGACTAGAATGAAGGTCTGGTATCCATTTGCCCATGGCTGACCAGTGAGTGACCTGTGTCCCTGGAAGCATCTGAGGAGTGAACCCATGAACACCCAATGGGAGAAGCATTCTGGTAGAGCACCATTCAAGATCCAGATTCCAAATGTGCAGCAAAGATTGCCTGGTTGAAAACAAGATACTCTTCAGGGAGGGAGAACTCTGGGCACTGAGGAGTCAGCACTGGGGAGACTCTCAGCACCCCTCTTGGAGGCGGGGAAGCATCAGTCACTGTCTGGGTGTTTCCAGGGGGCAGAAGCACACAGACCAGCAAGGCCATGCCAGCCCATAATTACCTCCTCCCTTTCCTGCACTTTTAAACTCCTGTGGTAGTTGATTGTCAGCAACTCCTTTCCAGTGAGAGAACCTGACTTTTCAGAATTAATATGTGCTTGTTAGCTGTGCCCTAAGTCAATGTCTCACATTAATTACACTTGGCAATGAGAAACGGTGCGCTGGGGAGGGCGAGTTGGTGCAGGGACCTTGTTAGGACTGATGAGTGTCGGAAATGTTTCGGGGAGGCAGCTGCAGGGCAATTTGGGACATCCTCTAGGCCTGGCGCCAGAGGGCTTGGTGGGGAGCACCTCATCCCATTTACCTGCATGGTCTTAGAACACAGCTGCCTGTTATGAGGTCAAGAGGCCTATCTGGAACAGAGGAGTCTCAGACGTCACCTCTCAGAGCGGCATTTCCTAGGTATTTGGTACATATGTTTAAGATAGCTCTCTCTCTCTCTCTCTCTCTCTCTCTCTCTCTCTCTTTCTGTGTGTGTGTGTGTGTGTGTGTGTGTGTGTCTGTCTGTCTGTCTGTCTCTCTCTGTCTCTCTCTCTCTCTCTCTCTCTCTCTCTCTCTGTGTGTGTGTGTGTGTGTGTGTGTGTGTGTCTGTGTCTGTCTGTCAAGACCAGACATGGTACCAGCATGAGAGTTAAAATGTCCCCCAAAAATGTTTCCTCTGACCCAGCAGCGCCAGTTCCAGTCATCATGGGACAGAACTGAACTGTCTCTGCAGTGTTCTTTTTGACCTCTGACCCAAAGTATTGATCCACATGTTTGACGGGCAGGTTGTCTTTCTCCATTCATTTATACCTTCAGCGGTCACTATGTTAGTCAGCTTTCCATTACTGTAACAAAGCACCTGAGGTGATAAACTTATTAAAAGAAAAGGTTTTGGGCTCAAACAGCCCAGTGGATAAGAATGCAAACTGCTCTCATGCATCTACATCAGATGACATGACTGCCTGTAACCTCAGGGAAGTTTGATGCTTCTGGCCTTCACATGCACCTATACTCACATACACAGAGCCACATACATGACCAAATGCATATGCATAATTTTAAAATGGAAGAAAAATACATTATTTTTAGAAGAAGAAGTATATTTGAGCACAAGTTTTCAGAAATGTCTGTCCATGTTCATTTGGGTCCATTGTTTTGGGGCTTGTTACCAAGCAACACTTAGGGTCAGAGTTTGTGATGAAGAAAAACACTTTATCTCATGGCCAGAATGCAAAATGGCAGAAGACAAAGAGACTATGGTTCTACTAACCTTTAAGAGCACAGCCTCCAGGGACCAGAAAGCCTCCACTGGGCCTATCTAGTAGGGGTGTCCAACCCAATGTCTGTGGTCCACATGTGGCCAAAGATGGCTATGAATTCCACCCACCCACAAGTCAAGAACTCACTTGAAACACCATGAGCTTTTGACTGGATTGTTTGGAACTTAGTCCTGAACTTTGCAGATGACAACTGTCCCAGCATCAAAAAGTTGGACACCACTGTAGGTTTCCAGCCTCTCCAGTAGTGCCAAGTCAGAGCCTGTGCTTTTAATATGTGGATCTTTGGGGGAACAGTCCAGATCCACTGTGCTGCTAGGGGGTGATAAAGACTGTAAGATGTGGGGCCTAGGAGGAAGGCTCCCCACAGTTGGGGGTAGTCTATCTGCAGTCTATCCACATATCTATGTGTCTGTGTGTCTGTCTGCCTTTGTTGTTTACTTTCTCCTTTGCTCTCTCTCTCTCCTATCCCTACTCTCTCTCCTCTCTCTTTTTTCCTCTCTCCCTTTCCCCTCTCCTTCATCTCTTCTCTCCCCACTCGATCCCCTTTCTCTGTTTTGAGCTCAGCCGTTCCCCTCTGCCCCTTCCTATGACAGTTCATTCCCCTCAGCACATTTCCCAGGACAATGGAGTCTTCCACTGTGGACTGAACCCTCACACGCTGTGAGCCAAAGTAACTCTTTCCTCTTCATTTCTTAATTAGATCAGGTATTTGATACAGTCACCGGGAGCTGCTATGTAGCCTCTGAGACCTCATGTTTAAAAAAGAAGGAAGGATGGGAAGAAGAAGCTAAAGAAGAAAGAAGCCAGCGTACACAAGTACACACTTCCTGACACACACTGAATCATGTGACTTTCACCTATACCTTGAAAACTCATTTTTAAAATGAAAATGAAGCGCGAAGCCTCAAAATAAATGTTTGCAAAATTATCAAACCAGGGGAAGAGCCAGGACTTGCACCAGGACATTTTTTTAGTCTTATTTATTAGTATATTTGTATATGAGCACATGACATGAGGACACACATGGCACATGGAGGCCAGAGGACAACTTGGTGAGGTTGGTTCTCCCCTTCCACCTTTCCACGGGTTCTAGCTGGCCACCCTCACTCAAGTGCTTGTACTTGAGCTGTCTCTCTGCCCCAGACCCAGGATATCTTCACAGAGTGTTACATGAAGCCACACGGTCTCCAGATAAAATTTCAGGGCAAATTCTGCCACCCAACACCACCATGTAAGCAAGGCAGAATTCAAAACAGAAACCAAGAAGAGACAGGCATAGAGATACAGCTTAGCAGAGAAACCTCAGCCACCTGCCAGGCTCGAGCCTCTGAGACAGTCATTTGCTGCTCCAATGTCCTTTGCTCTCTGCAGGGACAGCTCTCTGATAAACCTAAAGGAAGTTTAGCTAATGGCAGGGACAGTGGAGGAGGCTTTCCACATCACTTTCTTCATGATTATGTCTGCCTGTTCATTTGCTTTTGTTCCAAAATCATAACACTCAAGTTCAGTTCAAACTTGCTATTTATGGGGCAATGACCTTGAACTTCTGATGCTCCTGTTTCTACTTCCTGAGTGTCTGGTTTATACAGTGCTGAAAATTAAACCCAGAACTTCATATATCCTGGGCTGAGCTACACCCCCAGATGACCATGTTGTTACTGTTACTGTTGTTGTTGTTGTTGTTTTTAACCAAGAATTGCATTACTTCCTTCGATAGACTATGCCAATAGACTGGTGTGGAGATGACTGATGGTGTGGTAGCTAGAGCATCACAGCTATTTATCCTCCAGGATGCTCCTTAATTTTTCTGTGCCTGTTTCCTCACATCTGTAAAAAGGGCTCTGTGAGATAGTATTTATTCTACAGAGCGTTACAAAGGTTATGCTGTTGATCCATGCAATGTAGGTGGACTAGAACTTGAAGGATGACTCAGTGGATAAGAGCACTTGCAGCAAAGCATAAGACCAGAGTTCAAATCTCCAGCACCTATGTAAAAAAAAAAAGAAGAAGAAGAAGATGGATATAGCTATACTCTTGTAACCACAGTACTAAGGGAGCAAGGGCAGAGACAGAGGATTCCTAGAGCTTGCTAGTCACCAGCCTAACTGAGAATTGGTTATCCCACCAAGGATCAGTGGGAGACCTTTTCCTTAAGGAGTAAGGCAAGAGTGAGAGAGCAAGAGAACCGATGTCTCCATCTGGCATCTGAGCATATGAGCATGATGTATCTACACAAATACCCATGTGTAGAGACACATACAACATACACCACACACATACATACACTCCCACAACGCACCTAATACACTCACACAATACATACAAACAGGCACACACACAACAAAGACAACACAACATGAACAGCATATTCACAATCACACATGGACACAGAACATCATTCACACACACACACACATGTTTAGACTAATGCCCACTACATTGAGAGCACTGTCTACATGTGCTGTTATTACTATATTTTGTTACTAATTCTGCAATATTTATGGATTTTAAGAGTAATTGCTGCCTTAGGGATTTCAGTCTTCTTAAAAAAAAAAAAAGAAAGAAAGAAAACAGGCTAATTTTGATGGATGTGGTTGTGACCTATTTTTCAAATAATTGCTACTTACAATTGAACAGTCTCTCCTTACAGCTTGACAGGTGGCATATTTATTGACATTTTAAAGTATGTGTGTGTGCGCACACACACACACACACACACACAAGCATGCCTCCATGCTCTCTCTCTCTCATTCTTGTCTAACTTATCATTTTAATTCAGAGGATGAAAAACACTGTTTCTGACAGACTACTAACTACATAATTGCTGTAAAGTAAATCTTAGCAGGTGAGGGTTGGTCCCAAACCCCATCAGGGTAACATGTGTTCTCTACTGTGCACAAAGAACTCGAGCCAGACATTAGCAGCAGTCGTGCCACTCTCCCAGAGCTGGGATTACAAATGTGCTCTGCTACTTTCAAAGTTAGCTGGGACTATGTTACCACAGGCCAGAGTTGCTTCCAGACTCACCTGTGTAGTGAGCGGTCAATCAAAGGAGAGCTGAATTACTTCCTGTTCCTCCTAGAAAACTTTAAAGGAAAGGAGTCTCAGACTTATAATGTAAATGTCATTAAGTCTGAACAGTGGATTTTAGAGGTGATACTGTGCAGAAGATTTGGAATTATTTCCTGTTGCTCATCTTCAACCCTGCAAGACATTCCCAACACAAATATCAGGACCACAGACGCAAAAAACAAACACCAATGTCACGAGCTAACTATTGGCATTTTCTGTCTACCATGCATGCCCTTAACAGCCTTGTGCATACCTTCAACCTTGAAGGACTAAAGGAACAGCCAAGAGAGCATGTTTTTGATCTGTTGTCATCTGTGTCATCAGAGGACACAGTGAGAGTTAGGCAGGCTTTGGAAACAAATAGCAATAGCACAGTGTTTATGTCTATCTTTGAGCAAGACATTTCTTGTCTTAGGGGCCACAGAGATAGATGGCTCAGTTGATGAGGTGTTTGCCATGTAAGCATGAGAACTTGAGTTTGGTCTCCAGAATCTACATGTTTTTAAAAAGCCAGGTATGGTGGTGCATGCATAGAATCCCCATGATGGTGAGGCAGAAGATTGGTGGATTCCTGCTCGTGAATGGGCAGAAGCCTAGCCAACTTGATGATGTCAGGTCACGGAGAAACCCCAGCTTTGGAAAACAAAGTGGTAACACCTGAGGAATGACCGTTGTCTTTCACATGCACTCCTACCCACTTGCACATGTACCGGGACACACATCCATACATGAGTGCACATGTGCGCGCGCACACACACACACACACATACACACACACACACACACACACACACACACATGAATTAATTAATTAATTAATTTAAAAATGCTAAACACGCACCATTCACCTGGCTGGGTCATCGGTTATGCCCTTCCATGAATGCTCTGAGTTATGCCTCCCTAGCTATTAGTGTTTCTGTCTCTAAGCCAGCAGAGCCATGTTAGGGACAGGCTTCCACACGCCTTCTCCCTCTCCCCAAAGAGAAGCAGTAACCTAGTGATGATTTCCCAGGCTGTGCTCAGAGAAGCAGAGTTAGAAGTGGGGTCAGAAATCAGGGGCTAAAATAAAACTCATGTATGGTGGCTCTCAGTGAGAGTTTGTGTGCCTCCTTAGGGCACATTGTGAGCTGCCAAAGGCTACCAACCATGCCGATGTATAGAAGCCTGAACATCCCCAGCAAAGACTCAGGCCCAGTCATGGGACACACCCACCACCTCTCAGGGTAGGCAGCAGGCCAGACAGAATGGCTGTTCTCAGACTTCTCAACCAAGGTGTGACCTATGTTGAAAAAGAAATTGAGAACTCATTCTGCAGGTGATGACACAGTTTGGTGAGTCCATTCCTGAACCTCTACCCTCTCCGGTGAATGATTCTTGGCAGATGTTGTTTCCACATGGAAGACATCACTGAACCAATGTCTAGACCACAAAAGCCCTCTTTACCTGGGGCAGAATCTCCACCTGGATACCTGGTTTATTTTTTTGGATGTTCTCTTTTCAGTTGAAATGTCAGTCGATTAGTCCGAGCCTGTGGCTTGGGCAGTAGAGTATTTATCTAGCACATGTTAGGCCCTGGGTTCAATACCCAGAAGTACATTAATTGGTTGTGATAGTTCAAGCTTGTATTCCTAGCACTTGGGAAGTAGAGGAAGGAGAATCAGAAAGTCAAAGTCATCCATGACTATGTAAGGAGCTCATGGTCAGTATTGGCTACATGACACCTCAACTCAAAAACAACAGCAGAAAATCCAGATGAAGCAGAGGTGGGCAAGACGGCAGTTCAGCAGGTAAAAGTACTTGGTTTAGGTGCCTGTTCTCCAGAGTATTAGTGTCCTTGTTCCATTCGTGTTGCTGAGATAAACACCCTTATGAGATGAAAAGAGAGAAATGACGCCCACAAGTTCTCCTCTGACCTCCATATGTGCATGGTGGAGCATGCTCACATGCAAACACACACACACACACACACACACACACTTAAAATAAATAAACAGTAATTTTAACAAAATTGGACTTCGTTGATGAGTTCCAATCCAGAGCTTACATAGTTCCTAGCTTTGAAACCAGGCATGCCTGGTTTGGGGTAATCTATGAGCTCCAGGCCTACATGTCACCACAGGTGACCAAAGTCGATGATCCCAGAGTGAAACCTGAAGTAGGGCCTGAGGAGAGCTGAGTTAGTGTCCAACAGAGCCCTGTAGCATCCTTAGATCGGGGCCCAGTAATCAAAACCGTTACCTCTATTTGTCTTGGACTTTGGATGATAGTCAAAATACGTGGTGACATGGAAGCTGGGGGCAGGCAGATGTCCATCTGGAAAAGACGTCTGCTACCACCTGGCCACCTAAGCTGAATCCCCAGAACCCACATGGTGGAAAAAAAGAAGTGACCCCACCTCAAGCTGTCCTTTACTTCCACAGGAATTCAAAAGTGTGCATGTGCCCCAATCATCACATGCAAACACGCACACCTGAATCATACACACACACACGTCTAAATCTTTAAATTTAATTAAAATCTCTTTTTTTAAGAGAGAGAGAGAGAGAGAGATAGAAATGTGTGAAGTTTGAGTGAAAATCATCTGATTTAGAAGGATTGGAAAGTCAGAGTTTGGGTCTCAGGAAGACATTCTGTGAGTCTGAGATTCCTGTTTCTAGAGCAGATAGATCACCTCCTTCAAGATCTGAAGCTGGACACTGTCAGCCTAGAATAAGAGACAACAAGCTCTAACATGTGAGCTTCAGAGCCAGCCACCACCATGTTGTTGCTTACTAACCAGAGATCCATGGTTAGTCCTGACTGGGTGTCTCTGACCAGTACTCAGTTTGCTGATTTGTAAAATGGACAGAGAAAAGGTTGCCTGTCTTGATATATTGAGTATTCATTAAGCAATGCATATAAGGCCAGGCATGTGGTTCAGTCAATACAGAGCCTGCCTAGCATGCGCAAAGCTCTGATTCTATCCCCAGCATTGCATAAACCAGGTATGACGGTGCACACCGGTAATCCCAGCACTCAAGAAATAAAGCCAGAAGGTCAGAGCATTGGAAGTTCAAGGTCTTCCTTGGCGGCATACTGAATCTAGGGTGAGCCTAGGATGACTGAGACCCTGTCTCAAAAACAGAGAGCAATAAAAAGTGTTCACAGGGTCCTCGAGTTTCCAGAAGCAAAAACCCACATTCATCAGCGCTCATCTCGAGGACCTACTTTCTGACTGTCCTCAACTTTCCTGTGAAGTGCAGTTCCTGTCCCTGTGCAGAATGCTCAGACCCCCCACCCCACCCCTACCCCCACCCCCGATTTCCAGGCCCACACCAGGCCGGCAGGTTCTTTGTCCTGCGTCTTCCTCGCCGGGAAACCACGACCATACTGTGTAATGTGTAAGTGCCACGGGGGGGGGGGGGGAGCCTTCCTCCTGAGCCTATGGGGCAAAGGCAGGTGGCAGGGGGAGGGAGGGAGAAAGCATGGGCCGAAGCTCACACCTCACTTATTTGTAAGTAGCCCATGTGGTTTCACTTCTCACCCACTTTTCCAGTGGGAGCATGCGTGTTAGCACCTGGGGACACCTGGGTCCAATTACCCCGACCATTTCCCTGTGAAATGGTAGTCTCCAAGCAGTGGGACTCTGCTGCTCTCCCCCTGCCCAACAAGAGCTAAGGTTCTGCTCAGGGTTAGGATGGCAAAAGTAGAATTGGAGAAGAGGCTTGGGAAGTTTCCTTCAGGACGGGGGGGGGGGGGAAGGGTGGTTGGAGGGGGGATCTGGAACACCTGGTGACCTCCTGACTGCCAGGTGCCCAGATGTTTGGCATTCTTCAGTGGCCACGCTGGACCCAAAATGGAAGCCAGCCTGGCCGAGTGCTTCAGAGGGCACTGGGGCTGCAGGGTCATCTTTGCAGGGTCTGGCTGGATTTCATGGTCCTCAGTGGGCCAGATAAAGATTTGCTAAGGGTAGGAATCCCGGGCCACCTGCTGGGAGCCTGGCCCAGCTGGGGAAGCTGCCTGGACTTGTCATAGCACTCACTAGGAAAACAAACCGGCTTGCCCTCCATACTACCCAGATGTCCCCCTAACATCCTGATGGACTAAGAATAAATCACTATTCGCTCACGGCCAGTGGAGGCCAGGACTTCCCACGCAGGGGAAATGGGCCTTGGTCCTGATGAGGCAGGGGTCTGGTAACCACCAGCACACACTAGAATTCTGTTCTGAAAGTGAAGGAATTCATGACTTTTTACAGTGTGCTTCCTAGCTCCCTGAGCAATCAGGCCAGATAAAATGCTGGGTTTGCCAATTTTGGTGTGTGTGTGTGTGTGTGTGTGTGTGTGTGTGTGTGTGTGTCTGTATGCACGCTTGTTCCTCTGCAGGTGTTCCAGTACATGTCCTCCTGTGTTCGTTCACCTGTGCTTGTGTGAGGGCCAGAGGTTGTCTTGGGTGTCTCACTCTTGTGACCTACCTGTTTGTTTGCTTGTTTGCTTTTTTGAAATGGTGTCTCTTACTGAGCTCAGAGCTTCCTGGTTGCCTAGACAGCAAGCCTCAGAGATCTTCCCATCCCTACCTCCACAGAACTAGGGTTGTAGAAGTGTGCCACCATCCCAGGATTTTTACAGGTGTGCTGGGAATCTGAACTCAGGTCCGCATGCTTATGCAGCAAGCACATCATCAATTGAGCTATCTCCATGGCCTTGTTTAAAAAAAATAAGTTTCTGCCAGCTTAATAGTTAAGATTAAGATTTTTAATATCTATATGTACATTTATTATTAACAGAGCAAGACATATTTCTATGTCTAGTGCTCTGCTCATTTATAGCTTTATTTTCATGAAACTTTTTTCCATCAGCTTGAACAGCTATTGTAGCCTAGCTTGTATTGATTCGTAAGTACTTTTTACATATGAAGGCTAATTCCTTGTCAAATTTATTTCACTGAAATTTGTTATTGACTCACAGAATCGCTTCTCTTTATATCTGACCTCTCCTCTGGCTCTCCACATATCAGCTAAGACTAAACTTCCAGTGACATCTTTAAACCTTGTCACCTTACACAACTTGTCAGAGTACAAGTTGTCAGCAAGAATGCAGTATCAGGTGATGCCTTCATATATCACTTTAAACCCAGAAAGTATGTGGCGCCCATTTCCTTACTGCTTCAATCATGGTCACCTGCGTCAGTGGCCTGCCTGCTTCCCTGCCCTGGGCCAGGTTTCATGGCAGACAGTGCTCTGTCAAAAGCAGGTTAAGTGGCATCTTACCAAGCTGAGCTGACACCCACACCTCAGATCCAGAGTTCTGGCCTCAGCGGATGTCAGTAGCCAGGATGAAAACCATGAGCGTGATCAGTGACATCGTGTGCTGACAGATGTTTCTGTCCCTTGGTGTAACAAGTCACCCTGGGCCTGACATGACTCTCCTGGGCCCTGCTTTTTGTAGCTGAGGGGAAGGAGGTCTGAAAAGAGAAATCCTGGGGACTTCAGAGAGCTTTCCAGGACACAGTAAAGAGCGTGTGCACAGCAGGTGACGGCCGCTTCTCATACGGAGGCTCCAAAGGTCCGTGTGTCAGGACAGACACCTTCTTTCATTCAAAGCTTGTCTCACAGATGTGTAGGAGAAGAATCAAAAGTCGCCATCCACAGAACACATTGCCCAAACTCAATACAGAACGATTGCGAACTCAAGAGAGGAGTTGGGGTGATGGGACAATGGAAAGGCACCTGGGACACAAGCATGAGGACCTCCTAGGACCTGCATGTAAAGCCAGGCATGATCACATGTGAGCCTGTCCATCTCAGCGCAGTATGACACAGAAACAGGAGGAATCCTGGGAGTACTGGATGCCAGCCTAGCTCTGGGTTTAATGAGCAACCCTGTCTTGGAGGACTAAGCTGGAGAGTGATAGAGAAGGACACTTGGTGTCCCTCTGTGGTCTCTGCTCATGCACACACTGTGCTCACATACACATACACTACTGCGAAATACCACACTCACACTCACACACACACACACACACACATCAACAAGGAATAATAACCTTACAGTTTTATAGGAACTCAACAGGAAGGGCTTTCCACTGGAAGGAAACAGCTCGACAATGACACAGAGCAGGAGAGAGAGACCCCTGAATGACAGGTAGCCCCTGGCTGCTCAGGGCACCATTCCTCTCTCACAAGGTCTTTGTACCTTGTGCTCATGGGTGACTCCGAATCCCACAGGAGGACAATGAGTCTCCCCCTCAGTGCTCTGAACTCTTCTGAAGGAGAGTTATCAGATGCACCTACAGCAAGGGACTAGGGTGGGGGAATTCATGTCTGTAAACCCAGCACTCCAATGCTGGGGCAGGAGGATTGTTGTAAGTTCAAGGCCAGCCCCATCCAAAACTAAACAAAATTCAATTAAATTTTAAAAAAGGCTACAGGGGATTCAAAATCATATGTGTTAACACATCAAGAAGAGAGCCTGAGGATGTAGCCAGCAGACAGAGTGCTCCTTTAGAGTTCCATCTAGTACTGGATAAAAGGCATGATGGGTGACTGCCTGAGAACCCCAGTACTCCTGAGATGGACGCAGAAGACCAGAAGTTCAAGGTCATATTCTGCTACATAGCCAGTGAGAGGTCAGAGAAAAAAGGAGAAGAAGGAAGGGAGAAGGATCAATGCAAGGAAGGAAAGAAGGGAAGGAAAGGAAGGAAGGAAACATGGGGGACGTAAAGGTGCCAAAACAAAGAGGTCACTCAGCTATGAGGTTCCTTGAATCCACAGGAGTCTTATCTTATTCAGGGTTTCTACTGCTGTGCTGAAACACCATGACCAAAAGCAACTTCGGGAAAGGGTTTATTTCACACACATCATCAAAAGCCATGAGGAATGGCACTCACACAGAGCAAACTGACTTAGAGGACATGGAGGGGTGCTGCTTACTGGCTTGCTCCCCATGGTTTGCTCAGCCTGCTTTCTTATAGAACCCAGGACCATCAGTTCAGGCAGGGTACCACCCACCATGGGCTAGGCCCTCCCCGTCAATCAGGACCTAAGAAAATGCACTATAGCCAGATCTCATGGAGACACTTTCTCAACTGAGACTCTCTCTTCTCTGATGACTCTAGCTCATGTCAAGGCATCATAAAACCAGCCAGAACAAGATGTCAGGCCTCTAAGATGTCCCAGCCCTCCTGCCCAGGGCTCCCAGACTCATTATCTGCTCTTCTTAGGAGAGCTACTGACTTGTAGCTCTTGGATTATGAGGTCTGCGTTCTTCCTTCCCTCTCCACTCAGCACCCGTTCCGGAGAAGACTTTCCTCGCACTGGGATAGTCTGGAAAACTACGAGAAGTGGGAGGAGACAGCGAGTCTCTCTTTAGACTGTCTCCATGGTCCAGCTCCTAACTATGACCTTCTAAGGCCCCAAGACTCTCAGCTTCTGCTGTGGGAAGAGCTGCTTCCTTAGAACTCAGCTGACACCCCAGATTCATGACAGAGTAAACCCATCCGCCTGTGGCAGGGAGCACTGTCCTTCTCCATATCTGCCCCTCATGGCAGCCTGAAGCCTCATAGCCTGGCCTCGGGGTAAACTCGCACATGTGAAAGATCCTAGTGTGTGCTACTAAGTGCTCCCTTTAATCCATTTCCTATTGCTGTAACTTACACCACACACACACTCTTTTATTTCTTTTATGTTTTATATTATAATCATCTCACCCCTCCCCTTCCCTTTCCCTCCTCCAAGCTCCCACATACTCCTCCTTGTTCTCTTTCAAATTCATGGCCTCTTTTTTTGTTAATTGTAGCTACGTACATATCCGTATACATACACACACATATATTCCTAAATATGTAAACACAACCTGCTCAGTTGGTATAATGTTACTTACATGTATGTGTTTAGGACTGACCATTTGGTATTGGATAGCCAACTGGTGCGCTCTTTCCTGGGGATGACTATTTCTCCCATTTCCAGCATGCCTTCATTGTTTGTAGTCCTTTGTGTAACGCTGAGATCTCATGGGCTTCCCTCCATTCACTTTAGTATGTCTATTGTTATTGTTCTTGGTCAGATCATGTTTAGACAGCCATGTTGGTGAGACTTTATGGTGTTGCTTCTGGCATTCCTAGGAGACAAAACCTCACACAAGCTCCCTGATCATCTGGCCTATGGTCTTTCTGCTCTCACTTCCCCAAGGTTACCAGAGCCTTAGGTGTTTTGTAGGTACACCCACTGGGACTGCGCTCCACAACTCTGCATGTTGATTGGCTGTGGGTTTTTCTATAATGATCTGCTGCGAAGAGAAGTTTCCTTGATGCGGGGTGAGGACTACACTTATTTGTGGGTGTAAGAACAAATATTTAGAGACTGGGTGTTCTTTCTAAAGAAGAAAAATATATTTGCAGAAGGTTCGAGACCACAAAGGGACCACATGTGGGGAGGGAGGGGAGCTTCTTGCTCTGTCATAACATGCCAGTGGGTGTCATGTAACATGAGAGGTGCGAGGAAAACATAAGGAGAAGAGAGAACCAAACCCTGTCTGTTATACCTAACTCATGGCCAAGATAACCACCCCACCCCAGTGAAGGCATGAATTATCCCCCAGGGCCCCACCATCATAACCAAGCACCAGTGATGAAAGACCCCTCTTAATGCTGCTGTAATAGAAATAAAATTCTACAGAAGTTGTGGCATGAAGGAACCTTTAAGACCCCGGTCAGGGTACTGCTTCTCAGCATATGCTGCACGAGGCCTGGCTTTCCATGCGTTCACACAGCTGAGTACTACATTCTACCTGTCATCTTTCAGAGTCTATCTGTTGTCTGCCTCTCCAGCATCTCTCTACCTTGTATCTATTGTCTGTCTTTCCATCATTTCTCTATCTAACATCTATATTCTGTCTAACATCTCTCTACCGCCAGTCTTCTACCATGTATCTATCATGTCTATCATCTGTTATCTATTACTAACTTCTATCTATCCGTCATCTCTATTCATCATCTATCATCAGTCACCTATCTATCTGTGGTGGTTTGAATGAGAACGTCCCCCCCCCCACAGACTCAGATTTCTTAATACATAGTTCCCAGTTGTTAGAGATACGTGGGAGTCGTTAGAAGGAATGGCCTTGCTGGAGCAAGTATATCACAGGAGGCAGGCTTTGGGGTATAAAAGGCTTCGTGCTATTCACGGTGTGTTCTCCGCTTCATCTTCCCTGTTTAAGATGTGAGCTCCCAGCTGCTGCTCCAGTTGCCGTGCCTGGCTGCGGCCACGCCTCCTCGAAATGATGGCGATGAACTCTCATGGCTCTGGAACCATAAGCCCAAACGACAGCTTCCTTCTGTAAGTTGACTGGGTCATGGTGTTTTATTATAGCAATAGAAAAGTAGCTAACACACTGTTTCACACACACACACACACACACACACACACACACACACACGCACGCACGCACGCACTCGCGCACACACACACACACACACACACACGCACGTGCGAGCACACACACACACACACACACACACACACGCACGCACGCACTCGCACACACACACACGCACGCACGTGCGAGCACACACACACACACACACACACACACACACACACACACACACGCGCGCGCGCGCGCGCGCGCGCATGGAAGGGGCAGAGGGGGAGACAAAGACAGAGCAGCACAATGTTCTTACTCAGGGCCTCCTCTACAGTGCAGAAGTCTGAAAAACGACTTAAGAAGGCCTGCTGACTATGTGAGTCCATAACAAAGGAGAAGTCAATAGTAGGGGAAGAGTGCCAAGAACAGGAGTCTTTGGGCACATGCCACAAGGGACCGGGGCCAGCGGCAGGAAGTGAAAGAGCCCACTGGGGAATCATCACAGCGCACAGACTGCAAAGGCAGGGGACCCACAGAGTGAGGGAGGTAGTGGGGCCGCCAGGACAATGCACTGCCTTCCTAGAAAAAGCCAACAGGTTGCTCCCAACCAAGCAGAAGGTCCAGTGGGGAAACGGATCCCAGAGGGACACATGTGCTTAGGTGGGATAACTCAGAGCCTTTGAGCAGGAGTCAGAGGAACAAAGAAAGAAGAGCGCACAGGCTTCTGACACAGGATGAGGCGGCTGCATCCGGGGAGTCCCAGGCCATGGAGTGCCAAGAATGAGGGCTGCCTGTGCTGAATTCTGCTTGACAAAGGAGCCTCTCAGTATCAGGCTGCTATCAGTGGTGGCAGAGAAGAAGGACAGGAGGAGTGGGGCCCAGAGCACCAGGAGGAGAAGCTAGCATCGCTCTATGCAACCTGCTTCTCCTTTATCTGCTCCAAATGAAGGGAGACTGCTGTGGGACGGATATGAAAGCAGGGGGAAGAGCAGGGAACTCCAGAGGTGCACAGCAGAAGTGGTATACGCCATTGCACAGAGGAGGTCAGGAGAGGCAGAGGCGTCTGCAGGAGGATGCACAGCAACTTAGCAGCACAGTCAGCCTGGGATCCTGGTCTCCCGACTCTTAGTCTGCTTTTTCCTCTGGAAGCGTATCTGTTTCTATTTTCTCTGCAGATGAATCCCTAAGCTCAAGTAGATTTTCTGCATCATGTGGCACCAAGATATGCTGGGCAGATCCCCAGTCTATAATTCCATACACATGAGCCAGAAAGAACCCATCACTGTGGTAGATTCCAAACTGGTGGCCTCTCCCCTGGCACCTTGGTGCTTTTCCTCTTCCACAGTCTTATCTCAATCAGGAAAGACAAGGGTAATTTCTAGAACCCCGCAGATACCGAAACCCACATCCATTCCCGTCTCACATAGAAATGGTGTGGTCTTTTCGTAAAACCTGCTTGTCTCCATTGTACTTTATTTTCTGTGGAGTACGTGGGGAGTGTGCATGTGCGTATGCGTGTATGTGCATGCATGCATGCGTGCGTGTGTGTCTGTGTTTGTGTCTGTGTGTGTCTGTGTTTGTGGCTTACATATGGAGGTCAGAGGACAATCTCAGGCATTGGCCCTCCTCTTCTAGGTTGTTTGAGACAGAGTCTCTTGTTTGGAATTGAGAATGCCAGGCCAACTAGCCCAGGAGCTTTCCAGAATTTTCTGTATCTGCCTCCCATCTCACCATAGAAGCCTGAGGACTCTAGTTGCTTGCACTACTGAGAGGCGTTTCCATGAATTCTAAAGATCTTCCTATCATTTATCTATCATTGCTTTGCTCATCTATCTACTTGCAAGCATCAATCTGTCATGTGACTTTTTATCACCCATCTTATATCTATCCCTAGCATCACATCCCCATGATTGTACATGAGAGGGATTGGGTAGCAGACTTAACAACATCTCCAAAAGTCCCTGGAGCTCACTCCTCCTTGGTTCACTTGTAAGTTGAACCAACCTTGAGTCAAAATTATTTGAATATAATGCAGCTGTAATGGATGCATTCATATTTTTCTTATCACTGTACACTAAATATGCAATCATTTGCACAGCATTCTTATTTCATTAGGTACTACAGGCAGTAGAGAGATGATTAACCTCTGAACCATCTTCCTGGCTCCTCTTCCAGGTTCCTGTGACATCATTGAGATGTAGCTGTGCACAGCAGTGGAGATGGGCCCTGGCCTGGGGTCTGTTGCTCATTTAAGATATACACTCCGTCACAATCCTCAGGCGCAGGCATACATTTCCTTTTCCACCTCCCCGAGTAAAGCACCAACAGCTCTCCATCCCTGCCTCACGTCCAGCCCTGTTCCCAGGAGGCCTATGACCACCAGCACCAAATCAGCCCTTTGGTCCTTGACTCCCCAGGCCTCTGCTACCGCTGTGGCTGCTGCAGTCATAACAAAGATAAGGCCAGAGGAGGAGCCTTGCTGTTAGGCAGTTTCTAAACATCATCTCATGTGGCCAACGCTTAAAAACCCCCCAGCCTCCCTCAATCACTCCAGCCCTTGATCCTGGTTTAAATGAACCTTCTGGTGCCAAGACCTTGTTAGACATCTGGTTTCACTTGGCTTGGGCAGGGGGAGTTGGGGGATAGGAAGGATGGGAATGCAGCTACCTCAACTCAAACCAAACCCTCCACCTCAGAAACGTATCAAATCTGACCCCATGCAACTGTGTTTCAAAACAGTAGGAGAAGGGTAGACAATGAAGGTGGAGAGAAAAATCAGAGAGCCAATATGCAGAGCTAGGCCTCCTCCTCCTCCCCAGCAGGTGGCCCTGCAGCTGCCTTGCTTCCAACCAATCACCTGTTGCACCCAATGATGTCCAGACTAGAAACTTGAACCATGCCACCATCAGCATTTCAGTCCTCTTTTCCCAGCCATCAGTTACCAGGGCTTCTGGTTCCTCTTACATGTCAGTTGTGTGAACTTTTCCTGGGGAGATAAGAACAAAGGACTATTCACCATAAAGAAGGCACTGATAACAACAGACCAAAGTAACAATTCTGTTGAAGTAAAACTTAGTGGTCCTGTTATTTTCTTGGTGTTATTTAAGGGAAAGGTTACTTGCAGGAGCATGTGCAAACCCGACATAGCTACAACACCACAAAGCACTTACCCTTCATGAGTGATGAACTCAATGGAGCTGCATCATGGAGTCCTCTGTCCAGTTAACCTTCCAGCTCCTATATAGCATCTCCCAAGACCATTTGGAACTAATGGCTGCAATCTCAGACAGAGTCCTGTAACCCTCCCCTCTTCTACTAAAGAGTCACCATAGGCCTGGCTAACACTGTGCTGTTCTGCTCAGTTGCCATGGCTACCAGGCCATAGTAATCTCTGATTGAAAATGACAATTTAGTGAGCATGTTACACCTGGAGGAAAAAGAGTATACTGTAATAATGACCCTCTAATCCATCCCAACTGTCACGCCCATCACCACCAGCCTCATGCAAGTTGTTCTTACATCCCTCCCTCTGGACCCACGAAAAGCCTTCCTGCGAGATCTCCCTGTACTAGCACTTATCCCTTCTAATAAGCTCACATTACAACAGTTAGGGCTTTTGTAAGCATACAGCTACTTACAACCATACAATGAGCTCAAGATAGAGCCCCAAAGCCCCAGTGGCTCCTCGAATGCTCACCATTCTGTCCCTTGCCTACTGCTCCAGCTTCAGCATCCATGATCATCCCCTACCAGCTCTGGGATGCACCCTCTGGGCCTCTGCTCATACAGGGAGAGCCCCATACTGCCCTTAACCTGACCCCATCCTCCAGCTTCAGCGGCAGCTCATCTCTGTTCTCCTTCATCTCGGCAGGAGCCTCACTCACAGGAAAAGCTCAGTGCTCCCTTCTCTGCATCCTACTCGCCTGTGAATCGACCTTACTGTGTCAAGCTCCAGTAGTTCTACAGGCCTCTCCCGTCAACACTCAACTCAGCTTCTGTGGGGCAATCACTTGTGTGATGCTTATCTTTTCCATGAAACTGAAAGTGCTGCGAGAATAACGGCTCCGCCTGGGCGAGCATCAGTTTTCTGGATGAAAACCAAAGTTGAATAAGGTTTCCCACTGGCACCCGCTGCTCTGGGGCTCTGAATGGTCACTACATGTTCATCTTATACGATAGTCGGATGGGTGAATTGCCCGTGTAGGAGCATGAATGTGAAGCTTATGCATTTAGCAGTCTTAGGAAGCCGCCATTTCTGTTGGCTTTGTTTTGTTTTGTTTTTGTTTTCTGCAGAACGTTGACGTGGGGAGAAGCAGTTTCATGGGGAAGAGAGGGGGAAGGAGCAGAGAGGAAGGGAGAGGAAGAGATCTGGGCACAGGCCGCCAGGTGGCCGTGCTTTGGCCATAGCTGGTAGAGTGTGTCCTTCACTCTTTCACAGCATCTGCCAGTACCTGGAGGCATTTCCATCTGTGACTCCAGTCCTAGATGAGCCTCTAACTCCAAAAGGCTGACACGAAAAAAACTCCAGAAAAAGTTTTGAGTTAACAATATGATAGTTGAAGGGGTAAACACCTGCTAGCAAGACTGCTGACATAGCCATTTTCCATCCTCCTCTGTAGCAAGTGCTCTAGACTCAAAGCCCACAACTTTTGACCCCGGAAACTGCATTCTCTGTGACCCAGGGTGGTTGGTCTTCACAAGTCAGCATCTCATCTGCCTGTTCATCATACCTAACATTTCACAGTGGAAGTTTAGAAGTTTGTCTTAAGATGGGCCTTGAATTTCTCTTCCTCAGACTCTCTGGGCTCCAGAACCTATTCCCCATCTGACAAAATGAAAATTCTGGCCTTGCAGGGTACAAATGGAGATCCACCTCAGTTGCTCCAGAAACATGTGAATGGCATTTCCTGTGGCTTTATCAGCCTTTCCAACCCCACCCCTTCCCTGGCTCCAGTGTCTTAGTTTTCTCCCTTTGTCTCCAGGATTCAGGTCTCTGCAGCTCAGCCATAGAGACGCATGGCTAAATGTTTTACTACTTCCTGAAAGAGGAAGCCTGCCTTGTTCACAGTGGCACATTTAGCTACATCGCTCTTCTCCCTGTACCCACCACTTGCAAAAACACCTACCCCCAGATTGTGGCCTACAGTTAACTCCAACACTGCAAACATCTTCCATTATCAAAATCAGCCTCTATCCTGAAACAGCCGTCTCCCAAATCTAATGAGTGACAAATATGCTCTTTTTTGTGGGGCTCGGGGGGGGGGGTGACACCCTTTATTATTGGATCCTAAAGAGTCACCCAGGACACTAACTTCTGGTGATATCTATGAGGGAATTTCTAGATTGGTTTAACGAATAAGAAGCCTACTTTAAATATGAATAGCATCTTTCCATGACCTAGGACTCAACTAAATGAAAAGGAGAGAGCTGCTCAGAAAAGCTTATCATGGGGACCTAACTCAGAGACCCCAGAGCCAAAGCACAGTTCTAAGACTCATGGGAATGGGAGAAAACCACAGAGAAGGGTCCTAACATGAAACACGGAACCCTCAGATCTTGAACTAGTTCTAGATCTTTCCAAGGAAAACTACAGGGAAACCGAGAAAATGGAAATACAGCCCTCGTCCATTCAGTGAATCAGTGTGAACATCCAAGCAGCAGGCTATAGTGGATTTTCACTCCACTACAAGAAAGAGCAGCAGGGCTTGGGCAACTGAGGAAGGCAACATCACATCACTTTCTGCTTAGGCAGAAGCAAAGACGACAGGAATGAATGTGATTGTTTGCATTTAATCATACGTATGTGTGTGGGGATGTGCACATGAATACAAGAGCTCTCAGAGGTCAAAGGGCAGCATCAGCTCTCCTGGAGATAGAGTTACAATTGTGAACTATCACATGTTGGTGCTGGGAACCAAATTCAAGTCCTTGGGCTGGAGAGATGGCTCAGTGGCCAGCTGCTCTTCCAGAGGTCCTGAGTTCAGTTTACAGAAATCACATGGTGACTCACAACCATCTCTAATGGGATCGGATGCCCTCTTCTGGTGTGTCGGAGGACAGCTACAGTGTACTCATATAAATAAAATAAATCTTTTTAAAAAAAATTCAAGTCCTTTGCAAGAGCAACAAGTGCTTTTAACCACTGAACTTTCTCTCCAGCCATGATACTATACATCCCACAACTCTTCCTTTCTTCTCTACAACCAAGGCTTTGTCCTAGACCTGACCTATAAAAGGTGTGCCTTTTAAGAGAATTGTGGCATCCTGGTCCCTTCCTCATTCCCTTTTGCTCCTGGCTATGACGTGCCATGTAGCAAATTTCAACAAGTTGAGAGAGTCCATTGAAAGGGAGGGTCAAGACTCTAGAAGCAAATAAATGTCACATGTCGGAAAAAGCTGAGTTTATAAGATTCATGAGGCCCACTCCCATGAGCCCATGGTAGGAAACTCTGAGCAGCAGAGTTGCTGTCAGATCATGTGACCTGTGGAGCTGCCTCCAAGTTGTTCAGAGAACTCCAGGGACACAACTTCCCTGAGTCACCATTTCTGTTAAGGTATCTTTTCAGTGATGTACCTCCCTTTAAGTCATCACTGATGCTGTAAGTGACCCCCTCACCCATACACCTATAAGCAACCGCAACAGACTCATGAGTTCACCAAGGTGACATTGGTAGATTGTGACCTTGGACTGCTGTGGATTCCCTATCTGGGGTAAATAGTCTTATGTACATTTATGATCCCGACTCTCTTTGAGATTTTGAATATGGCCCTCACCAAAGCTCTGTGTGTGTGTGTGTGTGTGTGTGTGTGTGTGTGTGTGTGTGTGCCTGTGCCTACACTCATACACACCACCAAGAGAAAGTGTCTCTTTCCCACAGTTCCTTGACAAAAGTACTGTGTTTGGTCAAAAGTACCTTGGTCTTACTAAGGGAGACATCCATGTCTAAGAACCTCTATGCTTACCTGAATGGCAGCTTGCAAATATCAACCTTTATAGCTGGCCACTAGTAGTCAGATCCATGCATAACCAATGGGACCATTTGTTTAAGCTAGCAATTGTGGACTCTCACATCTTCCTGGTTAAGACATTATAAAGGTTTGTAAAAGGAAGGAGAAAGGATTGGCCCAGGGAGGTAAAGAAAGTAAAGTGTATGACAACATGAGGACCTGATTCAATCTCCGCAGACTATATAAAGAAAGGAGGGTGGGGTGAGAGCTTGTACATGTAATTCCTGAACTGGAGAGGTAGAGACAATAACTGAACATCCAGCCTAACCTTCTTAGTGAGTTCCAGGCCAATGGCAGAATCTGTCTTAAAAAGCAAAAGGCAAACAAAAACCAAGATGGATGGCAACTGAGGAATGAATAATGGTAGCTGAGGTTGTCCTTCTAGCCTCTATACATAGGCACACATACAAGTGCATGAGTGCACACGCCCATACACACTCATACACCACATGCACACAAACTCATAAATTATCACAAGAAATCCAAGCCTTATCAGATTAAGGCTTAGGGAGAGGCAACTGGTGAGATGGCTCAGTGAGTAAGTGTGCTTGCAGCCAATCCTGACTGCCTGCAGATGAACCACAGACCCCATGTGATAGAAAGAGAGACTCAACTTCAGCAAATGTCCTCTGACCACCACATGCATCACCTTACACACACACACACATGCAAACAAACAAAATATAACAAAGATTAAGGCTTAGATTTCCTTTGCATCCATGGAGCAAAGTGGAACCACACTGTCCCTCTAGACTTCTGAAGCATCTCCTGAGCATACTCCAGAGCCCCAGGCTGCAGGAGGAGAATGTTTTGTCACTCCACAGACTGACTGTGTGGGAGACTGAGCTTTGGTGAGTTCCAAGCCCAGAATGTTCACGAATCTTCTCTCCTGGGTGGCGGGTTGTCTTCTCTCTTGAATTCAGAAGGAGAGATTCACAGTAAGATAAATAGATGCCCCTCCCCACTCTGCACAATATTTTATACAGGTACATGGTTTGGAAAATTAGGTCAAAGGAGGGAGGGCAAATGGTGATTCATTACCTGGGCTCGGAGGCAGGATTACCTCATCAGATATTCAAAGGTAATCAGTTTCTTCCCAATTGTCATGGTAATGAATCACCATTGTTAATAAATTGGGAAGTCAGTTACACCTTTGAGTGGCTGGATAAACCAGAGCTGCCTGGCATCTGTCTTCATTAGAAAGAAGCCAATGAGACGGCCATGGAGGCTTGGATGCAGGACAGCGAACCTCTATCTTCACCTGACGTTGAGGGAATTCCACTTTTTGCTTGACTTGATCATCAAGGCCGTCCAAGCAAGAGAACCCAAGTATGACTTTAAACCCGAAGTTACCCATCAGAGATCTGTCAGTGTTCCCTAAGGAGAAATCAGAGACAGCAGCAATTTGTTTATTAACTGCAGCGACAATGGAAAGGAATAATTTCTGAGCATTGCTTGGTTCATACAGAGGTCTCTATTAGAATAGGTATTTCTTCTCTCTAAACAAATAGAAACGAGAAATAGAAAATGAGTCCAAGCATACCGCTGCTGTCGCCACCCCATCTCTAGGGCTCAGTTACAGAGATCTCATATCAGAAAACTGAGGCCCGGTAAGCTGGACATAGTGATACACATCCTAAATCCCATCATGCAGAAGATGGAGCCAGAAAGATCAGAAAGTTGAGGTCAGCCTCAGCTACAGAGTAAGTTTGAGGCCAGCCTGAACTACTTGAGACCTTGTCTCAAAATGGGGTGGAAGATGTCTCAGTCACTTTCCAGCTAAGCATGGGGTCCTGAGTTCAGAATCCCAGAACACACGTGGGGCAGGATGCAGTAACACACATCTGTAACCCCAGCAGTCCTACAAGATCAGAGGCAGAGGCAGGAGGGTGCTGGAAGCTCTCAGTCAGCTAGTCCGCTATGCACAGTGGTGAGCAGCAAGTAGCCCCACCTTGAAAAAGATGGAAGGCAGACTAAGGTTGTTCTCTGACCACTGAATGCTAGCAATCATACATAAACACCCATATTCACATATACAAACAGGCATGAATACACACACACATATCCACACCTCACATATCACATATCAAATACAGAAACACACATCACACACATGCATTATGCATACACACATCACACAGCACATATCACATATCAAATGCACAAACATATATCATGCATTTGCATTATACATACACATGTGTCACACACATACATATAAAACATAGCATGCATGCATTATATGCATGTATATCAATTACATACATTAAACACACATCACAATACACAAATACGTTAAAATAATTGTTTAAATGAAAGAAAACTAGGGCACAATGGCTGGAGTGTAGTGATCAGAGCCAGAGCCCACTGTGGTAGTTTATGACTCAATGAAGCAGCCGACAGGCCTCAAGCTCCAGGGGATAAATCAGCTCAAACTCCATCCGCCTTCAGGACAGACAAATCTTTGGTCATGGAACCGTCAACGATTTAAAGATAACTTGGAATGCAGTTATAACTCTTTATTACTTTTAAGACCACCAAAAAAAAGTGAAAGAAAAAAAAACTGAGACGAATTCTGATCTGTGTGATACGGTAATGGTATCTGACAAGTTCCTATTTATTCAAGGGTGGGGGATAAAAAAATTGTGTCTGATCATTGTGTCAAAATCCTGCAAGTCATTTTCGTTTCTCTCTCTTGGGCGAGATTTAAAAGCAAATCCCCGTGTGCTGTGTCACGTGACCCTAGTGCTGAGCGCTGGAGACATTCAACAGTAATTTAATACAGAGGTTTGAGGGGCGTGTGTGTGTGTGTGTGTGTGTGTGTGTGAGAGAGAGAGAGAGAGAGAGAGAGAGAGAGAGAGAGAGAGAGAGAGAGAGAGAGAGAGAGAGAGGAGGGAGAGGAATGAGGGTGAGTGAGGGAAAGGGGAGAGGAGAGGAAAGAATTACATAGAGAAAACTAGAGAGACAGAGATGAGAGCAGAGTGAGAGAGAGGGAGACAAGGGGAAGAGGAAACAATTTGAAAGAGAGATGAGAACAACAGAAAAGCATGCTGGAGGAGAGGAAGGAGAATTGGAGGACCAGATAGAGATGCAGAGAAATAAGAAAGGAGAGAATTAGACACAGCCTGTGGGAGAGGAAAGCAAGAAAGAGACAATGAGAAAAGGAGACGAGAAGAAAGGGGAAAGAGGTGAAGAATTGGGAGAAAGAGAGTAATGAGAGAGGAAATGACAAGCAGAAGAGAGAGTAAAAAAGACACATGAAGAAAGATTAGAGACAGACAGGCAGACAGGCAGGCAGGCAGGCAGAAGGTTGAGATGGGCAGAATGAAAGGAGACAGGGAAGGAGGGAGGGGAGGGGGAAGGCAGGAGGAATGGAGGGAGATGACTAGCAAGCCTGTTACTTGCTGCCCCTCAGGAGAGCTCTGTTGGACATCTTCCACAGCCTCCTGGGGAAAGCCTTGCACAGATGAGAGGTGGCCTGTGGCTGGAATGAAGGACTCGTGTGCTCCTCCCTGCTGTACTCACCACACACTGTACAGATGAGCCTGCACCTAGCAGCTCTGCTGAGGTGTTCAAGGCAGGTTCCTCACTCAGGCAGATGCCAACCTCAGCCAACCAGAGAGCAGCAATTTCAGATCTCCATGATCACTCCCATTCCAGCCCTCACCTCTTACCTACCCTATACAAAGAGGGGCATACACATCAAGTGTGCACACAAGTACACACACACACGCAGACACACATGCACACACAAACCTCCTCATCCATCATCCATTCATCCTCCCTATATTCTTGAACTTCTTACATCCCAAACTAAGACCTGAATATGTCCGAAAAGCCAAGAAGAAACATTCCTTTTCATTTGCCCCCATTAGAGTCCTGAGACATCCGCAGGCTCTGAGGGGTTCTTTGGCGCAGGAAAACTGAGGCAGAGAAGAATGCTTTTAGAGAATATGAAGTCCAGCCACAACAGTGACCCCACTCAGGGCAGGGGGAAAGGCGGTGCCTATCTCAGATCCCAAAGTCAAAACAGATAAGAGATTGAGGACACAGTTCAGTTGGAAAGACAAGCATGAGAACCTAAATTCAAACCCAAGGGGCCATACAAGTCAGGCCAGGTGGTGTGCTTGTTATACCCACGCTGAGGAGATAGAGACAGGTTAACCCCTTGGGCTTGCTTGACCAGCCGGTCAGTCTACTTGGTGAGCTCCAGGCCAGTGAGAAACAGACTCTGCCGCAAAAGGCAAGGTGGACAGCACCTGAGGAAACACCTAGTGTCACCCCCTGGGCTCCACATGCACGTGCTCATGCATTCATGAGTCCACCTACTCATACACATGCATATGAGTGAATACACATGCATAGAACATATATAATCAAAAGTAGGAGAGGGAAGTGTTTCAGTGGGATAGGGGCAGGGTGTGAGGGCTGGAAGGGAGCAGAGAGTAGGGTCAATCAAAACTAAGTATCTATGAAAAGGCCATAAGAAAACCTACCAGTTTCTAAGCTAATTTTTAAAAATTACATTTCAGAATGGGGAGGGGGAGGGAAGACATCTTTAAAAACAGACTATTCCTCCCTGTGTCCATCATAAATATCTTCATGCTGCTCTAAACAGCTCACCACTCTCTGAGGGAGGAATCACATATGTGCATGCACACACACACACACGTAATCACCACACACGCTCATCCAGGAACCAATCACCCATTACATACTTCTCACCGCTCCTCACATCTAACATCTCACTGTTGGCCTAGGGAACATGGCTCAACAGTTAGAGCGCTTTCTGAACAGGCAGCAAGCATGAGGGCAGGAGTTCGGAGCCCAGAAGCCAAGTAAGTGAAGGGTAGCCATGGCAACCTGCTTGTAATTCCAGAGCTCAGAAAACAAAGGTGGAGTATCCACAGAGCAAGTTGGTTAGCGAAACTAGCTAGTACTGGCAAGACTAGCTAGTACTGGCAAGACTAGCTAGTACTGGCAAGACTAGCTAGTACTGGCAAGACTAGCTAGTACTGGCAAGACTAGCTAGTACTGGCAAGACTAGCTAGTACTGACAAGCTCTGGGTTCTGTGAATAAAGATGCAGAGAAATCCTGAAAGACTCCCAACTTCAGTCTTGAGTGTCTGTCTACATACATGTACACACAAGGCTATATGCACCTGCATACACACATGCCCCTACACACATGCAAATACACATACACATATGCATATACATCACAGACACATACACATGGAAATAATAATAAATACGTGTATTGTGAATTATAAAAAAATAAAAATAAAAAAAAATTTAAAAAAAAAACCCTCACCATTGCCTAACATACCAGTCATGGTTCCATGTACCCTTATTTTATCTCTGGTGAAAGGATCACACCTTACATTTTGTTAGGTGATTGCCAGTCGTTTTGGTGTATGAGATCTTCTGGGAAGTAATACTGAGTCTTATTGCTAGGCGGCAGGCTCGTAGTATCACCTGGCACACCATATATTGACAAGGGTCACCTTCCCCTTCCCCCATTTTTTGTTTTTTTCTGTTGTTGTTTTTGTTGTTGCTGTTGTTGTTGTTTGAAATAGGACCTCATGTGACCCAATCTGGTTTCCAATTCCTTATGTTGATGAAGATTGAACTTAAAATCCTGATCCTCCTGCCTCCACCTCCCACACAATGGGATTATAAGGGTGCACTGCCACACCTGGCTTATGTGATGCTCCTATGAAACCCATGTCTTTGCGTATGCTAAGCAAGCACTCTACTGACTGAGCTCCATTCCCACCAACATTTTCTTTTCTCTAGGAATTTCTCAGACATTGAACAACACAGCTTGTTGGAGATTGTGTTGGGCTTTTCTATATACATTTGTTAAGGGCTCCCCCATTTTTCTCAGGGATTATCCTTCACAGGATGCCAGTTTGGAATCATGGGGTACACCGGCATCCAAGTAGGGAGCACAGGATCAGTACATATAGATGGATGTTCTTCCTTCCCTGGCAATGGTAAATGATGCAGGAATTGGGTGTGAAATTCAAGAGAGAAAAAAGGCTGGATGTTCAGATGTTCTGTGACCCTTCCTGCCCCACTGTGGGGGGATATAAAGAGTCAATAAGCTCAGCTGAAATGATCTTTTGCAAACAAATACAGCTAAATTTCCAGAGATAGAAGTCATTTGACCCAGGGTATCAGTCTTGTAAGATTCCAACATGAACACACTTCATGGGTCTCTGAAGTCTGATACCCTATAAAGGCTCCCTGGGAGGCTAAGAATATAGCCCAGTTAGTAATGTGCCTTGCTTAGTCCTGGATTCATCACCAGCACTGAATAAACTGGGTGTGGTTGTGCACAACTGTAATCGCTTCACTCAGGGATTGAGATAGGGAGAATGAGACCTTCAAGGTCATTCATAGATGCACAGCAAGTTCCCTGAGCTGGCCTAGGAAGTGTTGCCACCTTCCAGAGCCCCCAGCATATCTAACCCCTGTATCCCTCTGTATGCTCTGCAGATGGTGAGAAGTCCCATTCTCCACATATCCTACTTTTCTACAATCATCTCCCAACAGCCTCTAGTGCTTTGCAGTTCTACCATCTGCCTTGTTCTTGGTCTAGCTTGGCACCCATTCTCTGATAGCTACTTCAAATCCAAATCATTAGTGTAACTTAACACTGTATCTTAGACACCCATGGGGCATGCCCAAAGTAAGAAAGTAGTAGGGTCTGCAAGGCCAAGGGATCTTGGCCAGACTTTGTAAAATTTTGGCAGATTCATCTGTTGATAACAAAGTATAACTCTATAGTAACTCAGCAGTCGCTTTGGGTTAAAGTCTAGTGTGTCCATATGACAACAAAGCCAACACTTTCAATGAAAGTCTTGGCAGAAAGTCAAAGTGGGGAAAGTCACCATATTCATTTTGTTTTCTGCAAACTGAATCAAGAATAGTTATTATGGGATGTGAGCAATTCAATACCTTAGCTAAACTGAGGAAAACTCAGTGTTTGGCAGATGTATGGGTATGAAACTCTAGCCTAGAACATCATGAGAAACCAGGAGATCACCAAAATACAAAAACTAAAGAAGATGAAATTTTAAGTGAAGAAGGGAAATCCTGAATTATGTGCACCATGTGCCAACATTCATAGGGCAAATAATGTTTGTGTCTGTGCAGGTATCTGTGAGTTTGAAGAAAGATGTAAAAGGATGTGCACCAAGCAAGAACACTACAATGTACTCTTTACAGTAGACCACTGTTGCTGTTTCTTGTTTAGTCCATGTGTAAGAGGTTATGTGTCTGTACTGTGCGCACATGTGATATGGAGGAAGAGGTGGATGCTAGGTGTCCTACTCTATTACTGTCTGCCTTATTCCCTTGAGACAGGGTCTCTCACCGAGTGTGGTGCCATAAGGGATAAAACAGAAGTCCATGGGTCTTAGCAATAACCCCGTGTGGGGCTGGAGATGTGGATCCGGGGATAAAGTGTTTGCTGAGCATGCATGAAACCCTAAGTTTCATCCAGAGATTGCATAAACTAAGCACAATGGGGCACTGGAGAACTGGAGGTAAGACAATCAAGAGGAGTTCAAAGTCATGTTCAGTTTTATAGAGTTCAAGATCTGCCTAGAATACATGAGACACTGCCAGAATGTAAGAAAGGGAAGGGGAAGAGGAAGGAAAGGGAAGGCGAGGGGAGGGGAAGGGAAGGGACAAAAGAAACAAAAGAATTAGAATGAGGAAGATGCCAGTGTCTTGTGTCCTCTTCAAGGACACACACAGTGATAGGAAGAGTTCACCCTCCAGGCCCTAACTGTTAAAGATTTCTCCTGAAGGCCATTATCTGAGGGCAGTCCTTTAACATTCAGGCCTTTGTGAGTACATGTGTTCAAAGTATAGCAAAGAAAACTAGGAAACAAATCTGGTGTTCCTGAGGATGGTCCTGAGCTATGTGAAGGAATGCTCTCACACTGAAGAGGTGGTCTCAGTGCCTTGATATGAAATGCTGGAGTCTGAGATGGCTGAAGACAACAGCTATGGAGGGTAGAGCATCTCTACCAGGGAAAGGAACCCACAGTAACAAGATGTGTGCGTGTGTGTGTGTGTGTGTGTGTGTGTGTGTACAGGCATTTACCAAGTATCTCAAGGATGTTGAGAGTGATATTTTTCCCTATTGGAAAGATGTCAAATTGAAACTCATCTATAGCATATATAAGACAAAAATAAATACATGAATTTCAGAAGCAGTCATTAAAAATCTCCCAACCAAAAAAAAAGCCCAGGAACAGATGGCTTTTGCACAGAATTCTATCAGACTTTCAAAGAAATAATATTAATACTCCTCAAATTATTCCATAAAATAGAATCAGAAGGAACATTGCTAAATTCATTTTATGAGGCTATAGACACCCTGATACCTAAACCTCACAAAGACTCAAGAAGGAAAGAACATTTCAGACCAATTTTCCTTATGAAGATTGATGAAAACATACATAATAAAATACTTACAAACCAAATTCAAGAATACATCAAAAACATTGTCCACCATGATGAAGTAGGTTTTATCCCAGGGATGCAGGGATGGTTCAACATGAAAATCCATCAATGTAATCCACCATATAAACAAACTGAAAGAAAAAACCCACACGATCATCTCATTAGATGCTGAAAAAAGCATTTGACAAAATCCAATGCCTCTTCATGATAAATGCCTTTGAGAGATCACGGATGCATGGCAAGTACATAAACATAATTAAGACAGTATACAGCAAACCAATGACCAACATCAAGTTAAATGGACAGAAACTTAAAGCAATTCCACTAAAATCAGGGACAAGACAAGGCTGTCCACTCTCTCCATATCTATTCAATATAGTACTTGAAGTTTTAGCTAGAGCAATAAGACAACTAAAGGAGATCAGGGGGATGCCAATTGGAAAGGAAGAAGTCAAAGTATTTCTATTCAAAGATGATATGATAGTATATGTAAATGACCACAAAAATCCTACCAAAGAACTTTTACAGTTGATAAATACCTTTAGCCAAGTGGCTGGATACAAATGTAACTTAAAAAATCAGTAGCCCTCCTTTATACAAACAATGAATGGGCTGAGAAATAAATTACGTAAATAACACCCTTCAGAATAGCCACAAATAATATAAAATATTTTGTGTAACTCGAACCAAGCAAGTGAAAGACAAGTATGGCAAGAACTTCAAGTCTCTGAAGAAAGAAATTGAAGAAAATATCAGAAGAAGGAAAGATCTTTTCATGGATCATTAGGATTAACATAGTAAAAATGACTATCTTACCAAAAGCAGTCTACAGATTCAAGGCAATTCCCATCAAAATTGCACCAAAAATTTTCACAGACTTTGAAAGAACAATACTCAACTTCATATGGAAAAAGAAAAAAACCAAGGAAACAATCCTATACAATAAAAGAACTTCCAGAGGCATCACCATCCCTGATTTCAAGATTACTACAGAGCAATAGTAGTAGTAGTAGTAATGATAATAATAATAAAGCAACTGCATGTATTGGCATTAAAACAAACAGGTTGGTCAATGGAATCAAATTGAAGGCCCAGAAGTAAAGCAATATACCTATGAATACTTTATTTTTGACAAAGAAGAAAAAACTACTTTGTCTGGTATTGGTCTAACTGGATATCTACATGTAGAAGTGCTGGGTCCAGCATGGCTGCATAAAAGAATGCAAATACATCACATATATCACCCTACACGAAACTCAAATCCAAGTGGATCAAAAACCTCAATATAAAACCAGATACACTGAAACTGATAGAAGAGAAAGTGGAGAATAGCCTTGAGTGCACAACTTCCTGAACAGAACACCAATAGCTCAGGCACTAAGACCAACAATTAATAAATGGGACCACATGAAACTGAAAAGCTTCTGTAAAGCAAAGGACACTGTCAATAGGATAAAAACAGCAGCTTAAAGAATGGGAAAAAATCTTCACCAACTCCACATCTAACAGTGGGCTAATTTCCAAAATATGTAAAGAACTCAACAAACTAGATATTGATTGACAAACCAAATAATCCAATTTAAAAATGAATTATAGATCCAAACAGAGAATTCTCCACAAGGAATCTCTAATTGCCAAGAAGCACTTAAATGTTCAACATCTTTAGCAATCAGGGAAATTCAAATCAAAACAACTTTGAGATTCCACCTTACACCCGTTGAGAATGGCTAAGATCAAAAACTCAAGTTATAGCACATGCTGGTGAGGATGTGGAGCCAGAGGAACACTCTTCCATTGCTGGTGGGAGTGCAAATCTCTATAGCTACTTTGGGAATCAATTTGGCAGTTTCTCAGAAAATTTGGAATGGATCTACCTCAAGTCTCAGATATACCACTCCTGGGCATATACTGAAAAGATGTTCCAGAATAGCACAAGGACACTTGCTCAACTATGTTCATACAAGCTTGATTTGTAATAGCCAGAAATGAAACAACCTAGATGTCCCTCAACTGAAGAATGGACAAAGAAAATCTAGATGTCCCTCAACTGAAGAACGGATAAAGAAAATGTGGTGCATTTGCACAATGGAATACTATTCAACTACTAGAGACAATGACATCATAAAATTTGCAGGCAGATGGAGAGAACTAGAGAAGCTCATCCTGAGTGAGATGACACAAACCCAGAAAGACACACACGGTATGTACTCACTTATACATGACATTAGCCATAAAGTAAAGGATAACCATGCTACAATCCACAGACCCAAAGAAACTAAGTAACAAGGAAGGTTTGGAGAGGGCAGGGAACAGTTAAATCTCACTGAGAAGATGAAATAGAATAGACATCTTGGGTGGACAGTGGGGGTAGGGATGGGACTGGATTGGAGAGAGGTGGGGATAGGAATAGGAGGGACCAGATGGAGGGAGAGAGTACAGAGGGAGAAAACTGAAATTGGCGGGGGGGCATCTCTTGGACAATCTAAAACTCAGGGCAATGGAAACTCCTAGGAATCTATGAGGGTGACCCTATCTAAGACTCCTAGCAAGGAAGGATATGAATCCTGAACATGCCATTTCCTATAACAGGCAAGATTTCTAATGGAGGGATTAGGAGACCAAACTAGCCACAAAACCTTTGACCTACAATTTCTACTTCTTATAAGATATACAAGAGTAAAGATGGAGAAGAAATTGAGGAAATGATCAGTGATTCATCCAGCTTGAGACCTATGCCACAGGAAGGAGCCCATCCCTGATACATGGACGATTTTCTGCAATACTTAAAGACAGGAGTCTAGCATACCTGTCATCAGAGAGGTTTCACCCGGCAACTGATGGAATCAGATGCAGAGACCTACAGCCAAACATTAGGAGGAGCTTGGAGAATCCTCCAGAAGAGGAGTAATGGAGGATTGTAGGAGCCAGAGAGGTCAAGAATACAACAAGAAAACCTACAGAGTCAACTAACCTGGGTCCACAGAGGCACACAGAGACTGGCCCGCCAACAAGAGAGCATGCATGGGCCCAACCTAGGCCCTCTGCACATATATAACAGTTGTGTAGCTTGGTCTTCATGTTTAACTCCTAACAGTGGGGACAGGCATGTCTCTAACTCTGTTTAGATCCATGCCTTTGGATCCCTTTTCTCCTAACTGGGCTGCCTAGTCTAGCTTCAACAGGAGAAGATGTACCTGGTCTTACTGCAACTTGATATGCCAAGGCAGGTTAAGATCCATAGGACACCTCCCATTTTCTAAAGAGAAAGGGAGGAGGAGTGGATGGTGGGGAGGGGTAGGATGGGGTAGGGTAATGACTTGGAGTGCAGGAGGGAGGGGAAATTGCAGTTGTGATGCAAAGCAAATAAATTAATTAATTTAAAAAATAGACATATTTCCTCACATCCTGTCCACTGAGGGCAGAACTGACGCACAATAACAATGTTCACACGAGACCCTATGGCTCATGAGCATTGCTCTCTACTGACAAGAACATACACATCTTCTTCCTGTAACTGAAGCACTCAGGAGACCAAAGCAGGAGAGTACCAAAGTTGGAAGCCAACCTGGCCCAAGGAGCTCCTGTATGAAATGAGGGATGGAAAAGAAAAATGGAAGAGGGGAGGGAAGGAAGGCTAATCGTGATTTCAGACCTAGAACAGAAAAGCTTGTGATGCTAGGATTGCCAGTTTGACAAAACCTGGAATCACCTAGGAGACAAGCCTCTGGCCACACCTGTTAGGGATTATACTGAGGTGAGAAGACCCACCCATTGTGGGTGGAGCCATCCCCTGCTGGGAGCCTGCCCTGCCCAGAGAAGGTTGCTGAGCACTAGTGTGTATTCAACTCTCCCTTCTGACTGTCACTTTGATGGGACCAGATGCTTCATCTCTGCTGCCTCGACTTCCCTGCACGATGTACTTTGAGCTGTGAGCTAAAATCAACCCTTCCTCTCTGGAGTTGCTTTTGTCAGAATATTTTATCACAGCATCAGGAAAGGAAACTAAGAACCTAAAAGAAATTTTTGAGTCAAAAAATGAAGAATTGCTCAAAAGTTGATGAAATTTTCTGTGATCTAAGCACCATCACAAAATTCATATATTCACAACCAGTCTCCATCCAGCATGGTAGTATCAGTATGGTAAGGGCTAGAAGAGATGATTAGATTCCATTATAAAAGAAGACTAAACGGGGTGCTGGGGAGACGGCTCGCTGGTTAAAAGCATGTACTGCTCTTGTGGAAGAGTTTGGCTCCCAAAATCCACTTCAGGCAGCTCACTATCTTTTGTAACTCCAGCTCCAGGAGATCTAATGCCCTCTTCTGATCTCAGGGAACACTGCACATGGGTACTGCACATGCATATGTACAAGCAAAACACTTATATACATCAAATAAAGATTACATTTTACAAAAAGAGGCAAAAGAAATTTCTCAGACCCTTCTATGTGTGAAAACACAAGATAAAGATCCGATGAAGGTGCAGAAGGAGACCTCTAAATACACTAAACAGGATGTCTTGATCCTGGGTATCCAGGCTTCCAGACCATGAGCAATAGATTATTACCATTCGTAAATTACTCAAGTAAGGCCTTTTGTTATCATATTCCTAAGGAATAAAACTCAGGTCATCTCATAAAGTCATAGAAGGCCACTCAGAGGTGTTCTCAATGATCAAGTTTATAGTGATGGACAAGTGCTGGTACAGCTGTTCCTCATCCCCTCCCGTTTTCCCATCTTGCTTTTGTAGTTACAGTGGACTTAGTGTCTCTCCATTCTGTCTTGCTACATCTGAGCTCTCTGCCTTCACTCCTGTTGTTCCTTCCATCCGAAACTCCTAGCGATGGAAATTGCTCATCACAAAGGCTGGTGCAGGTGGCCACTCCCCTAGAAAGTATTCCAGAACCAATGCCCAGCCGAGTGCCTCTTCCATGATCCTCTAGAATACCCTATGAGGGTCTGAGTGCTTCCATGAGCTCAAGAGATCCAGGGTTTCACCAACAAAATACAAATACTCACCACCAAGCCCAGCCCTTTTATGTTAGTTCTGGGGATCTAACTCAGGTTTCAGTTCTTTGTTCTTGCACAGCAAGCAATTTATCATCTCCCTAGCTCTATGGCCCTCTCTGTCTCTGCTGTTGAAGGAAGCTCACAATGGTAACCTGCTCTACTTCACCTAGACAGATGAAAAGGTTGGAACAGACCTGTGCTACGTGGGTTGCGAGCAGATACTCTGGGTGACACTGTAATGTCACTTGGTAGGGAACAATGAAGTCAGAGAAAACCCATCAAAATGCATAGTCTTTGGCCCAAGTGAACCTTGAACTTGTCTGTTTGTCCTGTGGCTCAGGCCTGAGAGAAGAGGCAGAACAGGGGAGACATTCTGATGATCAGAAGCTGAAGAACTGGCAGTGTAAGTGGATGTGAAGTTGACTTTCGCTGAAGGAATCCAATAATACCATCCTTTGGAATGTCCGCGGAGCTCCAATTGCTGTCTTTTGGTTTAGATTAAACCCTGCACTAGCTTGCCAAGTCTGAAACCCACTCGACCCTCACTCGATGTATGTTCTGAGCTCAACTTGAACTTTATGAGGTGCAAGTTAATTTGCATTTGGCAAAATGCAATTTCCTGTTTCTAAGAAAAAGGGACTTTAAAGATTTATTTAAGAGACTCAAATGGCTTCCTGGACATCAAATAGCTCTTACAAAGCAATATTTTAATACGTTAAGTGTAAATGAATTGAAAACACATGAATCTGATTTCCCTTGAACTGCAGATGGGTTTTTACAAATAGAGAGGTGGGGGGGGGGTGGCTTGGCACTGGGGCTGGGGGATTTTCTCTTTCCAAAAAGTTTAGGAAAGTAGATCAAGATGTTAGACAAGCCCTTCCACACTCCAGGGTTCCCTAGCTGGGATTGTGTATCTCGAAGACGCTTGTTCATAAACAAAGGGAGGGTTCCAAACCCACTCTTACCCACCCAGTTTTCTGCCTCTGCTGGGCCGTGTCTCCTTCCCCTTCCCTCCCTCCCTCCCTCAAAAATTCCAGGGCTTCGGTTTCCTTGAGGCCTCCTCACAGCTTCCAGCTTGGGCACCATTGCTAACACACATGAGTGCAGACCCAGCCGTAGATCTCTCTCCACCCTCAGCCTCGCTTCTAGGACCTCTTGCCAATTTCAGAAACCATCAGGACTCTGCCCACTGCACTCCACTGGCACCTCCACCTCTAACTCCTTTACTGAAGAAGACCTGAAGCTGACTGTCAGGATAAAAACACCCCACACCCTTTCTATTGGATGCTTAAGACCACATGGGTGGCTGCAATGGATGTTCTACTATGGTCTGTAGGCTGGGGATGCAATTGAAGGCCATTTGGGGACAATGGCATCTACCCACTGGGAAGGACTGGGAACTGGGGAGTAGGAAACATCTTGTTAATTTGACTTAAAAGCTTTTGAAACATTCACACTTTCGGACCCAGTTGAGTACAGGCTGGGAAAGTTAAATTAGAGTTCCATCTGAAATTCAGGGGCAGAAGTAGAATAGAGAAAGATTTACATCTGTAGACATAAACAGGAATAGACATGGGTGGAATGAGAAGAGCAGTGTACATGGAAGGCTCCTTTGGGGAAATCACAGGACAGATGTGGGTTAGAGGCTTTACAATGTTTTACCTGAGACTAAGAAAAGCACTTGCTGTGCAAGTGTGAAGACCTGAGTTCAAACCCTGAGAACCCACATAAAGACAGATTTAGTGGTGCACATCTGTAACCTCGGCACTCCTATAGCAAGATGGGAAGCAGAGACAGGAATCTGGAAGCTCTTAAGCTAGCTAGCCTGGAGTATGCAACAACAAGAAACAAGGAGCCTTTACATCAAACAAAGTAGGAGATGAGGACCCACAATCACGCTGTTCTCTTATCCCCACACCTGTGCTGTGGCACGTGCACACTTGTATTCACACATGTGAGCTCACAAAGAGAGAGAGAGACAAAGAAAGACAGGGGGATTGTTGGGGAATGGAGAGATGGCTCAGGGGTGAAGAATGCTTACTGCTCTTGCAGGAGACCTGGGTTTGGTTCCCAGCACCCAGACAGCAACTCACAAACACCCACAATTCCAGTTCCAGAGGATCTGCTCCCATCTTCTGGACACCATGGGCTCTTGCATGTACAAGGTGCACACAAACTCACAAAGGCTCACAGCACACACACACACACACACACACACACACACACATACACGAAGAGTTTTAATTGTACTTAGAAGTATATAGCATGAAATTTACCACTTCACCCATTTGAAATGCCATGCTCATTGCTAGTAAGTATATTTACATTGTTGTCTAACTACCCCTAGGGTCCACTTCCAGAGCTTTCCCTCATCTTCTCAAGATAGTTGAACCCATCCACATTCTAATATCACAGCATATTGCAAAGGTATGTTCAATATTCTGCTTTGGACTCTTTTGGACACACTCTTGGAACTGCTGAGTCACGTGTTAGTTCTATTTAGATTTTTTCTATTTTCAAGATATGCATGGTATGCATGCATATGTATGTGTGCTGCATGTGTGTAGATGCACATGTGGGAGAATTGTGAGCATGGCTACATGTGCATCTGAAGGCCAAGGTTGGTGTCCAGAATCATCTTCCATAGCTCTTTCACCTCATTCATTGAGGCAGGGCTTCTTAATCAAGCCCAGAGTGCATGATAGGACAAGTCTTGCTATCCATTTGATCTAGACATCCCCTTTCTCTGCCTGCAGAGGCTAGATTTTCAAGCAAGCTGCCACACCCACGGGGCATTTACGTAGATTTCTAGAGATCTACACTCAGGTCCTTATTCTTGTGTGGTGTGCACTGTAACAGTTTGGCCATCTCCCCAGCCCACTGTTTCAATTTTTAAGCGAACCACCACTGTGCTTTCTACGGCTATTGCATTGTATTCTATTGCCATCAGCCATACATGAGCATTCCGATTCTTCCACATCTGTAAACATCAGCTATTTCCTATTTTTGTTTGTTTCGGTTTTGTTTGTTTTTTGTAACATCCCGTCCTGATGCGTGTGGCATGTATCTTTCAGTAAGTTAAATTCAAATGTCCTTAGTGGCCAGTAATATCTTATTATGTGCTTACTGGCCATGGAACTGTATACTCATTCAGAAGAATTTTTACTGGTGTCTCTTAGTTACTTTTCTGGTACAGTAGAAGAACACGCTAACAAAAAAGCAGTGTTCCAAAGAAAGGGTTGATTTTGGCTTACCATCCAAAAGGACAGAGCCTACTGTGGTGGGAAAGGCATGGATGGCAGTCGAACCGTGAGGTTGGGCTAGCAATCAAGAAGCAGAGAGATTGCATTTCTCCCTGACACAGGGAAAGAACAGGAAGTAGGACCAGGATATAACCCTTGCCACCCCAAGCCCATCCCCAGTGGCCATGCTTCCTCTAGCAAGCCTCCACCTCCTAAAGGTTCCATCACACTCCTAAACAACACAAGACTGGGGATCAAATATTGAAACACAAGAGTCTATGCGAGACATTTCATACCCTAACCACAGTAAGATCTTTTGCCCATATTAATTCCTGCCCTTGTGTGTGTGTGTGTGTGTGTGTGTGTTCTGTGTCTTCTCTTTTGTGTGTGCATACACATGTGCACATGTGCATGTGAAGGCCAGGGGTCAATATGGAGTGTCTTCCCTAACTGCTCCCCATCTTTCCTGCTCCCTAACCCAGCTGAGATCAGGAGTGTGCAGCACCATGCCTAGCGTTTTCTGCATGGTTCTAGGAGATCACAGCTGGGCCCTCGTGCTTGTACGGCAAGTCTTTACTGGCTGAGCCATCTCCACTGCTTCCACTGTCATTCTTTGGATGCACTGTCTGTTTCTTATTATTTAACATTTTCTGGACACCCATCCTTTATCCAAGAGCAGACTCCTGAATCTGTTTGTCATTCTCTATCTTGCCTGTTGGCTCTGTTCAGTGTCCTTTGGTGTCTCCTGTAACTTTGCACATGCCAAAGTTCTTACAATAAACACACAGACTAGCCACTGCCATCTCTTACTGATTCTCGGTGGCTTCCCAGTTCACTCTCTAGCGAAGCAGAAGAAAGTCAATCTCGGGCAATGGAAGTTCACAGTTCAAGTTCTAAAGGTCACCAGGATTGAAAACTGCTACTCAGTCCTTTGCAAAGATAATTTATATAGACTGGAGGCCTAGCACTGCAGCTAAGACTGAGTACTGCTCTTGCAGAGAATCAGAACTCAGATCCTAGCACCCATGTCAGACAGCTCACAACTACTGTGAACTCCAGTTCCAGGGGATCCCACGCCCTCTCCTGACTTCTGTGGGCACTGCACTCACATCCACAAACCCACACCCATAAATAAAAATAAAACCATTTATCTTGTGGTTTTTGAGACAGGGTTTCTCTGTGTAATCCTGCTTGGCCTGGAACTCACTCTGTAGACCAAGCTGGTCTCAAACTCAGAGACCTGTCTCTGACTCCTGAGTACTGGGATTAAAAGTGTGTGCCACTATGCCATATACATATGTGTGTACACACACACACACACACACACAAACACTTCTTAAAAGATTTGTAGATGAGCTGGAGAGATGAGTCAGCAGTTAAGAGCATTCACTGACTGCTCTACTAGAAGTCCTGAGTTCAATTCCCAGTAACCACATGGTGGCTCACAACCATCTATAATGGGGTTTGATGCCCTCTTCTGGTGTGCATGAAAACAGTTACAGTGTACTCACATATATAGAATAAATAAATATTTTTTAAAAAAAGAATTTGTAGATGAGGAACTTTCTCTTTAAGGAATTCTTACATTTATCTCAGACTGGTGACTCAGTTTCCATGCTGGGAGTTCAGATATAACTGATTCCTCTCAAGAAAAGAAGGATAAACAGGTCTCCATTCCATTCCTCCTCCTAGCCAGCTCTGTGCTGCTTAGGTCTTCATAGCCAAGACCTACACTGTGCTCAGTTTGCTGGGGGATTCTTTCTGGACTCATTCCCAGGCTCTGGGCTATATCTGATGCCTAAGCCGCAAGCCTCCTGGAGAAGCATTCTTTTAAAAGGAAGGGTCTCATGTAGCTCAGGCTAGCCCCAAACTTACACGTAACAGAAGATGACTTGTCTACCAAGTGCTAGGATTACAGATGGAGCAGGGGGGTGGGGGTGCGTTGTACACTAGGCAACCATTCCATCAGCCAGCCACACGGCATTCCCCGCACTAGCTTTAAGACTGGAACTTGGGTTACGGGTGGCTGTGAGCTGCCTGGGCATGAGTTTTAAAACTGGAAGGCAGAGATTAGTTTTGAAGCTGTGCAGTCACCTGGCCCTGAGGTTCTAAGAAAATCATTTCATTTACCTGAGACTGAAACTTCAGAGGACAGTCCAGAAACTCCAGTTTGTCCTTCACCTAAGGGCAAGCAGTCTCTAACTGTTCTTTGCACTAAGCTAGCCCTTGTCGGGCTCCCATTTCCAGCCCGCTCCAGGGGTATTCACAGTACCCCCTTACTTCCTGAATGTATCAGTCATTTTTCTCATTGTTAAGACAAGATACCCAGCAAAGACAGCTTAGAGAAGGAAGAGTTATTCTGACTCACAGTTCGAAGGCACATCACAGTCGGGAGTCATGGCGACAGGAACATGGGGCAGCTATTCCCGACCCCCAGTCGGGAAGCAGAGAGAGATGAAGGGTGTACTTGGGTCATTTACTAATTATTCAGTCCAAGACCCTAACCACAATGTGATATTGCCTACACTTAGGGTAAGTTTTCCCGACCTCAATTAACCCAATCTAGAAAACGTCTAATGTACGTGCCCAAAGGCTTGTGTCTTAGGTGATTCTAGGTCCTGTTGAGTTGACATCAAGATTACCCATCAGACCCATTTGAAGCTGCCTTTGTTATTCTGTTCTGTCTCTTGATTGATAGCTCCAATGTTAGCAGGGCTTGTTTCTTACCAACTTTCCAGAAAGCCTGGTACATTGAGGGGTGGCCCATCAGTAGTTTGTATGGATGAATGAATGGATCAGTCACCCCATGAACCGGTCAGTTCAGTGACTCCCTCATGACATTTGGTTAAGAGTAGTGATTAGGAAATTGTGTTCTCAAACAAACAAGCTGTACCCTTGTTAAGGATTCTACTAGGCTGCTTAACTGACTAGAACATCTGTGGTTATGGAGAGGTGGAAGTCCAAGGTCCAGGGCCAAATTATCTTAGGCTATCCTAGACTCCTTAATAGTCATTCATTGTACTTCTCTGTGTGTGACCCTACATCCTAGTATTAGGTAAATCATATTGCAATGTACTAACAACCAACCCAAAGGTCAAGAATGTCATCAGATAGCATCTGAGACCTATAATAGATGTCTGCTTTGTCATCATCACCTACCTAATGTCCTCCCCTCTTTACTTTAAAAATACTTTTACTTACTATTGTCTCTATTCTATTACTATTACAATTTGATTTTTACGTGTACTGGTGTATGTAGGTGTCTGTGTGAGCGAAGGTGCCAATGGAAACCAGAAAAGAAGGTCGGATTTCCCAGAGCTGGAGTTACAGGTGGTTGCAATTTCCCCAGCATAGATAACTGGTAACCAAACCTGGCTCTTCAAGGGCAGTGAGCAGCAGCATTAACTGATGAGCTCTCTCTCCAACCCCTGTTCTGATTCAAAAAACCAAAACCAAACAAACAAACAACCTGCTCCCACATTAGAACACAGAACTAAGGGACCGAGAGTAACCCAAATCTGTGTTCTTAGGTCACATTTGGCTCTAGAAAAACCCTCACTCTTGTTCCTTTAGAGATCAGAGCTGATCTTTTCTAACATGGGTTTGTTTTTGCAAACGTTAAAGTTCCATATGGTTTTTAGTTGTTGATTTTTTGTATCACTCTTTGCCTAATTCATGTATACAGTTGGTACTTAAGAAATTAGGTGATCCATAATGTATCTAAAGTCACTTGGCCTCCAAGTTGTATTAATAAATGGAAAGTGGGCAATATTTTGAAACAGAAACTTATCTATAAACACCCATCACTGGTTGGAACATATACTGTAATTCATAGCTTCACTTCAACTGTCACCATGGCAGCTGGAAAGCCTGAGGCTGCTTGGGTGAAGTTAGTACCTGCTAACTCATCCCTCAGACACTTGGAGTCCCCTTATTCATGTATCCCAATAAGTGCATTCATTTTCTGCTATCCTCAGAATGGTGGCCTGCCTTGACGGTCTCCATCCTTCCTCTACAGCTCTGATTTACAGGGCACCTTCTGAATGTCCCAGCATCCTCTGGCAGTCAGGGCCAGGCTCAGGCTACAAGCATCACACTGGGAAACAGAGACCAGACAGAGGGAGCTGGGGAGGCTGAGCCTAGCATAGCACACGCCCCTCAGCAAGATGGTGGAGCTTTTCTAGCCTCCAAAGCCTCCTGCTGGCCAAACTGGCTGAAACCTTTTCTTGCTTTCTTCTGTAATTTGTTTTGAGTCTTACAGATAAACTCCATTATTTCTTTTAAAAGATATGTGGTACAGAGCATATGTGAGGTGCTTGCGCACACACAGGTATGCATAAGGGTAGATGCATATATGTACACACATGCATACAGAGGTCAGAGCCCAACCTCAGATGTCATTCTTCAGGCACCATCTACCTTGTTTATGATATGGACCCTCTCACTGGAGTTGGATAGACTCCCTGTCAACCCCCAGGAATTTACTTGTCTCTGTCATCCCAACATTGGGATTACAAGTATACTCCACCACCAATGGAGTTCTAGTGATTAACTCAGATCCTTGTGTTTGCAAAGCAAGCACTTTACCAGCAGCCATCTCCCTATCCCCTGAAATCTTGAGTTAAAATAATACCATGTCAGGTTCTACTGTACTACAGTCATGACCATGCAAAAGTAACTCAGGCTGTGTTCTTGTAGGAAGAGGAGGGCACAGAAACCTTTGTCCATAGTCACACAGCACAGTCAAGAAGCAGCTGCCTGCCAACCAAAAATATAAGACCAGAGCCCTCTGTCTCCAGGACTCACACACACAGGCACCCCAGTCTTGAATTGCAGCTTCTGGAACCAAGAGAACATTTTTCTGTTGTTTAAATCTGCCAGAATGCAGCATTCTGTAATAGTGATCTGATCACACGAGGAAAATCTGTGCCTTTTGAAGCAGTGAATGATTTTGTTTCTTGCATTTAAAAACATATTTAGATGGAGAATCCCACAGACTGTCCCTGGGAAGTTTCAGAGCACACCAAGTTCTGATAATGTGTCTCTTGGAATCTTTTGAATCATGAATCATGATAAGAATAGGAACTTTAAGAACCAGAGAGATGGCTCGACAGGTAAAGATATCAGCCCTTTTAGACTGAAGACCAGAGTTCAGTCCCCAGGACCCACATGATGGAGGGGAGAACTGACTCCCACAGGTTCTTCTCTGACCTCTACACATCCTTAGTGTGGATGCCGGTGCTCAGCTCATTGTCTCCCTTGTATCAGCCTGAGGCCCCAGTCTTTGGAACAGCGCTGCTACTTACAATGAGTGTGAGCCTTCCCATATTACAACCCAATCCAGAAACCCCCTCACAGACATTCCTAGATGTTTGTCACCTTGGTGATTCTAGCCTTATTGAGGTGAGAGTCAATATTAACCACCACACCAAGGGCCAGAGACTACAGAGGCTCTGCCAGGTGGCAACAGAGTCTATATAACTGGGGATGAAGGCAATGGCTCCATAGAACAGCTGGGGACTCACTTTATAAACAGCAACCCTTTCATCCTTAAAGCATTTTGAAAAGCTACTAATGAGGCTAGCCAACATAAATGAGAAAATAGAGTTAGCAGTAATTAATCCCAATTAACTCCAGACAGAGGATCTGGGCACACCCAACATTATAGCTCGCAAAAATAGGTCATGGAAGGAAGGCCTCTGAAGGTTAGATTTAAGGATATCTTACTCTATCATGATGTGAAGACTTCTCTCTCTCTCTCTCTCTCTCTCTCTCTCTCTCTCTCTCTCTCTCTCTCTCTCTCTCACACACACACACACACACACACACACACACACACACACACACACTTCCCTTCCTGAAGCTTGCAGTTGCCTGAGGTCTTCCCTTCCTGAGACCAGACTGACAAAACAAATTCTTCCAGGACACAATTGGGCTATGAAAGTTAGGAAGTCGGGCGGTGGTGGTGCACGCCTTTAATCCCAGCACTTGGGAGGCAGAGGCAGGCGGATTTCTGAGTTCGAGGCCAGCCTGGTCTACAAAGTGAGTTCCAGGACAGCCAGGCTACACAGAGAAACCCTGTCTCGAAAAACCAAAAAAAAAAAAAAAAAAAAGAAAGTTAGGAAGTCAAAGCCAGGGTTCTGAAGGCATGTACCTCACTGATTGCTTAAATCTAGTCAGGGGACATTAAGGAAGGAAGTAAACATCATGGTAGACATAGGGACTAAGGACTTATCACTTCCAAAGATGGTTTTGCCTGGCCCTTGAGGAGACCCATTTGGAAGCCTCCTTGTAGCAAAAGGAATTACAAGTTCACACCACCATGCCAGTTTTAGCCTGTGCTGAGGATCGAACCCAGGACCTTTTGTGTACTAAGGAAGCACTCTGCCAACTGAGCTCCACCCCTTACCCCTTAATTTTTTTTAATTCTGCATACATTTAGTTATAGACTGTTCTTTGAATTCAGAAGCACAGTTGAGGGTGTGGGTCAGTTTGTAGAGCACTTGCCTGACATGTAAGATCCTGGGTGAAAGAGGATTTAATGCAACAAGCACAGGAGATGCCGGCAGGATTACTGAGCGAGCAGAGGTGCTTTCATGACCAGCTTGACATGGGTTTGATACATGGGACCTTAACTTCATTCTGCCCTCTGACCGCATGTGTACACATGGACATACATGCCCACGCACATATACCATGTTTGCACACACACACACACACACACACACACTGATAAATAAGTAAATAAATAAATAAAGATTTCAAGCAGAAAGCACAACTGCATATGTTCCTTCCACCCTCCTTGCCCCTGTGTCTCCTGCCCAAACTTTGGATACTGGGCATGAAGAGGCTTTCTCAGAAAAACTCCTTCATAAGTATGCTCCTTTTGAAAAAGATATGCGTTATTTGTGTACCTACATACTATATCCATACCATACTTGTACAGGTGCCTGAAGAAGCCAAAAGAATGTGTTAGTTCCCCTGAAATAAAGTGGCAGGGGTTTGTGAGCTACCTGACCTGGGTGCTGAGAACCAAACCCTGATCCTCTACATGGGCAGACGCATCCAAACTGCGGAGCCAACCCCCCATCCAGTGTCACAACTGGATTTGGACTTAGCAAGGCACACGGGAATTTAGATAAGAGCATACAAAGGCTCACATGCTGAAAGCTTGGTTGCCAGATTGTGACACTACTGGAGCGTGGAGGGAGGACCTTTAGGAGGTGGAGCCTAGAGGGAGGAAGTTAGTCCAGATGTACAACTGAAGGGGTGACGTCTGTCTGTCTTAGGGTTTCTATTGCTATGAAGAGACACTATGACCATGTCAACTCTTTTAAAGGAAAATACCTCACTGGGGCTGTCTTACGGACAGAGGTTTAGTCCATTGTCTGCATTGCAAGAAGCACAGCAGCATGCAGGCAGACATGATGCTGGAGAAGGAGCTGAGAGTTCTACATCTTCATCTGCAGGCAGCAGGCCTCTAACAAGGCCACACCTCCTCCAACAAGGCCACACCTCCTAAGACTGCCACTCCCTATGGGCCAAGCATTCAAACACATGAGTCTATGAGGGTCATTCCTAGTCAAACTGGCGCAAAGTCCTAGTGAGCATGCCCTTGCCTGCCTAGGTTCAGGACTGAAAGTTAACTATCCAGGGGATGTTTGCATAGCTTGTAATCTGCCTCTGAGGACAACTGAGATAGAACAGAGAGCTTAGGGCAGTCATACACAGTTGAAAAAGACACGTTGGGGCCCTCCAAATGCAAATTAAAAACATTAATGGCAACATGGAAAAAAATGGTTTTCAAGATTCATCTCTTTTCCTAGCTGCTTCTCCAGATGAACTTTCCAAGGAAAGTGGCCCTACAAAGGAGCTTTGGTCTTAGCTACAGAAAAGGAAAGAGACCCTGTGCATGCCTCTCAAGATTATGCAGTGAAGGAGATGGATCAGTTAAGTAACTAGCACAAAGGCTAGACAACAAGCTTTGAGCCTCAGTGTCTACAGGTCAGGAGTTCCAGTACTGTGAGGGTTAATCCTGACTATCAACTTGGCAGGATCTAGAATCATCTATCAGATTCTGAAAGAGATCTTCTAGATTAGGTTAATTGAAATGGGAAGACTCATCCTAAATGTGGGTGACATTATCCCATAAGCTGAGCAGAAAGGAGAAAGTGAACCTAACACAGCACACATTTCTGGTTGCTGACGGTGACACAGGGTGAGCAGCTCCCTTTGTGCCTTCTCCACCGTAATGAACTGTGTGGCGAGGAATGTAAATTAAAAAAATAAAATAAAATAAATAATAAAAATAAATAAATAAATAAATAAATAAAAAATAAATTATCAACCAGACACTAACTACACTCGCCTGACCTGTGGCACGTCTGTGGGAGACTGTCTAGATGGGTGAAGACTCAGTCTGTAATTTGGAGCCACCATTTCTTGGTGGAGGGGCCTGGGCTGTAGAAGAGTTAAGAAAGCTGACTAAAAGCTAAAATGCCTGCATTCATTTCTCTCTCTCCTTGAATGTGATGCTACGGGCTGCTTTGACCTTCTGCTGTCCTGGCTTCCCTGCTGTGATGGTCAGTAGCCTGGAGGTGGGAGCTAGGATGACCCCTTTCTTCCCTAAGTTGCTTCTGTCAGGGTATCAGTCATATCACAGCAACAGAAATAAGACTGTACCCTCAAACTGTGAGCCAGATAAATCTCGCCATCCTGAGGTTGCTTTTGTTGGCTGCCGTGTCACAGCAAAGAGTGATACTAAATCAGAACCAGGAGGGAACGAACAAAGGCATAGACAAATTCATTCTCGGCTGGCTCCTGAGGCCCCATTCAGAACATGTCCTCCTTAATTACACAAAGCAGGGTTCATCTTATTATTTTTCTAGTTAAGAGGGAAAAAAATTCCAATTTAAGCAAACTCTCCTTCAGCCCACATGCTGCATCCTGTGCAAACGTTCCCTTAATTAAAAGATTTTAATCACAGCACACAGTGTCTCCCAAAGAGCCTTCCTAAAGGAGACGCGATATGCCTGGGAGCATCCAAGGGACAGAGACGCTGGTGCCTGCAGGGGCCTGGCCAAGATGACCAAATGAGCATCCTTCTCCTAATTGCTTCACCCTCCCTTACTAGAATCTTAAACTTTTCCTCTCTTTCCAACCACCAGGACTTTCTTTGAGGATGGTGCTTTTTTGCTTCACTGTTCTGACACTCAGGATTTGGTATCTGTAATTCTTTTGATTTTTTTTCATGTGCATGTGGATATGTCGTGCATTCACATATGTATGCATATTTATATGTGTGGAGGATGTGTGCATGTTTACATGTGTCTGGGGCATGCCTGTAGAGATCCAACATTGATACTAGGAATCGTTCTCGATCGCTCTATGTTTTATTCTCTATGTTTTATTCATCGAGGCAGAGTCTTTCAGTCAAATCCAGAACTTGTCAATATGGCTTCTCTCTAGCCTGTTTACCCTGCAGATCCCATCTCCACCTTCTGAGACTGGTATTTAGTGAACCAACACACCCACCCAATGTTTCTCCACAGATCCAGAAGATCCAAACCCCCACGCTTGTGCAGCAAGCGCTCCCGCTAGAGGTCTGGAAAGTAGACTTAGTTTAGATTTAAATTCTAAGCCAACCACATGTCTGTGCTTCCCTAGAACTTTTACTCCTCTAGTCCTTCCATGACACAGGTTCTGCTTCTCTGTCTTTGAGGTTGGTGGATTTGAAGGTTCCTTGACAAACCAACAAACTGCTTGGCAGGTATATGAGACTTTTTTTTTTTAGTTCTGTGACAAAATACCTGACAAGATGCAACTTAAGGCAAGTTTCCTTTTGGCTGATAGTTCTGGGGTATCGTCCATCAGAGCAGGAAGACACAAGAGCCAGAGTGTGACGTGTGACATAGTTCTTCCAGAGGACCCAAGTTCTATTCTCAGAATCAATGTTGGACAGTTGACAACCACCTGTAACCCTAGATCCAGAAAATCCAATGCCTTCTTTTGACTGCAGCAGGAGCCTGAACACACGTGGCATATATTCACATACACACAAATATACACATAATAAATAAAAAATAAAATCTTCAAAATGGGGCTAAAAGTTTTCACAGGGCCATATTTGGAGGCAATTTTCATTACAGCCCCATGTGACACCCTTTGGGTTAAAAACCTGGCCTTCCTTCCAAAGAAGAAAGGGTTTGGTCTGAATGTCCAAGAATACATAGATGAGTGAGCTACCTAGGGGAGTTTGAGGATTAAGGGCAGAGTCAAGAAGCTGGCTGTTGAGCTCTGCAGGTGCGAGGGTCCTGGACCTCCTCTGGAAGGCCAGTGGTCCTCAGACTCCTCTGCTAGACGGCTGTGAATATTTGTTGGGCCTCTAGGGAGCATGGATCTGATAGAGTTTGGGAGGAGAAATAATATTCCAACCTTTAAAAGAATTACCAAAAAAAAAGTCCTTTCCCAATGTTTTTCATATATTTTTTTGATCCTCATGATCTTCTTCAAACAAAACATTGTGCCAAAACTCCAGGCTGCTATCTAATTTACTTCAGCCTTAAGTACAAAGAGACAGTGCCTAGCTTATATAAATCATTACTGCTTCTCTAGCTTTTATAAATTATATTGTGTAGGTCAAAAATCTCTGAACACTGGCAGCTGCATGTAGTCGGAACAAAGAGAAATGCTTCAGGACATGTCTCTGTCCCCTGTCCTTAGCACGGGAGGTTTGTCACTGCTGTGATGTTAAATCTAAGGACAAATGTTCCTGATAGACCATTCCAGATGTGTAGCAGATTCAGTTCCAATCTTTTCATGAACAGCAAGCCAGTTTCCAGATTTGCCTGCAGGGCAGATTTTCAGGTCATTACTAGAACTGAACAGAAAGGTTGAACACAGAGGCTATGGAAACACACACACACACACACACACACACACACACACACACACACACACACACACATCAGCTCTGAGAATCCCCATATCCCAGAGATAAACACGGGTGAGGAATATTCATGTACATGTGATTTCTTCTCCCATCTGGAACCATTTTTAAAAGGTACATTCTGTGCACATGAAGACTTTATAACCCAGACTTTATAATGTCTCTCTATATAAAAAGATGAAAAGAGGGCTCACTGTGTGACTCCATTGACTGGGTGCTTGCCCAGCCTGCAGAGAGCCCTGGACTGTGTCCTCAGCACCGCATAAACTGGATGCGGTGGTACACACCTGTAACCTCAGCACTTTCAAAGTAGAGACCGAAGAATCAGATGATTAAGGTCATCCGTGACTACATGGTGAGTTTGAGTCCAGCCTGGGCTACAAGAGATCCTGGTTCAATTTTTTAAATTAAACAAAAAAAAGTTAATTAAACAATTAAAAATCTGACAGCAATGACATAGGCAAGGTCATGAGGACATGACGAGATCCAGTCACCTGGAAATCCGGAGTAGTTATCTGGGTAGCACCTGGTCTGGGAGTTCCAAGGCTATGCCCAAGACACTGCCTTTCTCTACATTACTCTCCTGTTTCAACTGAAACTCTTTTCAGAAAGGATTTTAGAGTACAAGTGTTCCCTTAAATCCCTATGCCCCCACTATCCCTACAAATGGCAACTTCAGAATAATGACTGACTGATCTAGTAAACAACCCAGAAGGGCTGCAGAGATGGCCCCGAGAGTAAAGAACTTGCCTAACAAGCATGAGGACCTGTGTTTGAGCCCCAGAATCTACATGAAAAGGCCAAGCAAGTTGGTGTATGCTTGTGTGTGCACATGCGCACACTTGCACAAGTATAATTGTCCAGCTTAACTCACATGACATGGCCTAAACCAATCATCTCTGAGGTCAAGATTGGCCATAGGCCCATGTCAGATGGAACAGGTGCGCATCTAGGAGTTGATGGTGAGTCCCTAAATGTGCATATGCTGAGGTCAAAGCCATTTGTCTGCTATAGCTTGGGAAAAAACATAGAGTTTACTAATTGGCATCCTATGACCAAACTGTAGCCTGCAGTCACATTTTGTGAGACTCACACAGAAGAACCAAAGATGGATGCTAACTAACCAAGTCCAGCATTGCTGTGGGGATGTCAATTATCACAGCTTTCATAAAGGGCAGCATGACAATATCTATCAAAATTAGAAATGTTAGGACTGTCGCCCAGAGATTCTTCTTCTAGGAATTTATCCTACAAATACCCTCACCCACATGGGATTCTGGGAAGTGACTAGAGAGTCTGTTGTTTACTGGAGCACAGTTTGCAAGAGCAAAAGACTGGAAACCACCTAAATGCCCATCCTAGGGGCCAAGTTCAAGAAAGAATAATCCATTGATTGATTCAAAAGAATTCTAGACCTAATAAGAAGAAAATAAATGAATTTAATGGACCATCAGGGAGCAATTCACAGAATGGTTTTGTGTAACAAAATGGTTGAATTAAAAGGGGAGAGTGATGTAACAAAGCAAACAGTGTGACCTTGTTTGTCTGAGCTGGAGAAATTCCTGTGTGGTGGAACACTGTACTCAGGTGAAACTAATCACACTCTTCATCCATGGGGCAGGGGACTGGGAAGGTACCTCTGGGGTCTGCAATGGAGCGTGTGCTTCTGAATTCTGTATTGAACTAGTTTCTTTTTTGCTACCTATTTTGAGCTATGCAAATATATTATCTGTTTAAAAATAAGAAATGGAGCTGGGGAAATGGCTCAGTAGATAATGTCCTTCGGTGCAAGCATGAAAACCTGAATTTGGAACACTAGCATTCAAACAAAAACTGGATAGCCTGGCAACTCGGTTGCAAATCTGGCAGTCAGAAGGCAGAGACAGGGGATCCCTGAAGCAAGCTCGCAAGCTAGGCTGCATGACTCTTAAGAGTTCTGGGCTCAAGTATGAAACTGTGCTTTAATATAACTGTGAAGAGCAGTCCAGAAAGACACTTCCCAGCAACCCCTGGACCTCCATAGATACATCTGTACACACGGGAATATGTATACATCCAAGCATGCACAACACACACACACACACACACACACAGAGAGAGAGAGAGAGAGAGAGAGAGAGAGAGAGAGAGAGAGAGAGAGAGAGATGCCCACACTTGTCAAGCCAGCTTTGAGGGGTGGAGACAGGAGGATCCTTTGCCAGTACAGCCAAATCAGTAAGTTCTATATGAAGGTGAAGGACCCTATCTCAAAACAAGATTAACAACAACTGAAGAAGAAACTTGAGGTTGACCTTTGGCCTCTATACACCAAGCACATATATGAATATGGCTACACAAATATGACTACATGTACAGGCACAAAAAATTATGGCAGAAATATTATTTTAAATATTGGTTCACAATTTAAAAAGATGAGGTTTTTATTTGGGGTACCATACACAACTTGAGAAATTCACAAGAAAAAATCTCTTGGCATATTTATTGCTTGGTGCTTCCTTTGTTGATGCAAATTCTAAGTGGCTATGGGAGAGGTGGGAGAGGCCGACTGGGAGGATTGGCCAGGCTGCAGGCCAGCTGAGGTCAGGTCACAGGGCCGTCAGCTCTGGCCTCCCCTCATAAAAAGGCCCTACAGGTTGGTTTTGAGCTTGGCAGCTTTCCAGTGCTGAGTTCAGAACAGTTTTTAGAAAGCCTGGCCAAACCACAGCCCAGGATCTTAATGACAAGGCTCAAGACCTGGGGCCCCCAAACGCCCTCTTTTTTGGTGGCTTTATCTTCAGCTAGCCAGTGTTTGTGGTCTTCCAGTTATAGCATTCTGCCTCAAAAAGGAAACAGTCCTGAGGAAGAAGCTAATTACCCTGCCTCTCTGGGTAAATTTATCCCTCCTCCTTCGAAGTCCTGGTCTGCAGTAAGCAGGAACTGGTGCCACCCCACTTCAGGCAGGAGCCAGGCCTGCCCGGGACCACCCCTTACCCTTTGTGGTGAGCCTTGGCATCTTTTGTTTCCTCGCAATTGTGTGGCCGAGCTGGGATGAGGCCCAGGGTCCCCTGGAAGATGTCTCCGGGCTCTGGGGTCTCCTGCGCTGCCTTGCAGGACTCTTTCCTCCAAGTGCCTGTTTTCTCAGACCTATGGGAAGTTGCTTGGACCACAGGTGCACCAGACAGCAAGTTAACTCTCAGGGTCTGTGTCTCAAGATGTAATCACTGTGCGGAGCAAAGCTTTACCCCATGCCAGCCGGAAGTGGACTTCTCCGGAAGTAGAAGTGGCGGTGCCGGAAATGTCACTGAATTCTGCTAATTTCTGCGCACCCCAGGTATATACCAAAAAGGCATAGGCCTCTCTGGGTAGCACTGCGTGGGTGTCCAGCCTAAGAAAAAGCAGGGGTCAGGGGACATTCCTAGTGGAGAGAAGGCTTAAAACCCTGGGTCCTATCCTCAGCGTCAAAAGAAACAAAAGCAAGGACCTCAAGACCCCTGAAGTTCCCATCTCACACTGCTTTCATAGGAACCTTTAGTATTCTTAAGACTCGATTTAAAAAGTGGACATTATAAAACATTCTTATGCTTTTTTTTTTCCTTTCCAGATTATATAGCACGGGATGACATCAAATTCTTGATCTCCCTGCCTCCACCTGCTGGAATTACAGGTGCATGTCATCGTGCCCAGTTCACACGGTGCTGAGAATGAAGCCCAGGGCTCCCAGCAGATCAGACAATAAAATCGCATTCTCAGACATTATTGACTTTTTTCAATCACGTGTGTTTTTTAAACATTTGTTTTATTTTTTATTTCGTGTGATGTGTGATGTGTGTAAATATATGTGTGAGAGAAAGTGTGTGTGTGAATGAAAGAATATGTGTATGTGTGTGTCCAGGAGTGTATATGTGTGCATGTATATATATATATACATATATATGTATATATATTGTATATATGTGAATATGTGTGTATCAGAGACTGGGTGAGGGTGTGAGTGTATGTGTGAATTTATGTGTGTATGTGAGTGTGTGAATGTGTCTGAGTGTGTGTGTGTGTCTAAGTGTGTGTGTGTGTGTGTGTGTGTGTGTGTGCACAGTGCCCTCAGATCCTGAGGCTGCAGTTACAAGCAGTTGTTTTAGGAACTAAGCTAAACTCACATGCTTTATAAGAGCAGCCACAAAGAGTTCTCACCTGAAGAATATCTAATGGCTGAGAGGCACCTAAAAAGATGTTCATCATCCTTAGTCATTAGGGAAATGCAAATCAAAACAACGCTGAGATTCCATCTCACACCAGTCAGAATGGCTAAGATCAAAAACACAGGAGACAGCAGTTGTTGGTGAGGATGTGGAGAAAGAGGAACACTCCTCCACTGCTGGTGGGATTGTAAGCTGGTACAACCACTCTGGAAAGCAGTCTGGCAGTTCCTCAGAAAACTGGGCTTGACACTCCCGGAGGATCCTGCTATACCACTCCTGGGCATATACCCAGAGGCTTCCCTGCATGCAATAAGGACACATGTTCCACTATGTTCATAGCAGCCTTATTTATAATAGCCAGAAGCTGGAAAAAACCCAGATGTCCCTCAACGGAGGAATGGATTCAGAAGATGTGGTATATTTACACAATGGAATATTACTCTGCAATTAAAAACAATGAATTCACGAAATTCCTAGGCAAATGATCAGAATTTGAAAATATCATCCTTAGTGAGGTAACCCAATCACAAAAGAACACACATGGTATGCAGTCACTGATAAGGGGATATTAACCCAAAATCTCGGAATACCCTAGACACAATTCACATATCAATAGATTTCCAAGAAGATGGAAGGAGAGACCCCTGGTCCTGGAAAGACTGGATGAAGGGGAATGACAGGACAGAGAAGCAAGAAGGGGTTGAATGGGGAAAAGAGGGAGGGAAGGGGGCTTATGGGACTTTCGGGGAGGGAGGAAACGGGAAAGGGGAAATGATTTTGAATATAAATAAAAAAAACCTTAGAAAATAAAATTAAATTAAAAAAAAGAACAGCTAGTGCTCTTAAACATGTTTTAAAAACTTACATGCAATCCATATCAAATATTTCTAAAAATAAAAATATAGAAATAAGCAAAAAAGAAAGAATATAAGGTAACTGCTAAGTCAGGTATTCTAAAATAATTATCTTTTTGCTTAATTTGTGTATTGTTTGTTTGTTTGGTCTGTGTGTATGTGTGTGTGTATCTGTGTGTGTCTATGTGTGTGTTTATATGCTTACATGTGCCAGGACATGTATGTGGAGATCAGAGGACAACTTGAATGAGTTGGTTTTCTCCTTCCTCTATGTGAATCGAGGTATTAAGCCCAGTTCCTATAATTTGGCAACAAGAACTTTTACTGGCTAAGTCCCCTCACTGACTGTTTATTATCTCAGTTATGTGGAGGTTTCGATGAGAAATGTGAGCATTTATTTGCCCCCTGTAGATGTGACTGTCCAGATGTTTAGGTGCTATGGGCTGCCTAGAGGAAGGACATTACAGGGTCTGGACTTTCAGATTAAAGACCTCTACCCTCTGCCACTTCCAGCTTGCACTCTCTGCTTAAGGTTCTCCTGATGCCATGCCTGCTGCTTGCAGCCATGCCTCTGCCCCCCAACATGGACTCCCATCCATTTGGAACTATAAGCCAAAATAAACTCTTCCTTAGGTTGGCTTTTATCATAGCAGCAGAAAAGTGACTGATACTGTAACATCCCTGCGTCTCCGCATATCCACCGCCACATATTCCCACAGTGTTAGATGATCTGCTGAGATCACCTTGTGTGTGTGCGTGTGTGTGTGTGTGTTTTATTCTTTTTTTTTCTTTTTTTATTAGATATTTTCTTTATTTCCATTTCAAATGTTGTCCCCTTTCCTGGTTTCACCTCCGAAAACCCCCTATCTCCTCCCTCTTCTCCTGCTCACCAACCCACCCACTCCTCTTCCTGACCCTGGCATTCCGCTGTACTGGGGCATCAAGTCTTCTCAGGACCAAGGGCCTCTCCTCCCTTTGATGTCCAACCATGCCATCCTGTGCTGCACATGCAGCTGGAGCCATGGGTCCCTCTATGTGTACTCTTTTGTTGGTGGTTTAGTCCCTGGGAGTTCTGGGGGTACTGGTTAGTTCATATTGTTGTCCCTCCTATGGGGCTGCAAACCCCTTCAGTTCCTTGGGTCCTTTCTCTAGCTCTTCCATTGGGGACCCTGTGCTCAGTTCAATGGCTGGCTGAGAGCATCCCCGTCTGTATTTGTCAGGCACTGGCAGAGTCTCTCAGGAGAAGCTATATCAGGTGCTGAGATCACCTTTAACTGACAGACAGGATACCAGAATTTAAATGCATCACAGGGTATCTAAACAAAAGTTCCTTCACCATGCTTTTATTCACCCCAAGTTTCTGCTCTGCGTACAGTGCTGCTCGGGACATCCTTACATGTACAAGAGCTTTCATGCTTACCCAGTTAACTTGTGGGGAAGGGCATGTACTGACGTGTGCTCAAGTTGCACATGTATGTACATTTGTGTGGAGGCCAGAGGCTGATGTTGAGTATCTTCTTCAATTGTACTTTACACTTGTCTTCCGAAGGATCTCTCAGAGCACCTGGAGCTCATCCATTTGGCCAGAATGGCTGACTGTTGAGTTCCAGAGATCCTCCTGTCTCCACCTCCCCAGTTCTAGAATTACAGGCATCGGACACCAGGCCCTGCTCTTTCTGTGAGTTCTGAGAATCACATGCTGACACAGCAAGTGCTTAGCATCTCCTCAGTCCCAATTATTTTCAGTCTGTGAAACTTCTAGAAGAAAACTAGTTAAAGGCAATGTGCTACTGTAGGTATCCATCCTTCTACCAAAATCTCACTCTACTTTCTTAGCAAATGTGTGGCTCCCCAGCAGTGACCCCCACCTCTGGAGGTGAAACAAATAAGATCAGGGTTGTTTCTGGAAGTGAAACAAATAAGATCAGGGTTCCTGTACCAATCAAGGCTTCTCTGGGATGGAACAAACATGAAGAAATACAGAGCAGTTAAGGTGTCTAGGAGAATATAGCCGGGTGCTCTTCCTTGGATTGTATGGTTCACTTGGTACAGTTATAACTATCTGTTACAACATTGTCTCCCTCGCTCTGTAGCCCTGTTGGTAGGATGTGCTTGTCTAGCATGTACAAAGCCCTGGCTTCCATTCCCAGCATCACAAAAACCAAGAATACTGGAACGCTTCTGTAATCCTGGCACTCTGGAAGTGGAGACAGGAAAAGCAAAAGTTCAAAATCATTCTCAGCTACACGTTAGAGGTCACAAGAGACCAAGTCTCACAAAAACAGAATGGTGAAATGGAATTTAAAATGTCATCCTCCATTCTCACAGTAAACCCTGTTGTGGCTTAGAACTGAAATGCAACTGCTGACCAGCTCATGCGTTGAAAGCTTAGTCCCTGATGTAGCAGTGTTCAGAGTTGTTGGAACTCCTGAGAACTCTGACCTCACCCATGGCTTACGGGCTCAATAGGCTACTGGGATGCTGCAGACATTTTAGGAGGTGGGACCTAATCTAAGGAAGTCAGTCACTGAATACATTCCATGGTCAGGGTATTTTATCCTCAGTGCCTCTTTTTCTCTCCTTTTTCTCCTTTCCTCTACTCCCTCTTTTTCTCCCTCCCATTACTTTCCCTTCTCCATCCTCTTCCTGTCTTCCCCCATCTCCTTCAGCCACCTTGTTTCCCCTCCTTCCTCTCTCCCCTTACTTTCTCTCCCTCTTCTTCACTCCTTCTCTATCCCTCACCTTTCCTTTTCTCTCTCCCCCTCAGCCTCCCTTTTTGCCTCTTCTCTCCCTTCTTCCTCTCAGTACTTCCTTCTCCCTTCTTCTTGATCCACCCTCACGTTCCCTCTGACCTCCCTCTTTCTTCCTCCCTCCTGTCAGTCCTCTCCTCCTTCTCTTTCCCCTTTCTCTGCTTCCTGTCCACCATGAGGTAAGCAGCTTTGCCCCACCACACTCTCCTTGCCATGATGTTCCGACTCACCACAGCCTGGAAATGATAGAGCCTTGTAAATACAAATAGATGACACCTCCAAAACCATGAGCCAAGATCAATCTCTTTCTTTAATTTAATTTTCTCAGGTATTTTTTCATGGCAACAGGAAGCTAACTAAGACAGTCCATGTGAAGGTGGCATCTTTGTTTCCTAGCTAGGAAAGCGAGGTTCCAGATAGTTAGGATTCTTGCACAGTCAGGGCAGGTGATAGTCCCAAACAGAAACATTCAAGAGCTTCCTAGTTTTCTTTCTGCTCCTCTGGGAGTAAAAAGAAATCAACTTGGGGAGTGTGGTAGTTTGAATATGCTTGGCTCAGGGAGCAGCACTATTTGGAGGTGTGGCCTTGTTGGAGGAAGTGTGTCACTGTAGGCATGGGCTTTAAGACCCTCCTTGCTGCCTAGAAGCCAGTATTCTCCTGTCTGCCTTTGGATGAAGATATAGAACTCTCACATCCTCCACCCTCATGTCTGCCTGGACCCTGCTAAGTTTCTGCCTTGATGATAATAGACTGAAACTCTGAACCTGTAAACCAGCCCCAATTAAATCTTCTTTATAAGAGTTGCCTTGGCCATGGTGTCTGTTCACAGCAGTAAAACCCTTAGACAGGGAGGAAAGGGTTTATTTGGCTTACACATCCTGATCACAATGGATTACTACTAGGGATCAGGGCAGGGTTCAGGCAGAAGCTGAGGCAGAAAACATGAAGAAATGCTACCTACTGGCTTGTTCCCAGAGTCAAGAGCATCTACTTTTCTTCTACCTCCCAGGACCACCTTCAAGGGTGGCCCTAGCCACCAGTGGTCTTCTTACACATCAATTGACACTCAAGAAAAATGCCAAGCAGACAGACCTGTAGGCCAGTCTGATGGAAGGCTTTCCTTAATTGGTGTTCTGTCCTCCTAGATGGCTCTCATTTGTGTCACATTGACAAAATTAACTGGCATGGGCACTGAAGGTCAACCCCTGGCACCACTAGAAAACAGCTGAGTACAGATATTGGTCCTCCTTGGGTTCTTTGCAAAGCACTGGAGTAATTCCCTCCTTGTCACTCCCTGATACTTCCCAAGTGACTGTTCTATATACAGGTCACTCCCATGCAAGGCCAAGAGCAGAAGCAACGTTATTTAACCTGCTTCTCTTGGGAGCATAAGTTCAAAATACTTGATTTCAGATCCAAACCATTTCCTTATGTAGTTGGAATGGGAGAAGGTGCTGACATCAGGGACATCTGTGTCTTAAGTATCTTTTATACCTTAAGAATGTGCTTTGGGAGCTGGATAAATTGCTCAGCAGTTAAGGACACTTGTTCTTGCAGAAGATCCGAGTTTGATTCCCTGTACTCACACAATTAGGTCACACCTATCCATAACTATAGCTCTAAGTAATATGACACCCTCTTCTGACCTCCACAGACACCAGGCATGCACAGGGTGGACATACATGCATGCAAGGAAAATATTCATAACATAAAATATAATAAATAAATACTTTTTTAAAATTTAAAAAAGAGAATGTGACTTGGCTCAAACCAGAGACCCAGGTTGAGGCTTCCAGCAAGCACTTGTAACTTGGATCTCTGTGTCAATTTTTACCAGTTACACTTGCATCCACGCTGTGTTAGATAGGCTAAGAACCAATTTATTAGAGTAGGAGGCTGGAGAGATGAGCCACAAGCCAGTCAAACAAGAGGACCTGAGTTTGGGTCCTCAGATCTCATGTAACAGCAGACAGTACAGTAGTTCACATCTATAAGCCCAGCACTCTTATAGAGGCAAAGAGAGGAGAATCCTCAGAAGTTCCCAGCCAAGCTAGAAATGAACAACAAGGGAACCTGACTCTAATAAGGTAGATGATAATGGCTGACACTGATACTGTGCTTTGACCACCATCCTTGAGTTATGGTACATATGTAGTCAGACAAACACATACACAGACAGACAGGCACACACACACACACACACACACACACACACACACACACACACACAGAGGCACACAGCATGCATGCATGCACGCACATCACAGACATACACGTTTGGTTTTTAAATCATTACTTATGAAGCCCAGCCAACCTTTCCCTCTTTATCCAGTTCCCTTTCTGTTATGGTGATAAAAAACTCTGACCAAAAGCCACTTACTGGAGGAAAGGATTTATATGGCTGACACTTCCTGGTCAAAGTTCATCACTGAGGGAAATTAGGGCAGGAACTTAAACAGAAACCATGGAGGGAAGGAAGCTGCTTGCTGGCTTGCTCACAGGATCAATCTTATCTAGCTTTCTATATAGCCCAGGAGTACCTGCCCGGGAATGGGGCTCCTCACAGTTGTCTGGGTCCTTCTACATCAACTAACAATCAAGACAATCCCACACAGACAAACCTGATAAAGACAATACTCAACTGAGTCTTTTTCCCCAGTGACGTTAGATTGTTGAGTTGGCAGGCAATGCCAACTAGAATACCTGCCTTAGTCATACTTTGGCATGCCCTGCAAGTCTGACCTCTATGTAGACACATATGCTCAATTACTGAACAATCATTCCTCTGAGATATAGCTTTCAAGCCAGTTCACACAGAAAGCCAAATGCGCACTTTGCTGGAAAGAAATATTCTTGTCACATAAGAACTCGTATTAATCAAAAATCACATTATGGCTCCTGGAATGAAGTTTCCTTTACTATTTTTTCATAATAATCCCAGATAAGATAAAATTGGTAATTGCACGTTCTCTTCTGATGGGAGATAATACAAAAGTGGTATAGAAATTTGACTTAAAAAGAGTATATTCACTTGACTAATAGGCTTCCATTATGCAGCCTTTACTTATTCATGCAGTACAATTTTGCCACATATTGAAAAGTTTAATTAGAAGTTACATGTTACATTGTTCCTCAGTATTAGCCACAGAGGAAAGTTTTCAACAGTCAAAGAAGGATAGAGGCAATGGAAGCCCTGGAAGGCAGTGAAGGCTACTTGCATAGACTACCTAAGCCAACCTCCAGGAAGGCTGGCTCCTAGACAGGTCACCTTCAGATCAGAGCTTAAGGCTAATTTCATATCAATAAAGCTCACCCTTTACAGTGGCTGAAAGGACAATCTGTGGGTTCCCAGGAATAGGTTTATGAGTGTCATTTGTTTTCTTTATAACTCACCCTGCAAAGGGGCACTGACTCTATGATTCCCCAGAAGCAAAGGCACCCTTCCATCAACAGACTAATAACAACGGGCTGGGTATGTGAGATTTTTTTTTCCCAGCTAACAGGTAATACCTTAATTACTAGTCATTCATGCCTATTAATCAATTAAATCATAATTACATTGCCAACATCAGCAAGCCAAGCCCCAGCAGCATTTTCACGATGGACTATTCCTGATCAAGACACAAAGCCCACAAATATCTATCATAAATCATGCCATTGGAGTAGAACCTTATAGGGCCATGACTTGGCTTCCTAATGGTTGAATGGTCAAACCAGGTATGATGAAGTCCTTACTCTTTCACTAGGACCCTATGTAGGGGAAGGCTTGGGATCCAAAATGGGCAAAGAACATCCTTGTGGATTGTGCCCCTTTGGACCTTCTCACATTGGAGTACAGAAGCACCTGGGACAGAGTCATCTGTGCAGTCCGATTCTTAAGCCAAGGTGAGAGTATATTTTTATACATTTGAAAAGTATGTGATGGTTACATTAGGCCTACGCTGCAGCTCTACAAGACAGGTTATCTGCAGGATATCATCGTGATCATCATCATCACCACCATCACCATCACCACCACCTTAACTCATCGCTACCACCATCACCATCTTTACTCCATTATTACCACCATCCTCTCCATCACCAACATCACTGTCCTCTAAGAGATACCATGAGGAAGAGTTAGCTCCCCAATAGCTTGGTTTGGTTGGCCAGTCATCAATGGCACATGTCAGGAGTTCAGCATTCCAACTCCTCCTTCCCCACAACAAGGATGCCAACCACTCCAACAGGGATAGAGGCTCCTCCCTAGACAATCAAGGAGCCTATTTGGGGCAGAGCAGAAATGATTTATGAACCAACTCTATTAGTCAGACTTTTGAGTCACTGCAACCAAACACGGGGGGGGGGAGTTAAAGAAATAAATGTTTATTGTATCTCACAGTTTTAGTCTATTACAACAGGGAGGAGGTGAGAGGAGGAGAGCTCATATCATGGAGAACAAGAAACAGAGAAAAAGAAGTAGAGGAACTAAGCAGGACGGATGTAACCCCCGAGGATAAGCTTCCAGCAACCTCCTTCTTCCAACCAGACTCCACCTCTGACCTTTCACCACCTCCCAATAATGCCATCATATTCATCATGTTATGAATCCGTCAAGAAGTTAATCAACTCGTTAGATCAGACTCATCATGATCAACTACTCATCTCTGGAAACATCATCATAGACACACCCAGAGGTGTGCTTTACTAGTTCGTTAATCCAGTCTTGCTAACCATCGCACCAACTATTTACTCTTGATTTAGCTTGTCCTTAGGCACGGCATATATTTATAGAGCTTGGCTCTTCTTCAGAGAAGATCACTGTGAGAAACCATTGCTCTGGCTCAGCTTGAATTGAAACCCCTCCTGCCCCATAGGGATGGGCAGAACTGGAGAGCAACTGCCCCTGGGTAAAGCATGGTGGCTCAATCCCTTTCCCTTCTCCCAATTCACCACCAGCTGTACACACATCAAGGGTGACACAGAACCTTACAGGCTAGGGAGAACTACACCAGAAAAGGGACCACCTCCCACTGAGCATGTGCAGCACAATTCACAAGAGTGTGTGCTGAAGAACTGAGCTCAAAGCACATGAAAGATCTCAAGAAAGAAACACTGTGGAAGGGGGTGGAGATCAATATAACCCTGCAAGAACTCCTAAAACTTGGGTCTCCATCATTTATCCATTCAAAAAATGGTGTTGAGCATTATTCACATGTCAATCAAAGAAACCAGTGAGTGACCTGAAGGGGCTCATGGACCAGAACTGAGGGCAGGAGGCGTGTTGTATGACACTATCCCTTGGTCATGAACAAACTTCTACTCACCCCAAACAGAGAAGTAATAACATACCTAAGTAACAATTTCAAAAAAATACAACTTGGTGAACCACTGAGAGCCTGTAAGAGCTGGGACTGAGCTGGGATTGCCCCAAGAGTGGCAAAGTGTGTCCATTTCTATGAGGCAAAAAGTAGAGAAGGAAAGGGATGGGTGTGGGGATTGGAACCTGGACAGAAGAAAACTTCTGGTATCCCTTTACCCAGATCCCAGCCAGGCTGTGAGAAGGAACTCCTTAGGGGTGATGCTGCTATCTGAGACAAATGTGTATCAATCAGGCTTCTCTAGAGGAACAAACCAATAAAATGAATGCATACTAAACCAGAACTTTATTCAATTAGCTTGCATAATAAAGGCTAGATACTCCAACGATGGCTGTCTTCACACTGTAGAAAGTGAGAATGCAAGGGCTGCTCAGTCCATCCCAATCTAGGGCCAGAGGCATGGAGGATTCTCCGATAGCCATGGCTCTTCAGCTGAGGCTAAATGTCCAAAGAAACCGGGTTCTGATGTCAGGGAAGGATCACCGGTGGCAACAGACGCAGCAGCAGCAGCAGCAGCAGCAGCACTGGCAGAGGCACTTGCCAGAAAGAGACAAAGACTAGAAGGCAAAAAAACAAAAGCTTTTCACTGGGACTCTACTTCTAGGAAAGTGCCATGCAAATTTAGGATGGGGCTTTCCACTTTAATTAATCCCCTGGTTAATCCTAATCAAGAAAATTCCTTGTAGGCAGGCCTTGCAGTTTACCTAATCTAGATAATGTCTCACTGGTGTACCCAGAGGCTTGACTCAAGGGTGGTTCTAGATCAGCAGTTCTCAACCTGTGGGTCTCGACCCCACTGGGGATCGAACAACCCTTTCACAGGGGTCAAATATCAGATGTCCTGCACATCAGATATTTACATTACTATTTTCAACAGTAGCAAAATTACAGTTATGAAGTAGCAACTGAAATATTTTTATGGTTGGGGGTCACCACAATATAAGGAACTTTATTAAAGGATCCCAGAATTAAGAAGGTTGTGGAACAACTGCTCTAGATGCTGCAGATCTAATTGAGACTAACCATATGCATGCACCATTTAAGGATGGGTTGTGGTTGCTATGATGCAGTACCCAATCTAGTCATGTTTCTAGTCATACCCCGCCAGCCTTAGTCTGGCTTTTCTTTCACCTGGATTTCCCTACAAGTGGCAGGAAGCTCACTGTTTATTAAGTACCTGCTGCTGGGTAGCAGGCACGGAACCAGTACACTGGCTCCAGTTTAATCGTTTCTATCATCCTATAAAGTCCCCTGGTCTTTGTAGATGAGGAAACAGGCTCAGAGAAGAGTGCAGCCTGCAAAGGAGGAGGGGATCAGAGAGGCCTTATTGGTCCATTACAGACACAGAGCAGTTTGGCCTCTACACTCTCCACCCCACCCACCCCACCCCACCCACTCCCAGCAGCCATCACTTTGACTTAGACAGTGGGGAAAGAAGTATAATGCAAGAGCTGGAGATGCAGCCCCAGCGGTAGAGTACCTGCCAAGCATCCACAAAGCCATCCGTTCCATCCACGGCTCTGCACAAGCTGAGTGTGGCTGTGCACACATCTCATCCTGGCACTTCAGAAGTGAAGTCATGAGCCTCCGGAGTTCAGCTACATGGTGAGTTCGAAGTCTCCCTGGTCTACCTAAGACCCTGTCTCAAAGAAGAAAAGGTACATGTGAAACTGAAACCATGAAAGTAAAAATACAATGTGTGCTTACCTTTTAACCCTAAGCCTTTGAGCGGGAATCCCGTGGCTGAAGGAGCTTCCCAGTGGGGTTTTGTGTGAATATGGAGGAAGGAAGGACAAAGACTCCGAGAGAACATTCTGGCTTAGATTTGTGGCTCCCTCTCACCAGCAAACCCACGGTCACAATGAAGAGCCAAGGGCTATGGCTGTGTTAAGCATGAAAGCAGACCAGATCCCAGGAAGTCCTACCTCCCATCCTCCTGCCTCTGAACACAGAGGTGTGAAATTTTTAAGATTATTTTATTGATTTATTTTGAGGATTAGGGATACATGATGTGCACTGTGTGTGTGGAAATTAAAGGATGACTCTTCAGAAGTAGCATCTTTCCTTCTGCCATGTTTGTGAGACAGGTCTCTCTTTACTTCTGAAATTTCTGACACCATCCCTCCCTGAGCATCAGGCTGGGGTTACACGATGCCAACCACTGGTTCCAGGTTCTAAGACAGAATTCCAATCCTTGGGGTTGTACAACAAGCACTTTTCATCCACTGGGCTATCACAGCCTGCTCAGCAGCATTGACTTTGAAAGCTCCTTACTATCTTCCTGGCCTCCTTCTACGGTCCTTGTTGGCCTCTACATGCAGCCTCCTACCTAACTTGCATTCTTCAAACTGCACTCCAGCTTCCCTCCCCAATCCCCATCCTCTAGAAAATAACTTCCCACAGATTTGCTTAGTGGAAACATCCAGCTCCTGGGAACTGGCTCCCTTGCTTGAAAAGGTAGCGATTTCCTCCTCTTAGGCTGCTCGGAGAGGCTGGCACCTGAGTTGTGGTAACTTCAAAGGCTGCACACATTTCAGCTCCAGAGACCAGAGATGGCTGGGGGCTCCTCCTGCTGCCTCTGCCTGGACTCATACCAATTCCATGGCCACCTGCAGAAAGGGCTCTGTGCACATGTTTTAATAAGCCTAAATGTCTGAGTTCACAGCTGTCCACCTTAGTTGTATCTGGGGATAGGCATGGATGCCCAAAAGGTACAGTGCTTTCAGCATCCTTAAGATCAGCATGGGACCTCTAACCGTAAGCAAACTCTAATTAAATGGTTTCCTTAAAAAGAAAAAAATCAGCCTTGGGGCCCAGGAGTTGCTTGTCACCAAGCTGGATAACCTGAATCTGCTGCCCTGAATCTGTACTGTGGAAAATATACATATACATATACATATACATATACATATACATATACATATACATATACATATACATATACATATACATGTGTGTATATACGCACACATATAGGCACACATACACATACACACACATAAAACACACATATAGGCACACATACACATACCCACACATAAACACACACACATACACACACATATGCTTATATATATGTTCATGCAAGTGAACAAACACACAAATAAATAGGTAAATAAGTAAACAAAGATATAAAAGAAAGAAAGACCCTTGGGAGGCACAGGCAGAAAAGGAAATCCACATTTGAAGAAGGTCTTGGGTCTGACTTCAGTTGGTAATAAATATTTATGACTGAGTAAGAAGTCACCCCAAAGGCAGCTTTTTCTAGAGTCATGGCACTCTCTGATCACAGGCTCTGTTGGCCTTTCTAAGATAACCTTTATGTTCACATTTTAAACATTCTATGGAGATTCTTTCCTTCCTTAAAAAGAAGAAGGGGGGAAGTCTTGAAGGCAGCTGTTTTCTATATGCAGCTGGATTCTGCCACACAACTGTTTCGCCTTTAGCAACTTTGTCAAGCTTAATTTGAGAGTGATCTGACTGCAGGTGTCAGGTAGGAATGGGACACTTCCAAGGACCAAGATCCCCACAGAGGGGTCAGTTCAAGTATCTAGGATGGAAGGGAAGCATTGGTCCGAACGCAGGAGCAAGAGGACCACAGACTGGCTGTAGAGGGCCAAGTTCACCCCCACGAGTCCACCATGGACTCCAGGAGATAATGCCTATGGGCAGAAGGAATGGGGTTTTCATTGCCAGGTCCCCAGTAACATAAAATCTCACAAACAACCTCCGTAAATCATGCTGTGACAGCTACCGGGCTTGTCCAACGTTAAACATAAGGGACTCTTCTTTTAAGTGGGGCTGCAGTCGCAGGCGGCACCATCTCCAGTCCTCAAACATCTGTAGTTCATCTTATCGTTTGAAGAAATATATGAGTTTCACTGTCTTTTTTTTTTCTTTTAAGCCTTTTGCAGCTTCTGCTCCTTGACTTGTTTGAACACCATCTGCTATGTATAAAATTGGGGGTGGGGGTACAGTGTGGAGAAAGAACATTTGGGAGATCTGTGGATCGAGAGAAAAAGCAAAGACTTCTGAGGGCATCAGAGGCCATCCACTTTCCTTTCTCAGCACCAACTTCTTGTGGGTGTTGGACTTGGGGTGCTGCCTTTGGCTTAGGCTAGAGCTTTCTCTGGGTTTTGAGGAGTTTGCTTATTTTATTTATTAGTGTGTATTGGTATATCTGTGTGGAGTGTGTATATGTGGTCTCTGCGTATGCAGGTATGTGAATGCAGAGGCCAGAAAGGACAACTTTGGATCCTGAGTATCTCACAGATCTGGGAGCTAAGCCGGCAGCCGGCCCCAGTGATCCACTTGTCCCCATCCAGCACAAAGCCGAGGTTACAGGCACCTACACAGCCTCACTCAGCTCTTTACACACATGCTGTGGATCTGAGCAGCACAGGTTCTCACTCTCACACAGCAAGTGGTCTTACCACTGAGCCATGTCTGAAGCCCCCTCATTCTGGGTTGTTCTGGTGCTGGTTAAGTCCTTATTAAATAGACTCTGGAGAAACCATAGTGTCAGTGAGAATCCAGCACTGGTGATTCTCAGGGTCCTTAAAGACATGGATTGACCAAGCCCCTCCAAAATGTCTGGAGATGGGAAGGAGGCTAAACTGTGACCCTGGGAACTAGCAATAGAGAGGGATGGCACTCACATAATGGAAAGGCTAGCGGAGGGAGTGTATGTCATAGCATAAAGTCACCACAGGGTGGTACAAACTGCAGTGCACATTCTCCCTAGGGCTGGTGTCTGAGAGAAGCTGAGGGACAGAGCACCAGGCAACTCGAGGCTGGAAATAAGGGCAGCAGGGGGTCTCCCGGCTCCTTCTTCCCAAGCAGAGGTGTCTGAACTGAAGCAAGCAGTCTACAGGCGCCAGATGTTTAAACACTTGACCCCTAAATTAATCACCACGTCTTTGTACCCTAGGCCATGCCTGGTTCAGTTGCCTCAGCCCTAACATGGTCCAGGCAACATACATAGCTCAAATTCCAGGGACCCCCATTCTATTAGCCAGGAAATTAATTTAGATGATGTTTTTAATGGCCAGAGGGTCATTATGAATGAACTAAGCCAACAGTGAGGACAGAGATTTTACACTAACTCTGGGAGATTTTTGCTACGAGTAGCTGTTGATCAAGAACTGTTCGTAAAACTCAAAGACCCCCACAGCCAATTTTAACATTCTGACCAAGGGATGATCCTTAATAAAAACCAATTAAAGGGCTGGGGAGCTCACTTAATCAGTAAAGTTCTTGTCAAGCGAACATGAAGGCTTGAGTTCTACCCATAGAACTTGTGTGTAAAGACTGGACATAGTCCCAGATGCTTGTAATCTCAGCACACAGGAGATGACGGCAGGTAGATCCCTGGGGGGGGGGGGCTTTCTGACCAGCCAGACTAGTCTACCTGATGAACCAGACCAGTGAGATATTCTGTCTTAAAAATATATATATATACAAAAAAGGTAGACTGTTCCTGAAGAATCAACATCCAAAGTTGCCATCTGACCTTCATGCAAATACATATCCACTCATGAACACACACACACACACACACACATATCACCACCACCACCACCACCACCACCACCACCACCAATAACAAGAGTAAGGGTATAGACCAGTGGTAAAACACGTACCTGAGATGAATAAGACTCTACCCATTGCAAAAATATTTTAACTGATTAATAACCCTCGAAACTCTCATCTTGAGCAGTATTTATTATCACAATTGACAAGAAGACGGTGTGACTTTCTAACTTAGTTCCTGACGAGTTCTCTTCTTTTATTTCTTCCACTAAACTCCTGGATAGACCTGCATTAAAGGTTCAGGTATGTCTTGAGCCACAGTTCTTAGTTTTTAATATATATTTTATTTTTAAATAGTATGTGGATGTGCATGTAAGTGAGTGTAGATACCTTCGAGACCAAAAGAAGTTACCAGATCATCTGGAGCTGGCGTTACAGGCAGCCGCAAGCCATCCAGCACTGGTGCTGGGAACTGCTGGAATAGTTCACCAGCTCCCATGAGCTACAGTTTTAAAAGCATTTCTAATCCTTTGTCTCTGAAATGGTCTTTGAAGATACCATTAGAACTTGTGGGTTTGGTTGGTTGGTTTGGGGACTGGAGATCTGATCCAGGATCGTGCTAAGCGGTTGCTCTACCACTGAGCTGCACACCAGCACTCTGCTTCTTGACGGCAGCCTGATTCCTCAGGGTTCCAGCTGTGTGGGGCAATCCACTTGGGTCTGAGTTACGCATGAGGCTTTGCCTCCCATAGGAAAGCAAAGAGGTACTATACTGGTCCCATTCATATTAGCAGAGAGCTCTGGGTGTCTCCCTGCTTCTGTTCCAGCATCCTTCCCAACGTATTAGCCAAGTAAGTGCAGAGATATTTTGGGCAACATTACAAATTTAACCAAGCATGCCCATGCCAGGGCTATATTTTGATGAGATAAAAGAAATTTTACCCCTGAAGGAAACTGGAGGGGACCCTGTTAATCATACTCTGTGTGTGTGTGTGTGTGTGTGTGTGTGTGTCTGTGTGTGTGTGTCTGTGTCTGTGTCTGTGTGTGTTTGTATATGTGTGTGTGCCTGTGTGTATCTGTGTGTGTCTGTGTGTGTGTCTCTGTGTGTCTCTCTCTGTGTGTGTGTGTGTGTATGTGTCTGGGGAGGGGGTAAAGGCACACACCTTTAATCCCAGCACTCAGAAGACAGAGGCAGTCAGATCTCTGTGAGTTCAAAGTCAGCCTGCACTACATAGCAAGAAAACCAGAGAACTGAAATTCAGTTTTTAGTCACTGGGCAAAGAGAGATACTCGAAGAGCAGGGGCAGAGGCCAGTCATGGTGAGTCCACAGGAGCAAAGCTCTCCGCCCCCAAGCTGCCTGCTGACTCTTTCCTCTGAGATGGTGGTCAGGATCTGCCTGTGCACTTTAATGCACAAGGCTCCACATCTGTGCCTCCACACCACCTCTCTGACAATTGCAGATGTCTGAAGATGAAGTACCTCCTGCTAGAGGAACAGTGCAACTAGGAGCCTCCAAAGGAGTCCTGAGCACCGTTTAAAAAGGCATCTGTCTTGAAGCAATTTCAGCATCTCAATCACCTGTTTACAAGTCTTGCTGGATGGGTTTTGAGGAACTTGGGCTATTTTAAGGGACTCATTTTTGCATCCATTTATTTTGTGTGTGTGTGTGTGTGTGTGTGTGTGTGTGTGTGTGTGTGTGTAGACCAGAGGCCCTTGCAGGTGTCTTTTTTATCTTTCTCCTCCACCTGTTGGGTGGGGAGGGGGCTTGGGGAGGTGGAGGCAGGGTTTCTCACTGAGACTGGAGGCTGGAGCTCATGCAGACAGACATACTAGCTGGCTAACAAGGACCAGCATCTTCCTGTCTCCGCCTCCCCAGCTCCAGTCTTTGCAGGTACATTATGCCTGGATTTCTCTACATGCATGCTGGGGAATCTGAACTCGGGGCCTCATGCTAGTGAGAGCAAGCACTGTATTAAGTGAACCATCTCCTGAGCCCTACATTCATTTATTTTAATCATTGAAATCTCCCAGCTTTGCCTAGGTTTTGTTCCTCTGCCTGAGCTGAGCTGACCTGTCCCAATCTCCTAACACTTTACTGTCTTTTTAGATCAAGCACAAGGCAGAGGGGTCTGTAGGTCAAGACTGGAGCAGGAAGGAAGGTAGAGCCTACTGGGTCTCCTGTGCTTGGGTTAAGTCAAGATTCATGGGTGAAGAGGCAGGAAAGACTCCTGGGCCAGACTGGTCTCTAACTCAGCAGACTGTAAGCTCCTCACAGCAGCAGTGCTCCTGGATGCTTGCTGGGACTTTGGAGGGAGTCTGAGACTGTGGGCCAAAAGCTGAGACCGGGACCACCCTTTAGAAGGCCATTCTCACCCAGCCTAGTGCAGACTAATGTTATTCTTGGGCCCTGTAACTTCACTCTCAGGGAAAAATCAAGAATGGTGTTAAGTCGTAAATCACTCCACTCTGGAATGGATTTGAGCCAGAATGATCGGTCTGAGCATTCCTGCCTTGCTTGACCATGGTAAAGAGATTATGGTATGTTAAATTCAGCTAAACATAGCTTGTTTCGATTTCCTACTGTCCTGGTTGCCCGTCTCGCTATGAAAGGTTAAGACCTAGGAGGGGGAAAGCCATCCTCGCTATGGATTGATTCTCACCCCAGGATATCCATTCAGAGTTCATCCTTATAAGGCCATTGCGGGAGACTTGGGGGCCCATCAGAGAGATATTCATAAAGCTGGCGTTTGGTTAGCTTCAATGGCCCTGTCTCACAAATCAGCAAAAACAGAAGGTGCCAAGCAACAGATGCTTGCCTGTGCAGTCCCAGCTCAGCAAGCTTTGCTCACTCTTGCACCATGCACACTGATGGTAACTGAGTCCCCAGTCATAACGGAATGATCTTCCCAGGTCTGCTTGCCCTCAGGTAAACAGTTCCTGATATCCATATGCAAGCTTCACCAGAGCTCTAGTTTCTTGAGATTCCCTCCTACAGTCCCAATACTCATGATTAAACAGAAAACAGTGTGAGAGGAGGGACGACTCAGTGAGCAAAGATGGCTGCCTCCAAGCCCCGCTGCAAGTTGGATTTCAGGGACTTGCATGTTGGAAGGAAGAAGAGAACTATCTCCTACAAGATGTCCTCTGACCTCCAAGCATGTGCATACACAAGTTCTCTGCCCCCAGTACACATGTACTCACACAAAACAAAAATACAATAATTTCTTTCTTTAAAGGGTTGAGCCTGCGTCCTGGATAAGTGGGTGAAAACACCCACCTCCAAACCTGGTCACATGAGTTTGATCCCTAGACACAATGGGAGAGAACAGAGTCCTCCTGGTTGTCCTCTGGCCTCCACATGTATATTGAAGCCCAGGGTACACAAAAGCACTAAATAAATAAATAAATAAATGTAGTTAAAACATTAAAAATCTTGGACTGCTGAGATAGCTCAGTCAAAAAAAGAAAACAAATGAACAAACAAATAAAAACAGGTGTAGTGGTGTGTGCTTGTTCACTCAGCATTACAGAGGCAGAGACAGATGGATCCCTGGAGCCCACTGGCCAGCCAGCCTAACCTAGTTAGCCAGTTTCAGACCAGTGAGAGGCCCTGTCTCAAAATAAATAAATAAATAAATAAGTCAAATAGACAACACTTGCAAGATGATGTCCAAGGTTGTCTCCTGACAAACACTTGTGCACACACACACACACACACACACACACACACACACACACACACACACCTGAACATGAACACACAGGCACACATGCACATACCTACACACAAGTACAAACACCTATATTTGTGTTATCCATTTGATGACATACATCCCCCAGACTATGGAAAGCTGGTGCCCTGGAGAAGCACACAGGATCAGCTCCTCTGTCATCAAGCATGGGGTAGGAATCCTTTTGCTTTCTGGAATGTCAGTCTGAATCACACAAAATAAAATGCTTCCTTGAACAGACACAATGGATGGTGGATTATTCAGGGAGCAAGACTACTAAGGCACCCCAACAGAAAGTCCTAGGCTCCACCCATGTGCTGCTCATAGAGAGAAGGCAGATACCACAGTCAGTGTGAGCAAAGACATCTGCAAATGACAGGCCAGAGCTCTAGGCCAGGCCATGTATTTGTCTTGCTGTGTGAGGTAGAACCAAGAGGTAACCTTAGCTAGAATTCATCTTGGTTGCTTATCATAGGAAATTATACAGTGAAAGTGGAGGCTGCAGTTTTCATATGGCTATTCCTGGGAGAAAGGAGATTGCACATCAGGAAGCAGATGTCGCACAAGATGAGTCCCTGATGCTCAGAGGACCTCGCTTTACGTTTTCAAGTTCAAGAAACAAACCACGGATGGAATATGACTCAGATGCTAGACTTCTTGCTTAGCATGCACCAAGCCCTAAGTTTAATCCTCAGCACTGCACAAAGCCAGGCATAGTGGTACATGCCTGCAACCCCAGGGCTTGGGAAGTGTAGAGAGGAGAATGGTCATCCATAGCAACATGGTGACTTCCAGGTCAGCCTGGGCTATAGGACACTTTGTTTCCAAAAGCAAGGAAGGAAGCAAAGAAGCAAGGAAACAAGGGAGTGAGGGAGCTAAGGAGGGAGGGAGGGAAGGAGGGAGGGACGGAGGGAGCGAGAGAGGGAAGGAGAGAGGGAGGGAGGGAGGGGGAAACAGGCAATCATCTTTCACCTTTTCTCCACAATAAATAGTATTTAGTCAATTTCTCCTCTCAAAGGTGAACCCCTAATTAACATTCCTTTCATGTAAAAATGTAGAAGCACTTGAACTGGAAGGCTTACTAAGAGTTGTGGAATTGTTATTAAAAATTATTCCCCATAAAAACAGCAGATCTGGATCAAGATGAGTCTCATTTATAGAGATGTAGAAATCTGGACACAAATATATTTGTACATATTAATGCAAATTTTGCATGCTTTGATTTGTTGTGAACCAGAGTCTCATGTAACCCAGGCTAACCAGTCTCATACTCTTTATGTAGCCAAGGATGACCTTGGACTTCTGATCTTCTTGCCTCTACCTCCTAAATGCTGGGAATACAGACAGGCTTGTGTTACCAGGCCACTTTTACGTGGTGCTGGGGTTGGAACCCAGGGTTCCGGGCATGCTAGGTAAGCACTCTACCAACTGAGCCACATCCACAGGCCCAGGCATTTCACTTTCCTTCTCTGTTCATACTGTCCTGGATACAGCACTGCCTCAGTGATTTGAGCAGTAATTGTGAACTTCCTGTGACAAGAATAAAAGTACTTAAACATGACCCTTTAGAAAAGTAGCTCCCAGACTTACCATCATTTACCACCTGCTTATTTCCTGACACTTTTGCCTCCTAAATCTTGACCCTTTGGGCATGGTTCTCGTGTACTTGCTTCAGCCCTGATCCTCTCAGTTGCATAGCCAATGACATCTCTTTACTACACATCTGCTTAGACTCTGCAGTGCCCTCCACCTGTAGTCAGCCTCAAGATGAAGGGCAGGAGATGGCCCAGTCAGTGATGTGCTTACCTTTCAAAGACCTTCGTGTGATTCCCAAAACCCACATTCCAAATCCAGGTGTGGTGCATGCCTGTAGTCAGAGCTTGGTGGATGCAGGGAGGTCCTTGGGGTTTTCTGGCTTCAAGCTGACTTTGCAAGTTCCATGCCTTGTCTTAATAAAAGGTACATGGTATCTCAGAAATGACGCCTGAGATTATCCTGAGACCTCCATGCGTGCACACCCACATACACAAGAATCAAGATCAGGTTAAGCCTGGTGGCCTAAGCTTGTCATCGTAACTATTCGGGAGAATAAGGCAGGAAAATGGCAGGTTCAAGAAGCTCCGAGGCCAGAAGCACTTGCTGCATGAACCTGCCAATCCTATTTCAATCCCTGAAACCCAAGAGAAGGTGGATGGAGAGAGCCAAAATCTTCACAAAATCTCTCTGACCTTCACATGCCTACACATATATCATGAACAGAGACACACACAATGACGACGACAATGATGATGATGATGGTGATGATGGCGATGATGATGATGATGATGATGAATGATTTTAAAGAAACAAGGTGGAGACACCTGAGGTTGGCCTCTGGATAGGATGACATTGCCTAGGCAACAGAGAGAGTTCAAATCCAGCCTGAGTAACTTAGTGAGATCCTATCCAAAAATGAAGAGTAGAACGAGCATTAGAGTTGTAGCTCATAAAGCACGTGCTTGATCCCCACATGATGCTTAGTTCAATCCTCAGTCCTGGTGATAGGGGAGCAAGGATAAACCTTACTGGAACTCTATAGGTCTCTTTGCTCTCTTTAGATGGAGCAAACGCCCTTGGGTTAGCTCAGGGCCTTCACACAGGCCCTGTCTCCATTCCTCCGGCCTACACCCTTCTTCACATCAACCTACACTACCACCTGGTAGGCTGCCCTAGGCCTCTGTTCTCAGCTCTAATACATGCACTTTGGAAGCCCTCATCAGCAGGCCCTATCCCAGTCCTATCTCTGCCTTCTGCCTCCCACAAGCATTGCTCCGTTACTCCCTACAGTGCCCATTGCTGAATTGGTGAAATCAACTAACTATTAAGGCTTCTCTCAATAGACTGCAAACACCAGGAAAGGAGGGGGTCTGTGGGCTTTGCTCCAACTTTTTATATCTGGTGCCTATCACAGTGCCTGAAGATCTTGGCTTCAGCAAGTAGATGATCAATTACAATGGGATGAACTAAGTAACCTCCAGTGAGCGGAAGATCTGGGAAAAGGAGGGTAGAAAAGAAAAAGGGGAGAAGCAAAGGAGAGAGAGAAAGAAGGAAGAAAGAAGGGGTAAAGAACAGAAGAAGGAAACAGCAAGGGGCAGGGAGGAAGGCAAGGAGAGCCTGTGAGTATCAGACATGGAAGTCAAAGGACAGTTATGGAAGCCAGTTCTCTCCTTCCACTGTGAGGATCCCAGGGATTGATGACAGCCTCTGCCCTCTGAGCCATCTTGCCAGCTGAGTGTGTGTGTGTTTGTGTGTGTGTGTGTGTGTGTGTGTGTGTGTGTAAATGATGCAAGGATGCAATATAATGGAAACAAAGGATAAATGTCAGAAGCAGCTGCCTTCTCCTTGAGTCCCAGTAACTTAGTCATTCCACAAACAGCTCATCCATGATTGGCTCTGTGTCCAGTGCTGGGGAGAAATAGGAGAGAAGCTGGGTCCCATTGAACAGTAGCTGGGGCATCCTAGCTAATCCCAACCTTGGCGATCCTCAATACTCACTTTCTGATCCTCCGGTTTTCCTCTCTGCGATGCATGCTGGTTGGATGACCCTTACTGGTCACCTTGTAGCAAATATTCTGTCACCCAATCTGGAGAATAATAATAAACAAACAACAAGCATGGTTGATAACACTTGGTCATCTCCAGTTGCTCTCTCTGCTTCACACTTACTTTTAATAATGTAAGTGTCACGGTTTCCTGCTTCAGTCTCCATGCCTCCAACACAGACCCTTATTCTTCCAGCCAGACTTTACTCCTAAACAAACCCTTTCTTCTATAAATTGCATTGATCACAGTGTTTTATCACAATGATAGAAAGGTAGCTAATATAACCATGTATTTTCTCACAGTACTGAGAAAAGGAATTTGGGATATATATATATATATATAAACAAACACTGAAGCTAGTACTGTTGTCTCCTTGGAGACGATAAAACTCAGGAACAGAAGAGAATGTCAACCTGCCCCAGGACACAGAACAAGAAAGGAGCAGAGTCAGGGCCCAGATGACTAAACAGCATGGGATGCTTACCAAGTACCCCAGTTGCCTAAAGTCTCAGAATATACACCTGCTGCACCCATTGGGCTGTGTGGTCCTGTGCAGATCTGTGTGCAGGGCACCTGGCCGTCACCCACCACCTAGGAACGCTCAGATATTGGCTGGGTGGTTGCTGGCTACAGAGCCGAACAGAGGCGAGTTATCCTAAACTGCTGCTGGCTTGACCTTGAGCTGAGGGACAGCAGCAGGGGTGGAAAGAACTGTGCCTCAACCGACATACCCACAAGTCCCTCACGCTGGCCTGGAGCCAGGCATTCTCACAGATGACAGACAGGGTGAGAACGTGAGACGCAGCCAAGGCTTCAGTTTCTCTGATAGGATCTCCTAAGCTTTTTCAGGTGCACCTCGATTTCAGAATCTTTATTTGGCTTCCAAACGACAAGTTGTCTCTTGTATGGAAAAACTGTATGACTTGTATCTGTTTATCTAACGCAATCTCTGGAAGGTATGTTTATAACTTTATAGGAATGTCCTACAAGGCTGTTAAACACCATGTGCTCTTGTTGGAACACTTTCAGAGATGAGGGGTTTCTATGTTTTATGGTGGGGTTTTTTTGTGGTTGTTTATTTTGTTCTGTTTTGTTTCAATAAACATCTAGGGAGATACGTTCTTAATAGTATTTACTTACTTACTTACTTACTTACTTATTTGCATTCATTTTTCTGTGAATGTCCAATTCTTGCCTTGGCTTTGGAGTGGACATGGAAGACGAGGGCAAGAAAAAAGGTGGAGACTGATGTCCCCATGGCTGGTAAGTTTTCAGTGTGCAAAGCTGACAGAAGTGGGAGAACCACACCTGAATCCCCTAGTACCACGGGACTGTCTCTGAGCCGTAGTGTACTGCACAGGAAATGTAATCTGCAGGAGACACCTGGGTACCACAAGAAGAGGTTTGCTCTTTACTGTTCTCTCTGGAAGTGGCACCTTCCAACAAGCTTTAGGGGTGGCTTGACCTGTGACGGACTTAAGTGTGCTACACTGAAAATGGTTTTCTCATGGAGGCTTCCGCCATCCCTTTGGGCACTCCAGTCTTCTTGTCCTGTTAGCAGGTATTTTGTTTTAATAAATGAAATTTCCTTAGCAACTTCATATTTACAGAAAAATACTGAATGAAAAATACAACAGGTCAGCAGGCACCCCTTCAGAGAGACACTAATTTCCTCTGATTTTGATCAGTATGGAGCATTTGTGACAGTTAATAAGCCAACTCTGATATGTATTATTAATAAAAACCCAGCTTTTATCAAGATTTATTCTTGGTGCTTTGCACTATACAAACTTTTTAAAGATAATGCATATAGCCATACACATACGGTGGTGGTGATGCATGCTTTTACTCCTGGAATTCCGGAGGCAGAGACAGGTGGATCTCTGAGTGTTTGAAGCCAGCCTGGTCTACAGAGTAAGTTTCAGGACAGTCAAGGTTAGACAGAGAAACCTTGTCTCAGAAAATCAAAAGAAGATATGTGTATGAAATATTTACAGGCATGCATGAATATGCACCACATGCATGTCTGTGGGATCTCGGGTTACAAATGGTTGTGAGCCACCATGTGGGTGCTGGGAATGGAACTCAGGTCCTCTGCAAGAGTGACACATGCTCTTAACCACTGAGCCATCTCTTCAGACCCAGCAACATACATACTTTAAAAAAACAATTTCTTATTTATTTATTTCATGTATGTGAATACACTGTCGCTGTCTTCAGGCACGCCAGAAGAGGGCATCAGATCCCACTACAGATGGTTGTGAGCCACCATGTGGTTGCTGGGAATTGAACTCAGGACCTCTGGGAAAGCAGTCGGTGCTCATAACCGCTGAGCCATCTTTCCAGCCCCACACAAACATTTTAACTTTTTAATTACATTTTTGCTTAGTTATTGTGAAGGAAGGATGCGTACATATGAGGTGGCCAGGGGACAGAACTCAGTCAGACTTGGCACCAAGCACGTTTATCCAAAGGAGCCTTGAACACACCATATGAGACCAAGGATGACCTCGAACCTTTGATCTTCTTACTTCCACCTTCCCATGCTGGGATTAAAGGCATGTGGCACCACATTTGGTTTCTCCCATGCTAGGGGCAATGGAACCCAGGGCTTGTGTGTGTGAGCGCAGCAAGCTCCATCCCCCAGCACCTTATTCAGTTTTCACGCCAATTCCCCGTTGGCTCCCAGCTCACTGGAGATAGAGCCGGAGCCTCATCCTTGGGGTCTCTCATAACCTCTCCTTGAGTCTGGCAGGAAAAGGCAACTTAAATCGGGGTTTTCAGAAAGGTACTTACTGCTTGGGAGCACCGTTCTGGCTTTGTGGCGGCAGCAAGCGCCTGCCTTCTCAGTCCCTTTTGAAGATGGGTGGCTGGGGAACGGTGCCAGGTCTGCACACAGTCTCCTCATTTTCCTCTTGGCTTAGTTTGAGCGCTTTTCCTCCCATTTCTGCTTCCAGAGCCAGAGGCTGAATCTAGAAGCCTGACATTTGATTTCCTCAAATATCATTTTCTAATTTGCAATAAAAATGCAGACGGGTCCATTCTCACCTTGACTTAGAGCCCTAATGTGGATGGAGCCGTGTCAGCAGAGTCTTGTGAAAACATGGGGTTAGCCACAGATCTTTTCAGTTACCTTCTAATCAGGGCAAATCAAGTCACAGAATCTGACCCTTGCTGAACACCTCCTGCACAAAACATACCCGAGCTATTGGCTACTGGAAATTCGTGACGGTCAAAGGCTGATCAGCGTAAGAACATCATCTATTCTTTTGAGTCTGAAAACGCTATGTCTGGCTTGGCAAGCACTAAGTACAGGGAAGACGAAAGGTGCTAGGGAGGCAACTCAGTCAATAAATATTTGTCACACAAGCATGAGGACCTGAGTTTAATCCCTAGGACCCATTTAAAATGTCAAGTGTAATATATGCTTACAATCCCAGCATTAAGTCAGAAACAGATACCACCATGTACACCCCTGAAAGTTGGGGGACAATTTGTGAGAGTCAGTTCTCTACTACCATATGGATGCTGGGATTAAACTTGGGTTATTAGGTTTGATAGCAAGCACCTCTGTCTGCTGGGCCGTCTCAGTGGACCCTTATCAAAGATTCTTCCTTTTTGAGAACAGAAAATTAGGTCTGAATATCCATGCTGAAGGCCACTGCTTTGTACCAGTTTTCTGTTTCTGTTTTTCAACAGGGACAGTGGATGAATACACCCATGTAAGCATTTATATGGATAAGAAGAAAATATGCAGAGTCTTTCTTGAAACACCCTAAATCACTGAGACATACAGTGTAGGCATGGCTTCTACCTTCAAAGTTAAATTCAACAAGGAAGTGTGTTAAGCTGGATTCTTTAAAAACTTTGATAATTAAGGCCCAGAGATGTCTCAGCAGTTAGAGAGCCTGCTGCTCTTACAAAGGACGGAGTTTGGTTCCCATCTCCCAATCAACTCATAAGCACCTGCAACTCTAGCTCCAGGGGATCTGACACTACAGGAGCTCACACTCACATCCACATACATACATACATACATACATACGTACGTACATACGTACATACATACATACATACATACGTACATACATACGTACATACATACGTACATACGTACATACATACATGTAATCCAAAATACAAAGTAAATCTTTTAAAAAGAAGCAATAGTAATTAATTAATTAGACAGCACAGACTTGAGACTCAGGGGAGGCAGATAGTGAACACATCTGTTTTTGAAGTGAGAAAACATATAGTTATCAGGGCTGTAGGAATACAGAACAGGAATCATCACTGAACGTTACTGTTAGTGCCTTTTCTTCTGTGACTATTCTCAGCGGGGATGGGAGATGGCACAGGAGCAGAAAGGACACAGTGTGTGCAGCTGGGAGCAAAATGACTCATATCACCAGAACTACTCTGATTTATCCCAATCCAAAAACAATGCAGGAAGCTGGACATAGGGCACAAGCCTGTAATCCTAGTACTCAGGAGACTGAGGCAGGAGGACATCCACAAGTTTAAGTCCAATCTTGGCAACTTAGTCCTCTTTCAAGGTGAACCACACACACACCCAAATACAGAGAGGAATCAGGAAGGATTTTCAAAATCCAGGTATGTCACTAGCCCAGTTACCGACAGATAGATAGATAGATAGATAGATAGATAGATAGATAGATAGATAGATAGATAGATAGATAGATAGATAGATAGATAGATAGGTAGGTAGGTAGGTAGGTAGGTAGGTAGATAGATAGATAGATAGATAGATAGATAGATAGATAGATAGATAGATAGATAGATAGACAGACAGACAGACAGACAGATAGATAAAAAAGAAAGGGTGGATGCTGGAGAGGTGGCTCAGTGGTTAAGAACACTGGCTGCTCTTCCAGAGGATCTAGGTTCAAACCCCATCACCCACATGGCAGCTCACAACTGTCTATAATGCCAGTTCTAGGGAATCTGACACCCTCTTCTGGCCTCTGGTGGCACTGCACACGCATGGTACACAGACATATATGCAGCCAAAACACCCATACACACAAAACAATAAAATAAAGTTAAATTAAAGAGCAGAAACAGAGTGGGACAGCTGTCTGCACACTGTCCCCACACAGGAAATAGTCTTCAAGAAGAATATAGGTTGGATGTTAGGATTAATCACTTGACCAAGAGGGTTGTTAAATGCTAAAGTGGTTGACCCACAAATGTTAGAGAGTCTCTTCCACTGACACTCTTAAAGATGGAGGGTGAACAAGAAGATGCTTCTATCTGGAACAGTTTAAGTGATGACTACTTCAAAACACAGGGAACTCAGTGGGTGAACTTTGTAACTTCATCTACATGTTATTAGGTACCCATCTGTTGACAGGAACTGACTGTTCAGTAATCAATCACTACCACTCATTGGCAATTACACCATGCTTCTCCTCTGTGGAACTGCATTCAAGGGTCTGAGTGGGTCTTATAGCCCCATCATCACCAAAATTAGCCTCATTAAAAACCAAACTCCTTATTATCCCCAACTTAACATGCATCATGATGTTCTACAGATATCCAAAAAGGTAATCCTCCATTGAAAGCAACAAGTAATGAAGGAACAAGCTGTCTGGTTTGGACTCTATGTCTGGTAACATGAGCAGTCTAAGATTGTGGGTGCACACCGTTATCAGAGGCAGGAGATTCAGGTCCCAGGCTTATCGGGCCCCAATCTTCAATCTTCACAACTTCTCTAACACAATATCCTGCCTTTTGAAATCGTCTGCACAAAATGACTGAATGGTCAACTAAGAGAAATGGAGAAGATGGCTCAGTTGGCAAAGTGCTTGTCATGCAAACAAAAGCATCTGGGTTCAATCCTCAAGGCCCATGTAAAATAGATGAGTATATCAGCTTGCATTTGAAGTCCTGGTGCTGAAGAGGTATAGCAAGCGGACCCCTGAGGCTTTCTGGCCAAGGGGCCTAGCCTACTTGATGAGTTTCATTGCAGTGAAAGACCCTGTCTCAAAAAAATAACCTAGTTAATTCTGGAGGAATGATATTAGCCCTGGTCTTCTAGCCTCTGCACACATGTACCCATACATGCACACACATACAGAGAGAGAGAGAGAAAGAGAGAGACAGAGACAGAGAGAGACAGAGATCAACTAACACTCAGAATCCAAACAAAACTCTGAAACAGTGGATGTACCACTATAAAAGTGGATGTCACTGTAAAAGTGTATTCCTCTAAAGAAGCCTGAGATTAAAAAAAAAAACTATTAATCTGGGCTAAACTAAACTGAACTGGTCATTAAGCTATGGATAGGAAAGAAAATGGCTAGAATTCTTAGTTTCACAAGTCAGTTAGCTTCCTTTGAGCTATCCAAATACTGAGGAACCAGGGTGATGCAGAAGGCATGAGTCCTCTTCCAGTCTCACACATTCTTAGATGGGAATCTGCTTGGATCTCACTCTGTGAAGCTAAACTCAGTTTTCTAGGGAAGAGTTCTGTAATCTATTAGTGATGTCTGTCCTGAGTGCAAATGACAATCATAGAATACGTGTCATGGATTTGGCATCCTTGCATTCCAGTTGAATGATTCTGGGACGTCCTTACTAAATCAGTCATAATTCAGACATTAATAATCAAATTCCTTAGCCTTTTAATGTTACATCCAGCCTGATGTTTGAACCTGCTTTGTTTTTTATTTCCCATTTATCTCTTTCCTTTCCCTTTCCCCCATCCATCCTTCTATCCTTCCTTCTTTCTTTCCTCTCTCTTTTCTCCTTTCTTTTGTATTTTTATGTTTATCTGTATATATGTACATGTGTATGTATGTGCATACTTGCAAAATTCAGTCCTTCGCTTCCACCATGTGGGTTCTAGGGATCAAATTCAAGTCAACAGGCTTTAGGCCTTGGCACCTTTATCCGCAGAGCTATCTTTTCAGCGCCTATGTCTTGTTTTATTTGTTTTTGTTGTTATTGTTGTTTCTCTTATCTAGATTCACTTGAACTTTCTCCTAGCTTTAAGTTACACTATTGCCAAATTGCTTGCTCTGTGACATCTTTATGAGAACTGTTCTGTTGCCCCCTTTCTTTAGTATTTAACTGCTTTAATAATACATGGTATGAGATAACATTCACCCAAATAAATGTTAGTAATTAAAATATTTTTGTATGAAATCCCAAGCCACAAGGCTGAGTCACATGACCAAAATGTTATCAGTGGACATGAGCTCTTTAGTCAGGGATCTCGGGCTAGCCCTGTCTATTAATTAGTTTTCAGTTGACACTGACAAAAGCATCTTAAGTGAGAAAGGACTTATGTTGGCATACAACCCCAGAGAGATCATCCATCATTGCAGGGAAGACATGACAGTGGGAACAGGAAGGTGGCTGGTGGAATCTGTGCATAGAAGAAGGAAATAGGACTGAGCAATATAGCCTCAAGGTCTGTCCCAAATCACTGACTTCCTGTAGTAAGATCCCACTTCCTAAAGGTCTCATAGTTTTCCCAAACAGAAGGATGAGCTGTGAACTAAGTGTTCAAAGGTTTAAACCTATGGGGGACATTTCACATTACAGCAAGCCCCCACTTGGACCTGGAGTCTCCTTCCAGTCCCACTCCCATCCCAACTTCTGAGAGACGTGAAAGGGTCCCCTGTTTCTGGATGTCAGCTCTCAACTCTGGGAGATGGGGTTCAGATCAATGTTTTGGGGAGCTGTCCTAGTTAGCTTCAACTTGAAACAGTCTATAGAGTCACCTAAAAAGGAAGTCTCAATTGTGGAATTTCCCAGAATCAGATAGTCCTGTAATATGGTCTATAAGGGACTGTCCTAACTATTAGTTGATTGTAGGAGGCACATCCTAAAGCAAGTGGTCAGAGCTGGGTAAGAAAGCAAGCTGAGCCTGTACCTAGAAGTGAGCCCACAAGCAGAGTCCCTCTATGGTTTCTGCTTCAAGTTCCTGCTCAAGTTCCTGCCATGACTTGCCTCAGTGACAGAAGGCAGCCTGGAAGAGTAACACAAACAAACCCTCTGCTTCCCTAAGCTTCTTTTGGTCATAGTGTTTTATCACAGCAACTGAAAGGAAACCAGAGTGAGAGCCATTGCCCAACTTCTAGCCCTACTAAAGCTAGACTATTCTTATGAAATGAGAATCTGGGGCCAAAGCACAACAGCCCTGAGCCTTGGTCCAGCATAACAGAGGCATGTTCTCACACCATAGCCATCTGAAGGGCCTCCGATCCCTTTCCCATCCCCAGGACAGCCACATATCTCTGTATTAGTTACTTTCTTGTTGCTACAGCAGAAAAGCCTGACAAAAACAACCTAAGGAAGAAAATGCCTATCTTGGCTCATCATTTGAAGATTCAGTACATCATGGTGGGCATGATGGCAGGAGAATGATGGAAAGACACTGTGGTAGAGCAGGATAGATCTTCAAGCAATCTGGCATGCTATGACCAAGCCCATGTCAACTTGGGTACAATGACCTGTTCCTGCTGGATATCCCTGTTCTCCTTCTAGTTGAAGATGCCCCAGAAGGTCAGACATGGGGAAACAATCTTAGTAAAGCAAGAGTTTAGTAAAACCTATGACTCTTTACAGGACCTCACAGCAGAACGAGCGAGCAGGCTGTGGCTGCCAAGCCCAGCATTCCTATTTTTATAGACAAGCTGCTCAGACAGGTTAAGCAACTTTCCCATAGCTTCACAGTAGAGTCAAAATTTAGCACAAGAAGGACAGTCAGACTCTTGCAAGTAGTCAACTAGAATCAACCCCTCACCCCTGCATAAGTCAAATTAATATAGTTGTAGCCTCATGGTCTCTGGGGTCTCCTGGGCTTCTATCCCTGAAGAAATCAGGCCCCTGGAACACATTTTTCCATAGAGTTTGGCAAGCTCAGTTCTTCACGCCTCTGGCTTCATTTCCTATTTTTTGTAAGCTTAATCATGTCTCCTTGAGGTTGCACAGAAGTCACTGAGGAATGAAGTGAAGTGGCTATTTTTTCTTTTTACTTATTTCTTTTTAGTTAGTGAGAGAGAAAGAGAGAGAGAGAGAGAGAGAGAGAGAGAGAGAGAGAGAGAGAGAGAGAGAGAGAGAGATATCTAGGACATCTCCAAATTATTTCCAAGCTGAATTTCTTTTCTTCTTCAATGCCCCTCCCCAGGTCAATGTCAAAGACTGGGCAAAGACTCCTCAATATCAGTTCAATATGTGAACTTCTAAATAGCTTCTGAGTGACTGATTCTATGCCAAATGCTGACTTGGAATCAGGAGAGCTAAGAGAGATATATACATGGAAGAATCAGGGTACACATGCTCCTACCATGATTACAGTAACTTAGGCCCAAAACAATCAGACCCGACAATATAGACACAAATATAACACAAAATAAACATTTTATATTGATAAGTAGATTGACAGGGGTCATTGTTTATGGTAACAGAAAGTTACTAACCTGCTAAAATACATGCTAGTACTATTGCAATCATGTGTGCTAGTTGCATGCATATGTAGACATATGCACACACATGTAGAGGCCAGAAGACAACTGAAATATCATCCGCAGTCACTGTCTGCCTTTCTTTAAGACAGGAACTCTCACTTTAACCTGCAATTCATCCAGTTGGCTAGGTTGGTTGGCCAGTGATCTCTTTTTCTACTTCCTCTGAAAGGGATCACAAATATGCACAACTATGCCCAATTTTGTTTTTGATTCCCCACCATGGGTTCTAGAGAACAAGCAAGTCATCATTCTTCAAATCATTTACCAACCAAGCCATATTTCCAGCCTCATATATTTGTTTTTATTAATGAGGAAAGCTCAGAGAGGTTCAGTAACTTTCCCACGATCTCACAGTAGAGTCAGCCACTGGCTCCAAAGTCCATCCCTCCTCAGGCTGCCTCAAGGTTTCCTGAAAACTCACAGCTTCAATCCTCAGGAACCATTTACAGAAAAGTTCTCAATGCAGAGAAAAGAAAAGCATCATCCCGGAAGATGAAATTTCAGTGTTGAAGCTTGAAAACTACGCTAATCTAACAATGATCTCTCAACACTTCAAAAACCCAAACAAGATCTCATTCGGAACTGCTGGTGGGCCTCAGGATGTACCTTTTGGGAAGACAAAGGCCAACCTTTTCTTTATGCCATTTCAAAAAGTGTTCTGAGAGGCTGTAAAGATGGTTCAACATTTAATGAGTACTCTCTGCTCTTTCAGGGGTCCTGAGTTCAGTACCCAGCACACAGGTGGGTGGCTCACAGCCATTTTACCTCAAGCTCCTGAGGATCTGATGGTGTCTTGTGGTCTCTACAGGTGCTGTCATTCACATGTACATATCCACACATGGACACAAATGCACACACATAATCAAAAATATGACAAAAGTTCTTAAAGTTAATTGAGAGCCTGGGGGTGTAGCTCAGTGGTAGGGTGCTTGCCTGGCATATGGAAAAACCCTGGGATCCAGTGCCAACATCACATAAAACAGGTGTGGTGATGCACAACTATGATTTCAGCACTTGGAAGCTAGAGATGGGAGGATCGGAAGTTCAAAGCCATCCTTAGATACATGGTAACACAAGCTTGGGCTATATGAAACTGTCTGAAAACAAAAGGTAAACTGGAGGCTAGAGAGATGGCTCAGCATTTAAAGAGCACTGGGTGCTCTTGCAGGAGTCCCGAGTTCAATTCCTACTACCTATGCAGGCCTTCTCGAAACTTCCTGTAACCCCAGACCTAGAAACCTTCCTCTGGCCTCTGAGAGTGCACACACACACACACACACACACATGCACGCACACACACATGCACACACATACACACATAAAAATAAACCTTTCCTTTTAAAACATAAATTGTATTTGATTATCTCAGTGACTTACAAAGCACCAGACTCACAAAGTAATTTTAAAAGGGATCGGGGCCTCCTGGTGGAGGACATGACATAAGGCAATTTCTCTGTCCTTCTCTCCCTTGAGAGCTATGACCTTTGGGGTCTATGTGTTGCCCCTCCCTTCCATTTGTGCAGCATGTTTATGTATGCATGCATACATGTACATAAGCAGAGCATGTGTGTGTTTGTGTGTGTGTGTGTGTGTGTGTGTGTGTTAGCAAGTTGGCAAGTGCTCTTATCAGTGGGCCATCTCTCCTCTCTCTCTCTCTCTCTCTCTCTCTCTCTCTCTCTCTCTCTCTCTCTCTCTCTCTCTTTATTTTTGTTTTGTTTTGTTTTTGTAGTCTCACATAGCCCAGGCTGGCCTTGAACTTGCTATGTAGCTCAGGATGACTTTAAACTCCTGATCCTCCTGTCTCTATGTTCCAAGTGTAGAGATTGTAGATGTGCACTACCACATCAGAGATGTGTGGGAGAGAAAGAGGCGGTGGGGGGGGGGCCTGGAAGTCAATACCAGATGTCTTTCTCAATCTTTCTTCATCTAAATTATTGAGACAGGGTCTCCTATCTCTGCCTCCCCAGAACAGGGTGATAGATGGGCTCAGTTTTTTGCATAGGTGCTGAGATGCAAACTCAGCCTTATTTTGCTCAGCAATAACCTTACCACCTCAGCCTAACCCCAGGCCCCTGATGCACATGTTTGAGATGGTATAACAGAACAGAAAGAAATGAAGGTAAAACCCAGATATCCTGAGTCCGAATCCCATTTCTGCCACTACTACTCTGTGCCTTTGGAAAAACTCCCTCCTCGTTCTGGTCTTGGTTTGTCTGTGTGCAGTGTGGGGAAATCCTGGTGCTTCAGGGTGGTTGGGTGGATGAGGACAAGCTCATACTTTCAGCCTGATGCTGGAGCACACTGCTTCCTGAATACAGATTCAATATGACCAGTTACCTCAGGCTCTTCCCACCATGGCATCCCTATGATTATGAACTGTACCCACAAACAGTGAGCCCAAATAAAGTCTTTCCTCCTGAAGTTGCTTTTGTTGGGTATTCGGTCACAGCAAAGAGAAACCTAGCACAGGAAGCGAGTAAAACTCTCAAGAATGGGATTAGTAAATACACCATTGTGCTGTGACTTTAGCCCCAACATCTGAGACGCTACAGCAAGCAGACTTAGGTCAACCCAGGAGACATAGTCACATTGTTCCAAAAGAAAGGAAGGGAATAGAATTGGTGCTTTTTAAAAAATGTCCTCAGCGGGACCCCGCTATACCACTCCTGGGCATATACCCAGAGGATTCCCCAGCATGTAATAAGGACACATGCTCCACTATGTTCATAGCAGCCCTATTTATAATAGCCAGAAGCTGGAAAGAACCCAGATGTCCCTCAATGGAGGAATGGATACAGAAACTGTGGTATATATACACAATGGAGTACTATTCAGCCACTAAAAACAATGAATTCATGAAATTCTTAGACAAATGGATGGAACTAGAAAATATCATCCTGAGTGAAGTAACCCAATCACAAAAGAACACACATGGCATGCACTCACTGATAAGTGGATATTAGCCCAGAGGCTTGGAATACCCAAGACACATATCAAATAATGCCCAAGAAGGGGGAAGAACAAAGTATGGATTCTTGGGTCCTTTGTAGAAAGGGAAAAAAATACCCACAGAAGGAGATACAGAGACAAAAGATGGAGCAGAGTCTGAAGGAAAGACCATCCAGAGACTACCCCACCCAGGGATCCATCCTATATACAGTCACAAAACCCAGACACTATTATGGATGCCCACAAGTGCTAGCTGACTGGAGCCAGATATAGCTATCACCTGGGAGGCTTTCCTAATGCTTGACAAATACAGAGGGGGACACTCTCACCCAACCATTGAACTGAGCACAGGGTCCCCAATGGGGGAGCTAGGGAAAGGACCCAAGGAGCTGAAGGAGTTTGCCGCACCACAGGAGGAACAACAATATGGGTCACCCAGTACTCCCAGAGGTCCCAGGGACAAAACCATCAACCAAAGAGTACACATGGAGTTACCCATGGCTCCAGACACATAGGCATCAGAGTCTTGTTAGACACCAAAGGGAGGAGAGGCCCTTGGTCCTGGAAAGACTTGATGCCTTAGTGTAGAGGAATACCAGGACAGGGAAGCAGGGGAGGGTTAATTGGGGAAGGGGAGATGGCTTATGGGATTTTCGGGGGAGAGGGTAACCAGGAAAGGGGATAACATTTGAAATGTAAATAAAGAATATATCTAATCTTAAAAAATGAAGACAAATAGCCAACACAAAGAAAAAAATAAGTCCTCAGAGATCTGCCTCATCTTTTCCATCATGACAAAAAGGCATCATCTATCACAACTGGGAGCAACGAGGGGTGCAGGTTTTATTTTGTTTTGAGACAAGGTCATACACAGTCCAGACTAGACTGGAACTCGTTACGTAGCCAGGGATGACCTTGAACTCTTGATTCTTCTGCCTCTGCCTCGCAATCACTAAGATTACAGGTGCAGGCACCCACAGGAGGTCTGAAGAGTGCTAAGGTTAGGACCCAAGACTCTGTGCTTGCTAGACAAGCACCCTACCAACTGAGCTCCGTCCTTAATCCAAGGGTATATTGCTCCCAAGCTGCAGAGTGTATGATGTTTCTCATAGCGACTCACATGGACCAAGAACACATGGGATTATTCCTCGTGGATTCCCTCCCACCCAAACCATGGATGCACTCCCTCATTCTCATCAGCACCACGCTGTCCCGGATACCACATCCCCACAGTAACACTAAAGAAGCCTCTGTGGGTCCTCCACCTTTGTTGTTTTTGGTCTTCAGAACTGACTTGACTAGTGGCGGCCTTTCGCTAGTCTATGTTTTTATTCATTTATTTTTGAGACAGGCCCTCCCTATGTAGCACTGGCTAGCCTGGAACTCCCAGAGATCTGCATGCCTCTCTCTCTGGGTGCTGGGATTAAAGATAGGCATCACCATACCCAGATATTGTTCCAGATGCATTTTAGAATCAGCATAGTTGATTTGCATACACACACACACACACACAAACACACACATATGTATAGGTACTCATATGAGATTTTGCTTGCAATATTTTTTAACAATTTCAAGTCTTTTCTCTTCATCCAGACTAACAAAAGACAGGGTCCCTCAGCCCCTCACTTTTGGGCTGCTCTAGCGTTTTCTTTAGTCTGGGGTCCCTAATCAAAAGTAGGGTAGGCCTCTTCCGGATTTCCTCAGTCATTGAATCTGATGGGCTGTGGCTAAACAATATCTCCCAGTTTATTCTTGGCAGTGTGGCCCTCATTCCCCAGACCATGTTCTCACAGCCTGACACTCCATTTTTCCCCTCATCTGGCATCTCTACATCCCCTACACCCCTTCTGCCACCTCAGCTTAAAGCCAAAGACCCTTTAAATTTATATGCATATATTTGCATGCAAGTCACTCCCATTTCCATTTCCCTTCTCCCTGCAACTGACCCCTGTCTTGAGAGCTCAGCTCCCAGTTCCAGTACACAAAGCCACAGACACTCCCCAGTCCCTGAAAGCGATGCCTATGTCTTTGAGTTTCCCAGTCTCCAAGTTGCTGGCTTCTGCAGATGGGGGAAATATAAGGTGTGAGGCCCCAGAAAGTTCATAAACTTTTATGCAGATTGGTCTTAGTCTGGTTTAAATTAGGCAACAAAATAGAATTTCCAGATGTTCTATTTGGAATTAACTTGGCTATAGAGAACGGGCTACTAGGAGGAGGAGGTGGTAGGAACGGGTTATTTTTACATTCTGGGGGGTGGTCACCCAAGGCATATGGACTTGATTAAAGAAAAGAACCTGCTCGTTGGCACATTAAGAATACTGTTCTCCTTTATTCTGCCCGGGGATGCTCAAAGGCTCATAATACGTTCTTAAGCCACTGGAAAGATAATTACCCAGGGCATCTTGTTTTGTTCCTGAGGTCAGCAAAGATTTCGGTCAGATCTAGGGGACTCTGAAGATCATGTCAGTGCCTCCCAAACATGAACATATGTGTAAATTTTCATGGGATCTTGCAAAAGGACATAGTCTGCTCCGTGCTGAGGTTTTGTTGCTGCCCCATAAGATACATGCAATGTACTCACTGTGTAAGGATAAGGACCTGAGTTTGATCACCAAAACCCACATTAAAAAGGGAGGGAAGATTACAGGAGTCATGATCTTGTAATCAATTGTAACCCCAGGGATGCAGAGGCAGGAGGATTCAGAAGCTTGCTCACCAGCAAGTCTAGCAGATTTGGTGCTGGGCATTGTTGTACACACTTTTAATCCCAGCACTTAGGATGCAGAGGATCTCCAAGTTCAAGGCCAGCCTGGCTAACAAAGCAAGTTAAAGGCCAGCCAGGGCTACTTAGAGAGATCCTGTTTGAAAATATAACTCAATGATTTGGGGGAAGATTTTTTTTTTTGTCTCTAATGCATTTTTTGTCTTACTAGTCATTTGCTTATATATTATGGTTTCTGATTTTGTGTTTTTATGGGTTTCCTGTACATGTGTCCCCGAGTGTCTATGTGCTTCTCATGCTTTCCAACCCCCACGACCTTGTTTTGTTCTATTCAGTTTTGTTTGCTTATTTTTTATTGATTGTTTGTTGTCAAGAGAAAGAGAAAGAAGTCATGAGGTGACATGGTTGGGGAAATGGGAGGATCTGGGAGAAGATGAGGAGAATAAATTATATAAAAAAACTATTGCATGAAAAATCTATTTTCAATTTAAAAAGAAATAATAATAAATAGATTATTAAGGAATACATATGGTCCTGGCTTCTCCATATGTGTACACGTGTGCACAAACATATACGAAGATATATACACATGTAAATAAATGAGATCAGCAAGATGGTTCAGAGTCATGCCACCAAGTCTGACAACCTGAATTCAATCTCTGGGACCCACATAATGAAAGGACAGAACTAACCCCTCAAGCTACCCCTGACCTCCATACACTACACATGGCATAAACATACACACTCACACACAAATAAATGCAATTGAAAACAGATAGATGACAGACAGACAGACAGACAGACAGACGACAGACAGACAGACAGACAGATGGAAGATAGCCAAGGTAGAGCTTGAGAGCAGCAGCTTCGCCAGCCAGTGGAACACATAAAAAAGCTAGAATCAGGGTGTGTGAATGAGGAGCTTGGTAAAAACACTAGCTGCTTCATGGAGCACCAATTCCATACCAGGCCACTCCACTAAACAATTTTACTAGATAGCCTGGCACCAGCCACCACCACTGGGAACCATTGGTCACAGACTTGGAACCTAGCAATCATGGTCAGGCTGGAGCCTCACAGTGACATTCAGAGGAAGCCATTTTCCCAGCACTACCTGAAAGCAATGAGGTTCAAGGACCACAGTAAAGCATCCAAGTCTATACCTGGAAGTCACTCGCACCCAAAGCCCTCACTGTGGCAGGATGGGAAGGCAAGGGAAATCTTGGGGACATGAGAAAGAGAAAGGAGAACTCACCCAGGCATTTGGTTGAAGCTCCCCACCCACTGGCAGAAAAATCAAGAACTCCAGCGTGATTGATAACTGCTTGAGGCTTTCTCTTCTCTCACCTATGAACCTGCATTTTGCTACGACTCCAAAATGAGTCTCAGTTACAGAAAAATAATGTGCTAAACCCTTTGTTCAACCCTAGTGGACTCCTGGGTTTACCTATCAGATTATAGTCACATCAAGTGTCTCTGGGGGTGACCCTACAAAGAGGGGAAGAGAGAGGGGGACAGAGGGCTTCTTAGCAACCTCTTAAAATGTACCATGAGAGTCACCATAATAGTATGGATGGCAAAGACTAAGACCAGATAAGCGAAGAGCTTGTACCAGACTTGAGCATATCTCGATCTCTGTGAGACTCTTAGAAAAGCCCACACCCACGTTTTCAGGTGTGTCCCACTTTCTTCTAAGCCCCTCTCTTTCTCTTAACCCTCAAGCTTATCTTAAAACCTATATTAAAAATATTGTTTAAAAAAAAGCCTCCCAACTCTGCTTCACAAACTGATAAGCCCTGAAGTTCTTTTCTATGTTAAATTCTGGTTTGGCCTAAGTCAAGGTCTCTAATAGTCTGGAGGAGTTCCTAGGGTTGCTGAGGGTGACTATGGAGTTGATTCTTTGTCCTCTTACCACTGACACCCTGGCTCTGCAAGTTAGGTCTAGTCACTGTTCTTCGTGTGTGTATGTGTGTGTGTGTGTGTGTGTGTGTGTGTGTGTGTGTGTGTGTGTGTGTGTGTGCGTGTGTCATGCACACTTGTATGCATGTTTGGACACATGTATGAGGAGGTCTGTATGTATTTGGATACGTGTTCACATGGAGCAATGAGACCATATTCTTATTCTTACTATATGTGTGTATATATATATATACATATATATGTGTGTATATATATATACACATATATACATATATATATATATATGTGTGTGTGTATATATACATATATATATGGTCATATATATCTCCCATGTCATCTTAGTGGTCTCAGATAACAACTAGTCAGCACAGTACCACCTTCGGAAAGCTTATTGAGATCCAACAGTGGTGTTCTTGTGTTTGGCATGGGCCAAATTGTCTGTAGAATGTTAGAGTGCATATAAAGATACAGAAGCCAAATGGCACTCCAGAATATTTTCCTTAACTAGCCATACCACTGTTCCTCTGGAATACTCAGACTCTCATCTCCTTCCAACTTCTTACAAACAACCATGGTTCTCAAGGTCTCCTCTAGGATGCACATGCATGCATACTTTCATATGCAAACATTTAGACCACTAGGTTATTTGTGCCAAAGCCATGCGTACCAATTAGTTTTAACTGTCAACCTGATGTAACTTAGAAATACCTGAGAAGACAGTTTTAATAAGGAATTATTTAGCTCATGTTGCCCCTCATGGTTGGAGGAATCGTCTTGATTGTTAATTGAAGTAGAAAGACCCAGGCCACTGTGGGCAGCACTATTCCCTAGGCAGGAAATGCTGAACTGTATTCAAGAGGGGAAAGTGAGCTGAGACGAAACAAGCAAACAAGGATCCATGCATGCACTTACGTCTATTGTCTTTCTGCTCCTAACTGTAAATGTGATGTGCCTAACTAGCTGTTTTGGATTCCTGCCTTACCTTCCACTTCAAAGACAAGACTGTGACCTGGAAATGTAAGCCAAATCAAGCCTTCCTCACCTAAGCTGCTTTTTGTCAGGGTATTCTATCGCAGAACTGAAACTAGAGCATCATGTCTCATCCCTTCCTGCTTCTGTGCTCTTTCCTAGCCAGCAGCAATCCGTCCTCCACTCTCTCTTCTTTCTGATTCATTCTCCAAGGCTCACCCACCCTTAGCACCTCACTCCCAGACAGCACTGTTCTCACTCCTCCCTTGCAACAAATTATTCTCTCGAATCTTCCAGAAAACTCACTCATTCTTCATTTTCAGTTTCCTCTGGGGCCTGGCACCTATTTTCTTGGAATCTGGTTCATTTGTCCCGGTTTAAGGAGAAAAGATGAGACGGAGTTCATCCCAGCGGCCGCCCTGTGCCAGGCACTGTTCCCAGCAGACAGTGTCAGCTTATTAATGTTTGCTGAGTTTGAATCACCGTGTGTTCAGAATGTGTACTCATCGGCTGCCCAGATGCACCACACACAGCTCAAGGATGGAGTGTTGCCAGCTCAGGCCGAGAGACTGTCTAGGCAGCAGATCCCTAAGCCACAGTGTGGCACACCCTGGGAGGGAGCCCTTAGATGCTAGATAGTAAAAGGAGCTTGCATGTTAGTCGTGATGGGTTAGTAAATGTTTAACAACTGGCTCTCCAGAAACAGCAAGCCCTGGTTTATAGCATTGGCTCATTTCTACAGCGTAAATGGAACCGTGTTCACTGATTCCAAGAGGCCAAGTGACATCACCAAGTGTTTTGTTTGAAGAGATGTTGGCAGGCTCTATGGGTGGATGAGAGGCATCCCCCCACAGACAGTTAGCAGGCATGTCCAACCTATACCTCACTGACAATGTCACATGTGACAAAAGAAAGCTATGCCATAAATGTGGCCCAACACAAAATCACAAACTTACTTAAAATACTATGAGATTTGGGAAGTATTTGTATATGTGTGATAAGTGTGTTCAAGTGTATGTAGACAGTATGTGAGGGTGCCTATGAATGTGTGTAGAGACCAGACAACAATCCTAAATGTAGTTCCTCAGGTTCTGTCTTAGTTTGGGTTTCTATTACTGTGGTGAAACACCATGACCAAAGCAACTTGGGGAGAAAAGGGTTTATTTGACTCACACCTCCTAAGGACTGTTTATCATCAAAGGAAGTCAAAACAAGAACTTAAAAACAGAAGGAATATGGAAGCAGGAGCTGATGCAGAAGTCATGGAGGGTGCTGCTTACTACCTTGCTCCCCAGGACTAACTCAACCTGCTTTCTTATAGAACCCAGAACCAACAGCCCAGGGGTGTCCCACCCCACAGTGGGCTGGGCCCTTGCCCATCAATCACTAATTAAGAAAATGCCCTACAGGCTTGTCTGCAGTCTGATCTTACAGGGGCATCTTCTTAGGTTCCCTTTACTTGCTAGCTTGTGTTGTACATAAAACTATCCAGCACAGGTGCCATCTGCCTTGTCTTTTGGGACAGGGTTCCTCATTGTTCTGGAGCTCCACAGAAGGGCTAGGATGGTTTCCCAGTGAGCCCCGGGGGTCTGCCTGTCTCTGCCTCCCCAGTGCTAGGATTAAGATGACACATTACCACATCTTTGATGTGTGGGTTCTTGGGATACAAACTCAGGTCCTCATGTTGGCAAGGCCAGCACTTTTGATGAAGCCATCTTCTCTCCAGCTTGTGATTGTTTGGGGTTTTTATTGTTTGTTTGTTTTTGTTTTTTAATTTGATCACATCACTTCTCCAGCATAAACTTGATAATTACAACGTCATAATGTCAAAAGGTTGGATGTTTCTGAAAGGCATGCAGCCAGCCCCTGCTACTATCTCTATGCAGATATTTATAATCATGATACTGACTACTAGGGTTGTCATAACAGGCAATCTTTCTCATACCTCTGTGTGCAAGATCTTATTCTAAGTTATCATCACCAAAGTGTGAATCCTTTCAATAGCCTGCGTCCATCCTGACACTTTATCCTCTTGTTCTATTCAACCCCACCATATGCCAACCACAGTAACTTGCTAAACGAAATCAGAACCTATCACTCACTAGATTCAGCCGGCTCATGGGTCTCAGGGCAGGGGTTAGGGGGTAGCCTTATCTGTAAAGGGCTTGCCATGTAAGCCTGAGTTCATAAGCATATAAATTCAGAGCCTCAAAACCCAGGTTATTTCAAAAATAATCATAATAAAGCCAAAGATGGTACTGCTTGTAATCCCAGCTCTGGGGATGAGGAGACAGGTGGGTCCCCAAAGATGACTGGTTGTCCAGCCTACACAAGGCAGCAAGTCCCAAGCCAAATAGAAAACCATGTCTCAAGAAAGATGATGAACTACACCAGAGGAATAACTCCAAGATTGACCTATGGTCTCTGCACACATCTCTCTCTCTCTCTCTCTCTCTCTCTCTCTCTCTCTCTCTCTCTCTCTCTCTCTCTCCCTCTCCCTCTCCCTCTCCCTCTCTCTCTCTCTCTCTCTCTCTCTCTCTCTCTCTCTCTCTCTCTCTCTTTCTCTCTCTCTCTCTCTTTCTCTCTCTCTCTCTCTCTCTTTCTCTCTCATTGCTTTCACGATCTCTCATATGAGGTCACTTGCAATCTAGTCCATTCCCTACTGGCTCAGCACCTGGCTCAATCACACTGACCAGTTTTTGGCTTTGTTTGCTTGATGTGGGGCTTGCTTTTGTTTATGACTGGGTCAAGATTCTCTCTGATGTGCTGTGCCCTGCATCCTCCCCTTCTCCTGTCACTCTTCCTCTTTCCTCACCTCCATCATCAAACCCCAACTCAGAACTTTCTTCTGTAAAGTGTCTGTGTTATCATCATAATGACCATCCTTCCACCAACATGTTAATTACATTTTTGTTGCAACAAAATACATGACCAGAGCAACCTCAGGAATGGTTTATTTTGGCTCAGAGTTTGAGGGGACAATAAAAGTTACAGAGGCAAAGCCCTGGATATGATCTCCAGCGCTGCACGAACTAGATGTGGTAGCACACACCTACGATTCCAATACTCTGAAGACACAGAGGCAGGAGGATGAACAGAGGATAAAAAGTTCTGGATCACACTTGGTTACATAGTGAGTTGGAGTCCAGTGTGGGCTGTATAGGCCTATCACTGAAAATGGAAGGAAGAGAGAGAGGGAGAAAGGAAGGAGAAGGGGAGAGAGGGAGGGGAAAAGGAGAGAGGCAAGGAAAAGGGAAGGAGGAAAGGAGGAAAAGGGGAGGGAGGGAGAAAAAGGGAAGGGAGAAAAAGGGGAGGGAGGGAGGGAGGGAGGGAGGGAGGGAGGGAGGGAGGGAAAGGGGAGAAGGAAAGGGGAGGGAGGATAGAAAGGGGAGGGAGGGAGGGAGGAGGAAGAAAAGAAAGGAGGAGAGAAGGGAGGAGGGAGGAGAGAAGGAGAAGGAAGAAGAAAGGAAGGAAGCAAGGAAAGAAGGGAGGGAAAGAGGGAGGAAGGAGGGAAAGGGGGAGAGAGGGAAAGAAGGAAAAAAGGGAGGGAGGAAAGGGAAGGAAGAAGGGAGAGAGAAAGGAGGGAGGAAGAAGAAAGAAGGAAAGGAAGGAAGGAACAAGCAAACAAATGAACAAAGGAAAGTTAAGTATTACAGGAAAAATTTTTTTAAGTAACTGATTTTTAAGGTGAAGTACCCATTTTTCTTTTACAAAAATGCACGTTCTATATCTGAGGATTTTCTATGGAGAAATGGGCTATTCTAATACTAGAGCTGGCGTATTTTTAATTTTTAAAAATATCTTTCCCTTCCGGGTAGAAGCAATATTCTAACAGTGGGTGACAAACAGTTTTGCTGGAGCACCGTGTACTGTGAAGATGTGTATGCACAGATGTGTGGAGGTGTCTCCTTGACTGTACCATTCTGTCTGCTGAACAACTACATATTATGCCTTTAGAAACAGCTCTGACACTCACATACTTTCCAAACTTGGAAACAATTTTGAACCTATTTAAACATTTTCCAGAAGAAGAGTGTCGGTGACTCTCAGACCCACTTGTTAAAGTTTGTCTTTTGATTATTTTATACAAATTGACATTAAGGAAGATGGAAATCGACTAGCTGACTAGATGAATTTCAGTAAAAACCTGAGCATAATTGCTGCATTTTTTTATAAGCATCTTGATTTAGTAAGCACAGCCAACGGGGCATTTCTCCCATTTGGGTCGGAGAGTTTGCAAAGATTCTTTTCTTGGCTCCACATTCGTTAAAGCAAAGTATTTTTAAAGCTGAATTTAGAACCAGAACTTTGAATTAAACGTTAAAAAAGTTAAACTAGCATTAAAATGTATTCCACTAAATTACTCTGAAACTAATAATGCGTGTGTGTGCAGTGTGTATATGCTTATGTGTGTGCACACTTGCGTAGGTTTTGAGTATATTCATGTCACGGCGTAAGGGTGAAGCTCAGAGTCTTAAGTGCTGGTCCTTCCAAGTTTGGGACATAGTGTCTCTGTTATTTTCTGCTTCATACACCAGGCTAGCTGGCCCCACGGGCTTCAGGGATTGTCCCATCTACCTCCCATCTCTCCAGTGGAATTCTAGGATTTCAGACACCAGAATTCTCTGCTTCCAGATTTTACCTGGATTCTACATCTTCCTATCCCCTAAAACTAATAGCTTTATGTCTCCTCACTGAACTTGGAGTTGGGCTTCAGGCCCCAGTGATTCTCTGTCCCCACCCCCAACGCCCCCATCCTTGCAACTGAGGCTGCAGACAATCATGTAGCCACATCTAATTTTTTACATGGGTGCTAGGGATTTGAACTCAGGTCTCATACTTACATAAAAGCACTCTTACCCAATGAAACATCTCTCCAGATCCCAATTTACTTATTTTCATTTAACTAATGAGCTAATTTTATCATGGTGCTGAAGACACCACTCACAGCCTTGCATGTCATGTGGCTTTGAGTCACATCCCCAGGTCCCTAGATCCTAATTTCTAATCTCACACCATGGGTTAGGTTCAACCACTCAGGGTACAGCTAACTGCTCCAAAGCACTGTCCAGTTACCCAGACAGTATGAGGTTCCCACAGCCTGTGACTTGGATGACATGAAGTCCCATCTAGTCCTAGAGAGTCTAGCTCTTAGCAAAGCAAATATAAAAGCCATAACAACTTCACACTCACCTAAGCAGACATCAGACAGCCTGGCTGTACACCTAGAACAAGCCACTCAGCTTCTAGGGTACATGAGCTCATCTAGGAACACGCTGGAGGAGAAACGCCCTTCCTGGTACTATAATTTCTCAAGGGCTCTCCAGGCCTAACATGCCTCAAATCTATTAAGTGAGCACCAAGCAGCAATGTAAAGGAGATTCAGAGGGCAGCTGGGCAGTGGCTCACCAGCTAAAGCACCTGCTATCCCAACAGAAGGCCTAAGTTTGGTTCCCAGTACCCATGTGAAAGAGCAACTGGGTAGCTCTAGCTCTAGGGGATCTGATACCTTCTGGCCTCTTCAGACACCTACTCATGCCCACACAGACACGAGTGCATACACATAGTTATTAAAGATAAAAATATAAATCTCTTAAAAAACATATTCAGATGGTCAGCTGTGGAAGTATATGCTTCTAATCCTAGTACTCAGGAGGCTGAGACTGGAAGATCAAGAGAGAAGCAGGGAGACAGGAGGGAGAGAGGGAAGAAAGGAGGGAGGGAAGGAGGTAGAGAGACAGAGAGAAAGACAGAGAGACATGTATGTGCATGCACACACACAAATGAGAGAGAGAGAGAGGAGAGAGAGAGAGAGAGAGAGAGAGAGAGAGAGAGAGAGAGAGAGAGAGAGAGAGAGAGAGAGAGAGAAAATGAATCACTTTTGGAAAGCTGGGTAGTGGTGGTACACAAACACCTTTAATACCAGCACTAAATAGGAGGAGGCAGGCAGAACTCTGAGTTCAAAGCCAGCCTGGTCTACAGAACTTCAAGACAGCCAGGAAAAACCCTGTCTCGAAAAACAAAAACAAAAGGAATTATCTTTAGACCAGGTGTAGTGGTGCACACTTGTGATTTCAGCACTTGGGAGGAATAAGGTGAGAGGCACTCAAGTTCAAGGACAGTCTGATCTATGAGCTATACAAGGAGATCCTGTCTCATATTTATATGCTACTTTCCATGGAAATTCTCACTATGTTAGTGAGTTATCTAGTTATCTAGTTAGTTAGTTAGTTAGTTATAGGTATATATGTGCATCCCTGTACATGTGCATGTGTGTACAAATGACATGGAGATCAAACATCAACCTCAAGGTGCTACCTACCTTTTATTTTGTATTCTTTTGTTTTTGAGAAAGAGTTTGGCTGGCTTAGAACTCATAAAGTGGGCTAGGGTAGCCGGCCAGTGAGCTCCAGAGTCCTCCCCATCTCTACTCCATAGTGCTGGTTTTTTTTTCTTTATTCTTTTATTTACATTCCAAATGATCTCCCCTTTCCCGTTTCCTCCCTCCCCGAAAGTCCCATAAGCCCTCTTCCCTCCCCCTGTTCCCCATTCAACCCCTTCTCGCTTCTCTGTCCTGGTATTCCCCTACATCCAGTCTTTCCAGGACCAGAGGTCTCTCCTTCCATCTTCTTGGAAATCTATTGATATGTGAATTGTATCTTGGGTATTCTGAGATTCTGGGTTAATATCCCCTTATCAGTGACTGCATACCATGTGTGTTCTTTTGTGAATGGGTTACCTCACTAAGGATGATATTTTCAAGTTCTGACCATTTGCCTAGGAATTTCGTGAATTCATTGTTTTTAATTGCAGAGTAGTATTCCATTGTGTAAATATACCACATCTTCTGAATCCATTCCTCCATTGAGGGACATCTGGGTTATTAATCCAACCAGTTGCCATCTCATCTAGCCTCTCCTTCTGGGGCTCAAACCTGGGTCCTCATGCTTCCAGGGCGAATACTTCACCAACCAACTTGTCTCCCCAAGCCCTAGTTTCATTTTTTTTTAGTGAGAATTTTGTTCTAAATCAAACACTGTTTAAAGGAGTCAACCTAGAGCTGGGCAGTGGTGGCGCACATCTTTGATCCCAGCACTCACTTGGAAGGCAGACACAGGTGGATCGCTGAGTTCGAGGCCACCCTAGTCTACAAAGCAATATCCAGGACAGCCAGAGTTACACAGAGACACCGTCTTGGAAAAATAGTGGAGTCAGCCTGTATTAACTGTCCTGTGTCAGGAAGCAGGGCTGCGCAGGAGCTGCGTCGGTCCTGAAGGCAGACAGGAGCTGTGCAACTGTTGAGCCATGTCAAATTTGGGAGTATATGTGAGACCCCCCAACAAATGCCCTTGTGTCTTTCGAAAGCCCTCAGACATTCCAGGCCACCAGGCTGATCAAACCAATTTAACGGGGTAGGGGTGGGGGTAAGCTCAGATTTGCCTGACATTAGGCTGTGTCTGGCTTGCAAAGTAGTACATTTCTCAGTGACACCACCGCAGCGAAGGGAGAATTAAGGAAGAATGCAAGCTGAACGCTACATACGTTTGCTTCTGCTATACGATCCTGGCAACTCTTCCTGTTCCAGTCTGGATGACCCCCAGTTTCTAGTGTCCGAGCCCCAGTTAAAATGAGAGAGCTATTCTTTGGCTCACTGTGTCCCTAGAGATGCCAGATTTGTACAGCAGACACAGAAACTTGATCTTGACTAGAGGAAAAAACTCATAGACTACTGAGGACAGAAAGACATGGAAACACACCCTAAAAAGTTTAGGGTGTCCCTCTGCAGTCCTAGTGAGAAAGTCAAGTCCTCAGGGATGTGCTGTGGCCCTGTGAGACAAAGTTTGGCACACCAGTTTGCCATGAACCTCACTACCCTATGTTTCCTCTCAGCCAGGATCTGTCACTCGAAGTTCTAACCCTGTTCTGCCCCCTTCTGCTTCAGACCTTTGCCAAGATGCAAGAAGACACCTAGATCCAGTGCAGCAATGACAGAACTGTCACAGGCCAAACGGACCGTCATGAATGCATACTGCATTTACATGAATTTGAAATAGAGAGAATAAGTACCTTTAAAGCATGTCCAAATTGTCGACATTGCAAGCACAAAGTTGTTATCTTCAAAGTTTAAAATAAAGAGCCCATGAGATCGCTTAGCAGACCTGATCACCTGAGTTCAATCCTGAGATTTACATAGTGAAAGGAGAGAACCAATTCCTAAAAGTTGTCTTCTGACCTCTTTGACACACACACACACACACACACACACACACATGTATCGAAAAAATTTAAGTTCACACTAAAGTTACAAAAATGGAGGATGGCAAAAATAAATTAATAATGATAATTAATAATAATGGTATTGAGCTACCTCCATCGCCATTCTTGGTCACATTTGGCATACAGGTCCCGGGATTGACACATTTGTTAGAGAGTTCCCACACCTTCCCAAACTTTAGAATATTCTGGAACCCACTTTTTCTCCATCCTACAAGGGAGTTCAGAGTTGTCTGTGTCACAGCTTTATAATGAAAATGACCTCACAGAACAACAACGAATTTCAATTGTGTCTCCAACCAGGAGTAAAGAACTGGTCCAGACGGACAGCTTAATCCATAAGCAGTCGGAGGCGCTGAGCTTGAGCCCCAGCAACCCTGAAAAATTCTGGGTGAGGCAGAGTGTGCTTGTAATCCCAGTCTCGGGAAGGCAGAGACAGCCTTGTCCTATAGTGAGCTCCAGATTCTGTGAGAGACCCTTTCTAAACAGTTAAAGTGGGAGACCAGTGAGAGGACTCAGCAAATAAAGGCTCTTGCCACCAAGTCCTATGGCCTGAGTTCAATCCCTGGGAACCCACATGGAGGAAGGAGACAGTCAACAACTCCAAGTTATCCGATGTCCACAGGCATTCTGTGGTACACATGCGCACATAGGGGATAGATAGATGATAGATGGATGATAGATAGATCGACGATAGATAAATAGATAGATAGATAGATAGATAGATAGATAGATAGATAGATAGATGATAGATAGATAGATAGATAGATAGATAGATAGATAGATAGATAGATAGATAGATAGATGCAATTTAAATACTTAGGAAGGAAAGAAGGAAAGAAGCAAGGAAGGAAGGAAGGAAGGAAGGAAGGAAGGAAAGAGAGAAAGAAAGAAAGAAAGAAAGAAAGCAAGCAGGCAAGGTAGCTCACTTTAAAAACCAAACACGGATGTCATCTCCTAGGATAATATCATGTTTATCTCTAACCACCACATGTGCATGAACACTCACACACACATACACCACACACACACACACACACACACACACACACACACACACACACACCTGAGTCTGTACATACACATATACACACAAATATAAAATTGTTTGAAAACAGACCACTACTCCAGTCCAAAGGATCAACTAAGCTGTAGACTGCAAGTTTCCTTAGACTCACAGATTGTCACAGGACATTGTGTATCAAGACCTGAAGAGGAATTGCTGAGCCTCAAGTGCCTATAATCCAAGGACAGAAAAGAAGGGCTCAGAAAACAGCTGACAATGAAAAGAGCATCTCACAGCCTCTTAGAAAGAGGACGTAGAAGGTAAGCATGAACTAAATTCAACTGCACACACTTTTTGACAAAAGGCCCATAGGTGTTCATGAGGATCAAGATGGAGGTATGTGGTAGGAGTTACAATAGTTAACAGCAGTCTGGCACCTTTCTCAGAAGGCTTGCATTTTACCCTGGAGAGGCCACAGCCTATCCCACCTCAGAAGCTCTTCGCCTTGCTTATTTATCACTGTGTCCAATAAAGACTGGGTCAAGGTAGGACTCTGGGCCTACAAGTCCTGACACAAACCACCATGTGCCCAGAACTCTCTCTCCACACCATCCTACAGTGCTGCAATCCTGAGCCCTCCCACACTCTCAAAGAATTCCAAAGACAGCAATCTATAAGATGCTGAGACGGAATCCCCTGCTGCTCTTGCTATATTCTGCAGCTTCCAGGCTCAACAAAGGAGAGCACAAAGAAGCCAATGAGATGAAGCTATTTACTTGCAGCTAGGCTCCCTGTCTTCTACATGCTAATGGGGGACTGGAGTTCTACAAGCAAGGGTGCTCCCTGCCACATGTAACATCCTGAGTTCCACCAGACACTCAGAGAAAGAAGGAGAAAACAGTTCTAAAGGCTGTCCTCTGTAGGCCATGTGATTGCAGCTAAGACCCTATGATCAGGAGACGAGATTTTATGTCAAGTGCCGAGCATATGACATCAGATGTGCCATACATAGCCATCTATTCCCACACAGACCCAAGCATGTCCCAGCATCTGCTAAAACTACAAGCTCTCCTCCAAAATCCTGTAAGTCCATTACCTGCTCTGGCAGGGCAGCATAATACATATCAAAAGTCACGGCTACAGGAAGCAACCCTGCCTCCTGCCGCACCTATCCAACCCCTGCCCCACCTGTCCAGTGCATAGCAAGCATCCTGCTAGAGAACCAAAGGCCACACAGAAAAGAAAACAGAGCAGAGTGTTTGACTAGCGTGCACAAAACCGGGTGCTATGCCAGCACTTTGTAAACTGGGCATGGTGGCAGGAGCCTGTAATCCCAGCACTCAGGAGGTGGCAGGATCAGGAGTTCAAGGTCATCCTCTTGCTACATAAGGAGTTCAAGGGCAGTCTGGGATCCCTGGGATCTTGAGGGCCAGAGGAGACTGGTTTTCGTCAAGTAAGAGCTATGGCTTGATAACTCAGAACCTCCTCCTTCTTTGGACCGGGTAAGAAGTATTTGAAGCACGTCATTCATATTTTCCCTAAAGAAAAAGTTGCATTGATCAGTGGCATTAATTTAAATAGAACTAAATGGGCAAGACTCTGGTTTGACTATTTATTAAAAAAATAATGGAGAGACCCCAGACTTCCGGAGCTTGGCAATGATTATTTTTTGGTAGCAAAAAAAAAAAAATGGAATGAGCAATTGTGCCTCTTCTAAACCAAGTACATATGATTTGATAAATTTTGAGCCAAGCCCCTTGAGACTGACTTTGGGCTCAGATGAATGCTCGGGGTCTAGACTGGGAAATTGCACAGGAAGAAAAAGAGGTCGCCTTTCTTGTTAACTGGATCTTCCCACCATCCGGAAATTCTCTTCTGAGCTGTAAGTAGCCGAAAAAAAAAAAAAAAACCAGCCTCCATTCTTAAATTCCAGGGAAGAAAGGCCTTTCCTCTTCTTGATGAACCTGATACTTTCTCGCTCTGTGCAGTTTGTGTGATATATAACACGTATCAGGACCTCTAATCCTAAATGTAACAGGCATCTGGAAAGGGTAATTCTTCACTAATCTTTTTACATTTATTGCCTCTGCTGTCTGGGAGTACTCAATTCTAACAAATCCAGTTGAAGCCTTAAAATCACCCATACACATTGTTTGTGGCTCTTACAATATTATCAGTGGAATCCAGTTATTTATTTGACGAAGAACAAGCTTTGTCTGGCCAGACATCTAAACTTCCATCCAAAAATGAATCTTAAATCTTGTCATGAAGATTTCTGTACATCAAATTGAAAGGTTGTGAGTTTTCTGATCCAGTTGTTAGGGTGTCCGTTGAGCGCTGGGGTAGCTGAGGCAGGTTTGGAAAATCTGCTGGATTGTCATATATAGAAATAACTGTATAAAATTTTAATTATCTATCTTGAAGTGATAATAAATGTTTGATGAGATAGTAATGAGACATGGTGGGGGGAGATGTTAATGAACGTGTGTGACATGAAGAGTTTGGATAAAAGAATCGGAGGAATCCCTCAGAAGATGCTATCACCATCCACATGTTAGCTATAGCATTTTTGGAAGTGAACCAGAAGATATTTCACGACCCACACTATAGTCAAGATAATATTGTTTTTGTCCATAATAGGGACAAAGATCTTTGCACAATTTGCCCCTGACAAAAGAACTACCAGAATGACCCTTAGATTCAGTATGGATCTAGAGCCTTGTGCTGGAGGTGGTTTGGAGTTCTTGTGCCTCTGGGAACTGGTTTCTATTTTCCTATTGCTACAGCTAGGAGGGGTCAGACCAGCAACAAGGGCAGTATGGCATGCCCCAGCTTACCGACATCTTCAATGGACACTGGCCCCAACTTATTTTGACAAAAATTAATGCTGGTTGCATTTTTTTTTCAGTCACATTGTTTACTCAGAAAAAAAAAACACTACATAATTGAGTACATTTTATGAGTTGTAAGAACAGAAAAGATGATTTGAGCTTCGAGATTCATTGCTGGGGGTAGATGTTTCATTCAGGCAAGAACTAGAATGTGTTGTCTGCAGAAGACATTTGTACAGGTTGTTACTCCCCCACCACCACCTCCCATAGATTTCAGGAGATCTTAACTTTAGTCAGGATTTGAGGAAGATATTCAAAAGGAAAGATAGAAAAATTAAAAAGAGAACTTGGGAGGAACCTTAGACACGCCATGAGCCACAGAGCTAACACACCTGAGCTAGGTTCAGTGCCTTAAGCAAAAAACCCTGGGCTAGAGGCCCATGCAGAAGAGCATTAAACAGGTGACTAAGCGTCCTCCTTCGCTGACTTTGAAAGTACCAAAGGGACTCTTTCATGACCAGGAAAAATGACATTGTGCTGGAGCAAGGCTGAGTCCTAAGAGAGTTACCTGTCAGCATCTGCTTCCAGAAGATTATCATACCTAATCCCAACAGCCTGAGAGAGATACTTTCTCTCTTATTTTACAGATTAAATATCCCAGGCAGGAGAGTTAAGAATTTGCCCCAAATAACAATGTCAGTAGGTGGTAGAACCAGGGTCAGATTCCAAACTTCCCTCAATGCCTGAGGCTTCTTTCCTCCCCAAGTTCCCCTCCTCTGTACTGTTGGGGTAACATCCTTTGCTACCAAGCAGGACAGAAATGGAGTACCTGGGGAGCCTGAGTCTGAACATACTCCCCTGAACACCTGCCGGACGGAGTCTTCTCTAACTCCACAAACCAGGAACGCAAGGTCTGAGTGACAGGGACAGAGAAATGGTCTCTCTGCCCATTGCCCGGTTCCTAGGCTTTCATTTGTTCATCTGCTTTGCAACTGACCTCATGCGGGCAACCACCTCCAGATGAAGAGCGCCTGAAGGATTCTGTTAACAGGATTCTAGTGGAGGCTCGGCAGGAGCAGAGAAAAGGGAGAAGGAAGAAGAACACTGAAAGAGAAAAGAAAGAAGGTGGAAAAACACAAGCTTGCACAAACAGAAGCAAAAGCGGGAGTTCCATTTAAGCTGCCTGTCACAAGCTGAGGTTTCCATGAAACCAGGCAACCCAAAATACACCGTTGCAACGTTATATATCCACTATGGAATTTGGACTAAACAGACAAATGTGTGGGTTCCTTCCCCACTCCTCTGACCCCTGCTTTGGAGTTGAGCTCCTGGCTCTGAGGTTAGGCCTCAGATACCAGCAGTTGGCCTGGCTCTGTAAGAATTGACATCGATCTTCCAGCTCTAACTGTGTCTAAAGTAGATAGGGCCTAGGCTGCCAAAAACTGTGGCCCAAGGCCTAGGCTGCAGGAAGACTGACGTTGGGTCCAGAAAGTGAACTGAGAAGCCCATTTCCCTCCAGGCCTGCTTAGTTCCATTCCAAAATACATCTGCCAGCCTTGTAGCTAGACTTCCCCTTGGCTCCGGGTGGTGGGGAAGTTCTAATTTAAAACTGTTGCCTAGTGTCCTCCTAAGCCATGCCCTACTCTAAAAGAGAAGAAGAAAGAAGAAGAGAGAGAGGGAGAAAAAAAACCTCTCGCCCATTCAGGCAACAGCTGGAAGGCTCGGCTGAATGGCGGGCTTCAATGTGGAAGGTCACAGGATACTGATCTAAGCACTGAGGAGGCTTGCTCACCCAACTGTTGACACTCTGTAAACGGGACAGGCGGGGCTGGTTGTGGGCATCTGAGGAAGGAAGCCCCCACCCCACCCCCAACCAGAGAAAGAATAGGAAGCAACTTCTATTCAACACTCACAGGGGGGCCCCCCGGAGGGCCCCTCCATCCAGGCTAAAGCCACCAGGCCCATTCCCTGCCTCCAAGTTACCTTGTATTATAACAGGATTAAAGTATATTTAGCTCACCCATTAGCATATTTGAGCCTCCATTTTGGTCTACTTAAGGCTTCCGGTAGCCTTTGATCAGATCTGCGTTCTGCTGGTCAACAGAAGAACCCCAGCATGCCCTGTTGGGGGGAAGGGGGGGAGACACTCAGACTGTGAAATTTCCGGAATGCTCCAATATTCTATTGTTTTCCTTAAACGGCCCAGTTTACACCCAGAGTTGGGGAGGGGGTGGCGAGAACCAATAATAATTAGGTCTTCCTAGGAAGAGGAGAGAAAGGATTTGTGCTCTCCTAAGAAAAGGAGGGGAGGGGGAATCCCTATAATTTCTACAGTGTCTGCCTTTTTATTGCTTTCATTTGCATATAAATTAAATCCATATTGTAGCTTTAAGGCAAGCGGGGCTTAGAATTCCACACAGCCCGGGGTCCTATTGTCTTACAGCCAGTTCTAGGCGGTGGGAGCAAAATGAAAGGGAAGGGCCAGGCACAGGAAAGAGAAAGTCAGTTCTGTAGCGGTTTTAATTGCTTGTTTGTTTTCTCCGCCAATTACAGGCAAATTAATATTTAAACTTTGGGAGGCTGTAAGAAAAATGCTTACAATGTTAAGTTGGATTTGGGGGTGGGGGTGGGGGTGGGCTTTGGTCTTCCTTTCCTGCAACTGAAATTTCACTGTAGTAAATTTTAAAAAAAAATTAAAAATTTAAAAAATTTCTAAAAAAATTCTTCTCTTGTCCATACAATGAGACTTAATTTCACTTCCCCAATGCTAAGGGGATGGTAGTGTCCTGGCGGATGCCATACTTGGCTCTCCATTGACCACACACCTTCACCTGCTTAGACCATGCAATGGATGGAATACAGGCTTTCTGAACGCTAAGCAGCAGACCACCACATGCATGCTCAACGGCCTGCCAATGACATGGGAAGAGTGGCCCTAGACTAAATACTGGAGAGCTCGGTCCAGGAGCCTTTTGCTTACCAATAAAGCTTGTTTCACAAACCCATACCTCACTGTAGCAAATGCATCGATATGCAAGTGGTGGTGGAAGAAAGATCTGCAGAGGCTGCACTGACCAAGAATGTGCAGAGGGAAGCCCTTCATGGTTTTACCCTAAAGACACTCCAGACACTGGGGAAGTAACTCAGTGGCAGAGAGTTTGTACGAGCACACACACACACACACACACACACACACACACACACAAACATAAATAAAATATTTTCAAAATAATCTGTTTTGTTGAATTCTAATCAGTGTCCTAACAGCAGGAAGCCACAGCTAAGTCTGGCATCCCTTTTTTTTTCTATTTTCCTTTTGTTTAATTTACTCATTTACTTCCAGACAGGACTTCGTGTATCACAGATTGGCCTGAAACTCTCTGTGTGGTAGATGACCACAGACTTTAACCCTCCTGCCTCCACCTCTTGAGTGCTGGGGTGACCATGTGCACCCTCAATGCCAGGATTCTGTGCTACTGGGAATGGAACCCAGGGCTTCCTGAGCTCTCCTCAAATGGAACTGCAAAGCCTCTCCAGCCTGACGGAGCCCCAGCACACTGCTCTGTGGACTATCTGTCTCCATCCCTCCCTTCCCAAAGGTCTAATGTGGGAAGAGGACTGAGCCAGTATCCACCCGCAACACATATTCCCCCATTCTGGACTCACTCTAAGACTCCTAAGATCTGCGTTCTCCATCCTCTGCCAACCTCTTTGAGAGGCTCTGCCTGTCTTTTGTCCATACTTTCTTCTATTTCATCAAGTTTCCTTCCAAGAAATATGACCAGAGTGATACAACCTCCTCAGCACAGCCTCCCCTTTTATACTTTGTACTTTGTAGCTTGAAATTTTCTATAGTTTCCCCATGATGAGACACATACACACACTTCCACTGAAGTCTTCTATGTTCAGTTTTCTGTCCTCTTGGGCTACTCCAAACATGTTCCTCAATGATCTAAACAGGATCTCTGGGCTCTCTCTCTCTCTTTCTCTCTCTCTCTCTCTCTCTCTCTCTCTCTCTCTCTCTCTCTCTCTCTCTCTCCCTCTCCCTCTCTCTCCCTCTCCCTCTCCCTCTCCCTCTCCCTCTCCCTCTCCCTCTGTGTGTGTGTGTCTGTGTCTGTGTGTGTGTGTGTGTGTGTCTGTGTGTATGAGCCCAAGCATGGCATATATAGAAGCCATTGATCAACATCAAGGATCTTCCTCAATCTCTCTCTGCATTATCTTTTTTAAATGACTGTGCTTTTAATTTTCCCCTTTATAAAAAAAAATTATTTATTCACTGTACATTCTGATTGCTGCCCCCAAGTCCCCCCTCCCACAATCCCTCCCTAAATTCTCCCTACCCTTCTCCTCTGAGAGGGTGAAGGACCCCCTGAGAATCCCCCTACCCTGGCACATCAAGTCTCTGTGGGGCTAGGCACATCCTCTCCTACTGAGGCCAAACAAGGCAGCCAGCCCAGTTAGAACTTATTCCACAGACAGGCAATAGCTTTAGGGACAGACCCCACTCCAATTGTCCAGGACCCACATGAAGACTGAGTTGCACATCTGCTATATATGTGAGGGTGGATAGGTCTAGCTTGTGTATGCCTTTTGGTTGGTGGTTCAGTGTCTGAGAGTCCCCAAGGGTCCCAATTAGTTGACTCTGTTGGTCTTCCTGTGGAGTTACTATCCCCTTGGGGCCCTCTCCACCTTGTCTTTTTGAGACAGGGTCTCTCACTGAACCTGGGGCTCACTGTCTCAGCGAGGCTGATTGGCCAGTAAACCCCAGAAATGCACCTCTCTGTATCTTCCCAGGGACCTGTCACCAGCTCTGGATCTGTGATCGAAACCCAGATCTTCATACTTGTGTTGCAAACACTCAGCTGACCTGCAAGCATCTCCTCAGTCCCTTGAATAGGATTTTCATCAAAAGAAGCTCCAGGGGCTCCTGGATAACAAGGTCCCTCATGGTTAGTAGCCAGATGAGAAAGTTTCCTGTAAGAAAGCGATGGCCTAACTAGATGTGTTCTGTCTGTTTCTGGGATCTGTAAGTCCAGGAAGCCCAAGTCACTACACTGGAAAGGTCAGTGCCAGCATCTCCCCTGTGTGTCAAAGGTTTTGCAGTCAATCAGCAAGTGACTAACTTCATGTTCAAGCATTTCAAGAAAATGATAGGAATGGTAGGTTGGGAGGTAGATCGTTTAACACAAAGGGCTTGACTTAGATCTCCACAATCCACTTTTTTTTAAAGGAGGAAAAGAAAAAGAAAAGAAGAAAAAGCTGGGATTTACTGACAAGATGGCTTAGCAGTTAAGGGTGGTAGCTGCCGAGCCTGGCAAGCTTAAATCCATCCCTAGAATCCATGTGGTAGAAAGAGACAATGATTTCTGCAAATTGTTCTCTGACCCACTCACAAAACATGATAGATGATAGATAGATAGATAGATAGATAGATAGATAGATAGATAGATAGATAGGTGACAGACAGACCGACAGACAAGACAGACAGACAGAAAAGCTAGTACGATGTTACATACCTATAATCCTAGTGCTGAGAAGACAGAGACAGGAGGACCCTTGGGACTTGCTGGCCTGCCACCCCAGCCTACTCAGTGAGCTCCAGACCAATAAGATACCCTGTCTTAAAAAACAAGGTGATAGTCTTGGGGTGGCACCCAAGGTTGACTTCAAAATGCACACACCCCCAACACACACATAAACACTCATGCATATGCACATATACACACAGTCACACAACAGTAGCTGATATTATCTCTGTCTCAAAGTCAGGCTCAATGTCAAATGGTTTATGGCATTACTTATATCTCATTGTTAGCCCTCACAATTTGAGTGAGCACTTGACTACAATTAACCCACTTTTACTGGTTATATAACACAGAAAAGTAAAGAAAATTATCCTAAGTCCCAGAGACTATAATTTGCCCAGGTGGGATTCAAACTCAGGCTACCTGCCCAGAATCCATGAATTAATTTAAACATCTGCTGTAGCAGTTGTGACACCACAGTGCACCGGGCACTGGAGGTGTATGTAGGAAGGATTGTCATTGGCCTGGCAAGATGGACCTAACTATCTACATTGGACTAATCAGAAACCAGCAAATGAAAATCCTCACATGACTCCAAAGGCTATCCCACCTGCTCCAACCTCAGAAAGGCCAGGTTGCTCCAGCCCCACCTGGTGGGAGAAGCTGCTGCTCACAACACCATTTGGGACCTAGTCAAGAGATTTTGTAAAGCACAAAGTGGTCTCCTAGGCCTCATAGATTTTATTTTAGGGACTGGGGCCAGGAGGGGATGGCACGGGAGTGGGGAATCAGACTGACAGAACCTTGCAAGCCAGCTTTGAGTCTATTCAATCTTATGTTTGTTTTCAAAACCACTGGTGCTTTTCAACTCTCTCTTCTTTACATTGTACGTGGAGAGGAGGACCCTCAAAACTTCTGAATGCTATGCTTCCTCCACACTTCCAAGGGTTTTGTGGCCCACAGCTGAGCCTGTTGGGCCCTCATGTTCATTCTCAGGCCTCTCCCTCATGGCTGCCATCCTCCCTGGGAAGCACACCCTGAGCTTACTTGGAGAGTAAGTACACTGGCCAGGAGACCCCCTTGTCACTGACTCTCTGTTATCTGTATTAAATGTTTACCTTTCCTTACACTCCTTTACTTCTTATGTTCTGGTGGGTCCATGTTGCAATGTATGCAGAAGTCATCTTGCAGGGGTCCGTTCTTTCCTTCCTCCATGTGGGTCTTGCGGATCCAAGTCAGGTCATCAGGCTTGGGTGACAAGCCTCTTTAACCACTGAAACATCTTGAAAGCCCTGTGACCACTTTTCACTTAACAATGTATATTAGTGATTACCCCAACTCATGCAAATACATCTCTCTCACTCTTCTCAGTGTCTGCATGACATCTAGGCCTGTGTCTGTCCCACACATACCTAACTCCTGCTCCCAGAATTCTTGTGCCTTCATACATTCTCATACATTTCTCATTCGTTCTTCATACATTTCCAAGTTCTTTAGTATCTTTGTAGATGCTGTAACACACTTTTAGAGGAAGAATTCCTAGGGGTAGAATAGCTAGAGAATGGAGAATGGATGATCTCTCTCTCTCTCTCTCTCTCTCTCTCTCTCTCTCTCTCTCTCTCTCTCTCTCTCGCTCTGTGTGTGTGTGTTTGTGTGTGTGTGTCTCTCCCTGTATGCGTGTGTGTGCATGTGTATGTGTGTGTGTGTGTGTAAAATGTGAATGTGCATTTGTGTGTGTAAGAATGATGTACAGATAGAGAGCAAAAGACAACCTCCAAGATTGGCTCTGATTTTCACCTTGTTTGAGGGAAATTTATGTCAACACTTAACTTCTTCCTTCCAGGTCCCAAGCTTCTAAAGAACTTCCCCTGCATGTATCTTTATAGGACCCTCAGGCTCTGCCTGTGGAACCACTGCTGAGGACTACATCGAATATTTTGAGAGATGAAACAAACTAATGAAAGAACCAATAAGCATGTAGAAAGACGCCTGCTCTAGGGTTGGAGAGCTAGGGAACTGAGTAAAATGCTTGCAGTGCACTGTGAGGACCCAAGTGTGATCCCCAACACCCCACCCATGTAATCAGTGTAATGGCACGTGCCATAATCCAAGCACTAGGGAGGTGGAGGGCAGGAGGAAACCTGGAGTCTAACCAGTTTAAGCAATTGGTGAGCTCTGTCTCGAAAAACTAAGGTGGAGGTCAAGGGAGTTGGCTCAGCTAGTAAGAGCACTTTTCTATCAAGCCTGATGACCTGGGTTTGATCCCTAAAGTCCACATTTTAAAAAAGCCAGTGACTCGAATCCGTAGTTCCTTCACTTTTCTGGGAACTCACCCAGAAGCTTGTGTATGAAACACTGCAGCAGAAACAAGAGAGGCCTTGCCTCAAAACAAGGAGGAAGGTGAGAATACACTCCCAAAAAGCTTGCCCTCTGACCTCCACATGTGTACTGTGTCACATATGCATACACACAGAGAGAATAAATGAATCAAACAGATCTCTATAAGTGAACAAGAAGCTGGAAGACAACTGAGGAACAGCAACTGGCATTGACCTCTGACCTCCACACCCATGCATCACACACGCACTCTCTCTCTCTCTCTCTCTGTCTCTCTCTCTCTCTGTGTCTGTCTCTCTCTCTCTCTGTCTGTCTGTCTCTCTCTCTCTGTCTGTCTGTCTGTCTCTGTCTCTCTCTCTCTCTCTCTCTCTCTCTCTCTCTCTCTCACACACACACACACACACACACACACACACATTTGCTCTCACGCTTGCACACACGCAAATACATACACACATAAACAATATACACATTAAAATCAGACAGCCACCTTTGTTTCAGCTGTGTAGATAATACAACTAATGTCAGTTTGGAGGACTGGCTCCAAATAGTGGGCTCCAAAGGACCAAGGCAGTGGCAAATAGTCGCCTGCATGCAGGCCCGAGGTGACGGTTGCAGTCCCAGAACAACATTCATCACCCTCAGACCCTTCTGCACTTCTCCCCTGGGAAATTTCCACTTCTTCCTGGCATCTCTCCCACTTCTTCGCTGATTACCAGAAACAAAGAACTCCTTCCTGGCTTTCAGGGTGGCTCCTCTTAGCAAAGGATACCTGTCCAGCCTTTCAGAGCCAACCCTGGTCTCAGCATAACAAAGTCCCTTCCCTTCTTGCCCCAAGCCACAGCCTTTCTCATCTGTTATTTTCTGATGTCAAAAACCCCTGTCCCCAGACAGACAGCTGAGCCCTTCCTCTGGCCTCCATACACAGACCAGCCAATTTGACCATATTTTCAATGTCAGGGGCAAAGCCTACATGCTGAGAACAGAGAGGTGGTCACTTGGTCATTGTTCCCACCAAGCTGCCCTGAACCCTAGTCTAGTCAAGGCTCCCTGACCCTCCTGTTGGGTAAACAAACTACAGGTGACACCTTGGGAGACCAACCTTGAGAAGAGGAGCTATGTGTTGAGATGCATTTAAGGCAGTAACAACCCTGTTTGCCCATGAAGTCATGAGGGTAGACAAAAGGCACACCCAAAAGGAGCAGGGAAAAGAGGGGCAGCTATGCTGGGCTGCGTGCAGACTGCAGGGCCCTCAGAGGATGCCCTCCTGTCCAGATACACCCTCACCCTCTGGGTAAGCCTGCATTCTAGCTGCAGATCACACACAGTGAATGAAGGCAGAGCTGGTCAGCACTAACATTGGAACCTAAAGCACGGGGTTGGGTCTCCTGTTGCCTCAGTTTCCCTTTTAGGAAAATGGAGTTAATAATCCTACCTGCTTTATATTCTCACATAAATTAATGGCTTGTACTAGAGACTTGGCACATACTACATTCTTGCCAACATGGCTGGTGTGTCACTACTGAGCAATTTAACTATCATCATGGCTGTGCAACTCTGTGCTCTTGTTGTCTAGTGAATCAGGCCTTGTCTCCATTGCTTGGTGTCTCTCTTGGCCCCTGCAACACTCCTTAGCCCTTTAGTCATGCCCTAGCTGCCTTCTAAGGACTTCCACACCCACATAGAGCCTGCTCCTACATACAGGCTCTTGGAAGTCCTAGAAAGAGCCGTCATAGCTGAGCCCCTGCAGAGCATGAACCTGCTCTCCTGCCTGCTTCTAGGGTAGGTAAATGTTGGCTAGGGCCTGGCCCACAGCAGACCCAGTTGGTCGCCCATATAGAGCATCCCACAGCCTTCCTCTGACAGATAATGACACCGTCCCTAACAGCAGTGGGAGGCAAATATTCCCACCAATGCCTCAGGTGCCAGGATTGGGTAAGCTGGATCCCTGGGAAGGCAGAAAAATCCTTCTAGGACATCAGCTGCCCATCCTGAAACTCAAAGTCCACTCCAGAATTTCAGAGTTGGGGGCCTGGTAGATGGCATAAGAACTGAATTCAGTCCCCAGAAGCCATATAAAAAATCAGTACAGCAACACACACTGTAATCCCTGTGCTGGGGAAGTAGGGACAGGCAGATCCCTGGAGATCTCTGTCAAGCAAGTTTGACCAAAAACTTGTTGGTCAAAAAGAGACCTTGACTTAAAAACCTAAGGTGGCAGGCCTTTAATCCCAGCACTTGGGGGGCAGAGACAGGCTGATCTCTGAGCTCGAGGCCAGCTTCTTCTACAGAGTAAGTTCCAGGACAGTCAGGGCTACACAGAGAAAGCCTGTCTTGAGAGAGAGAGAGAGAGAGAGAGAGAGAGAGAGAGAACCTAACCTCTGACCTACACACACACACACACACACACACACACACACTCACACACACACTCTCACACACACACACTTTAAAAAAGTATAATTATTTCAGAGCTGGGTAGTCAGTGTTGACACTATCAAATACAAGTCCCTCATACCCGTCATCTGTGTGGTCCAGGCTAGAGGATGACCATGACCTTTCCTCACAGCAGTGGCCTGCTCACTGCCACTGACTGGGGACTCACTATGCACAAACATTCCTCCTCAAGTCTTCTAACAGACCCACCAGGAAGCTCTGTGCTTTACAGATGAGGAAACTGAGGCCTAGATGACTCTCAAAGAAACTTGAAATCTCATACATACACAGAAGGGACTCAGTTTCCATACTCAGTCACTGATGCACCTCGAGATACTTAGACTGTAGTTGTAACCCCTTCCCAAGGTAACCTTTAGAAGTTACTCCGTGTCTCTTCTGAAGAAGAGACAATCCTACCTTCCTTGCAATCATAGCAATAAACACAGCTATCATTGTGATGCTTGACAAATGACTGCTGTCAGGATTAACTCATTTGCTCTTGTCTGAACCTCACAAACTCTGAGGAAAACCCCGCAGTCACCTGACGATGTTTAATGAGGTTATTTTCCTTGTTCACACTCATCTATTCTTTCGTGTGTGTGTGTTTGTGTTTTGTATATGTGTTCATATGTGTACATATATGTTCATATTTCATATGTATAGGCACATGCATATGGAAACTAAAGTTTAATGTGAGATGTCTTATCACTCTTCATCTTATTTATTATTCTACTTTTTGTTTTGTTTTGTTGGTTTTTTGAGACAAAGTTAGTTTGTACAATTGTCCTGGCTGTCCTAGAACTCACTTAGTAGGTTTCAAACTCACAGAGATCCACCTGCCTCTGCCTCCTGAGTGCTGGAATCAAAAGTGTGCGCCACCAAGTCTGGATTATTTGACATTTTTATTTATTAATTTCTCTGTGTGTGTGTGTGTGTGTGTGTGCGCGTGCGCGCGTGCGTGCGTGTGTGTGTGTGTGTGTGTGTGTGTGCCACTGTGCATGTGTGGAAGCCGAGGACAACTTCTCCAGGTCAGTTCTCTCCTTACATCATGTGGGTCCTGGGGACTGGGCATCAGGGCATCAGGGCATCATCAGGCTTGGCTGTAGTCACCTTTACCTCTTATGTCATCTTGTCACCCCAATCACCTTATGTTTTGTATGCTTGTCTTTACTGAATGAGTTATCAACGTACACACAATCATTCTTTTTTTTATTGAATATAATCTTCATTTACATTTCAAATGGTAAAACCTTTCCCGGTTTACCCCCTCCCCAAAACCCCAACCCCTCCTCTCACCCCCTGCCTCCAAGTATATGCCCCACCACCCGACCCACTCCCACCTCCCTCCCCCCTCAATTTCCCTTTGTTGGGGCATCTATTGAGCCTTCACCTGACTCCTCCCACTGATGCCCAACAAGGCATTCCTCTGCCACATTTTTAGCTGGAACCATGCGTACTTCTTGGTTGATGGTTTAGTCTTTGGGAGTCATGGGGTGTCTGGGTGGCTGACATCGTTGTTCTTCCCATGGGACTATAAACCCCTTCTGCTCCTCCGAACCACCCTCCAACTCCTCCATTGCACACAATCATTCTTACTCTCTAAAGTTATCTAGCCAGTCCAAGCTCTCCTGAATAGACACAAGGCCTCTAATAAGATTTTCTCAGGGTCGCTTCCAGCCCCTTTGCATCTATTATGAGCAGGTCCGTTTGTGACAGGATCTTACCTCCAGGGTGTCCACCCTAGGATAATTGCAGTTGACAATGTCAAGTAATATCACAGTCAAACAGATGTATCCCCATCACTGAACACCTCTTCTCTTCGTCTTTTTTCTTTTCTCACATTGGCCTTGAACCCACATAGTCTCAGCCTCTCGAGGGCTGGCGGGTAAAGAACACCATACCGGATACATTTCATGCTTTCTTTACCCACATCTCCTGAAGTCACCAATGCACCTATGTGGGTTTCTCTGCAGCTCTGTCCTAACACTACCACCGCACTCTCTTCTGGGACCAAACCATCTTAGAGACTGCTTCTCTTTTTTATTGAGTGTTTTTGTCTTTTACAGTCTGAGTGTGTATGTGTGAAGGGTATGTGTAAGGTGCATGTGTGTTATATGTATGAGAGTACACAGACAGGGACATGTATGCCCATGTATTTGCAGAGGGCAGAGGAGAACATCAGGGGTTCTGCTCTATCACTCTAAGCCTTATTGCCTTGAGGCAGGGCCTCTCACTGAGCCTAAAGTTAGGCTGGCAGCCAGCAAGCCTCAGCATCCTCCTGTATGTGTGAAACCCTCTTCAGAGTTATGAGGATTTACAGGCACAGCACATGTACAGTCGGTCCAGCTTTTTCACAGCAGTCCTGGGTATTTGGACTCAGGTCTTCATGCTTGTGCACCTGGTGCTCCCAGCCCCCACTCAGGGGTTCTTACATTTCACATGAGACAGATCTCCCACAGAGCACTTGATATAGACCATTCTATTCTTCCAAATTTGAAGATTTGAGCAAGTCTAGAACACAGGATCTGAGTCTTAAAAATGTCAGGGTACATCACCAGACTTCCTGCTCTCCAGGGCAAGCACAGTATCTTACCAATCCGAGGCCCTGTTAGTGCCCCGCGATTATTCAGTTTCTGAGTTCTGCCTCTCTAACTTCCAATTAGCCACTACTTTAGAATAAGGTTGAGAAAGGCTTAGAAAATAGCAGAGAAGATAGCTCTTCCAGAAAGGTGTGTCGATGTGGCGACAACGAAAGGACCTTTTGAAAGTCATTATGAGCCACTATAATATTCATACTTTTGCTTGCAGGGGTGTTTTTGGCGGAGCTCAGGAGTGACTCCCCCAGGAAGAAAGTAGGCAAAGATGATCAGACCACTTCAAAGGCACCCTCAGTTAGTTTTAGAGAAGATAGATGCCCAAACAACATCTTCAGGATACTGTTATGGTTCTCTAAAAGATGAGGGTGAGGGCCGGGGATGTAGCTCAGTTGGTAGAGTGTTTGCCAAGCCTGCACAACAACCTGACTTTGATTGCCAGTACTACATAAACCAGGTGTGATGGTCGCACAGACCCTGGAAGGCACAGGAGGGGGAAGTAGGGGACTAGAAGTTCAAGGTCATCCTTAGCTACATAGCAAGTCTAAGGCCAGCCAGAACTACATAAGACATGGTCTCAAAAACAAAACAAAACAAACAGCAATGACAAAAGTCACCGGACTAGAGACATGGATCAAGAGACCCTGAGCTCAGCTCCCAACACCTACTTCAGGCCATCACAACCCTCTGCAACTCCAGCTCCGGGGTATCTGACACTCTCTTCTGACCTCTGCAGGCACCTGCACTCTTGTGCACATACCCTCATAATTTTAAAAATCATAATAAAGAAAAATAAGAACTTCTCCAAGCATTCAGAGGAGAAACAATAGGAAGCCAATATCTATTCGATGTTCATTTTTTAAACATTATCTAAGTTAATTTCATACTAATTTCAAGAACTAAGTACGAGCATCCCATTTTATAGACTACAAATCTGAGGTTCATGGAGGATTTGAGTTTTCCAACGTCAGTAGCAGGTTTCCACCTAAATCCTATAAACCAGGCAGGACACCACCCTCACAAGGTGACTCCAAAAGAGGCACAACTTTAGAGTTCAAAGGTGCCCAGGCTTTAACTAATTGCCTACTGGCACCCAGGCTCCTCCAGCCCAAAGATCTGTAAGTATTTCTTGCCTATCTTCAGACTTCTCAGTGACCAGAGCTAGTGTAAAGAAGGAACTAGGACCCACAGCCATGATGGTGTACCCACCTGCCAGGCCACAGGGTGCCCTCTGGGAGCATGACAATGGCCTCTCGTGGTTTTGAGCTCAATGAAGGCAATGCAGGGCAAGATGTTCTAGCATCAACGTTAGGGTAAACAGAATATGGCATCCACATTTTCACATCAGCAAACAAGACCAGGCACAAGACAAAACGGGGCCTCACCTCGGGAAAGGGCAGCTCAGTGGCTGTGTGGTTTGACCATGCTGTGGATGCTTTTTCTTAAATTAAAATTTAATGATTGCTTTTGATAGTTTTTAATAGCAAATATTAAAGAAAGGGAGGGGTGCTGGGAGAGTAGCTTGGTTGTCCAAGTTCTCACTGAACATGAGTTCAGCCTGAGGACTTGAGTCTCATTCCCAGCACTTGTTTTAAAAAGCCAAGCAGTGGTGGTCTGCTTTCATCCCGGGCTCCCTGGTCAGCCAATAGCCTAGTTGGTGAGTTCCAGGTTCAGTAAAAGCCTTTGTCACAGAAAAAGAGGTGGATAGCTCCTGAGGAATGACACCCAAGATTGATTTATGTCCTCCATGGGTGTACACACACACACACACACACACACACACACACACACACACACACAAGGCAGGAGAGGAAGAGTACAAGCGTTCTTCTGGGTTTTTCCTTGGTCTGACTGCTGTCCCTGAGGGAAAGCCGGGATTAGGCTGCCAATTGTAGACAGAGAAAGGTCTACTATAACTAAAACCATGGAACCAAAATGGTGGTTAGCATCACTGCCTATCTGGGTAAAGGCTGCAGGGAGGTTGGATCTCTCCTAACTTGACACCCACAGGAGCTCAGTCTGCCGCTGTCAGCCCAAAGCCACCACCCCAACTGTTTCCTCTTTCCTTTCTATTGTCCAGCTGTTTCAGAACCTTTCTACCAACCCACTCTTTAGTCCCAAGCCTGCACCCATCAAGGTATCCCTCCACTATCAGGCTCCCAGGACCCTGCCCAATTCATGTGGTAACTAGGGCCTGCTATGAGCTAAAGAGAAGCCAGTTTCAGGGCCAACTCAGTGGAGGGAATCCTTCAGATAAGCCCTTCAGATTGTACCTCCTGTTTAAAGCCCAGAAGTCATAAGTGAATAGCCTACCCCTTTACCATGTTTTGGAGGCCTTGACCCCAGGAGCCTGAGACCACCATATTTCCTGGAAAGTCTTAGAAACTATTCCCACCATGACAGTGAACACCTACCATTTCCCCATCATGAGGCAACATTTCTGATCTGGCTTATACTTTTGAAAATGTTGGCCAACCAGAATATCTATAATATCAGTACTAATAATGATTCTCATTTACTGAAGATCAACAATATGCCTGGAATCTGATAAATGCTATTTACCTTATAAATATTCATTACATAATAATAAATTCATTTTCCCATTTGTATTAATCAAAGATGCATGGGACTAAGAGCCAGCCCTTCTAAGCAGCACAAAGTGCTTATGGCCAGTCTATTGCATCTCCACTTCAAGACAAGGAAACATCCTGTGGTTGGCCAGGGTGCCTTTGGTGAGGTAAGAACAGATGCTCATCACGTGATCTTCCTCCCTCAGAACCAGGACTCCAACTACATTAGGGAATGCCCAGTCAACCCTATCGGCCAACCCGATTGGTTGGCCTTTCCTTTAATAAACTCCCACACAGAGATGGCAAGAGTTCAACTCAAGGTCACAAAGCTGGAGGTGGAACTTGTCTCTAGTCTCCAGACCCCAGTGTAATGATCTGTGATAAAAAGAATATCCTGTTTTCACAGGCCTGGTGTTTAGAACTGCCGGAACTTAGGGGACTGGAGAGATGGCTCAGTGGTTAAGAGCACTGACTGTTCTTCCAAAGGTCCTGAGTTCAAATCCCAGCAAGTACATAGTGGCTCACAACCATCTGTAATGGGATCTGATACACTCTTCTAGTGTGTCTGAAGACAGCTACAGTGTACTCATATATAATAAATAAATAAATCTTTGCCGGGCAGTGGTGGCGCACGCCTTTAATCCCAGCACTTGGGAGGCAGAGGCAGGCGGATTTCTGAGTTGGAGGCCAGCATGGTCTACAGCCTGAGTCCCAGGACAGCCAGGGCTACACAGAGAAACCCTGTCTCAAAAAACAAACAAACAAACAACAAAAAAAAACCCCATAAAACTTTGCCGGGCGGTGGTGGCGCACGCCTTTAATCCCAGCACTTGGGAGGCAGAGGCAGGAGGATTTCTGAGTTTGAGGCCAGCCTGGTCTACAAAGTGAGTTCCAGGACAGCCAGGGCTACACAGAGAAACCCTGTCTCGAAAAACCAAAAAAAAAAAAAAAAAAAGAACTGCCGGAACTTGTCCCAGTAGATGTACCCTTCTTTGATGATCAGTTTAAAATGTCAACTTACTACAAACTAGAACTCTCTGGAAAGAGAGTTACAGTTGGAGAATTATTTAGATGAGGTTACCCTGTGGGCATGTCAGGGGCAGGTGTCTTGATTATTAACTGATTAACTGTGTGATTAACTTGATTATTAACTATTAACTGTGGGTGACACCATTCCCTAGTCCAGGAATCCAGAAGTGCATAGAGCAGGGGGCACTAGGAGAAGCAGTGACAGGTAGGAAGTAAGGCGTGTCTCCTCTGGGCTCTTGGCTGCAGGCGTACCATGAGCAGTGGCTTGGCTGCCCTGACTCTCCTGCCTGGTAGGCTGTGGCTTGGAACTGAGAACTGAGTAAAACCCTCGGCCCCTCTAAATGGTTTTGGCCAGGGTGTTTTACAACAGTAAAGGTAAAATTAGGACACTTTCCCCAAGTGACTACTTGCATCTTGGCCTCAGCTTTACATGAATAGCTCTCCGTCTATTTTAACTCCATAGGCTCCCTTCCTTTGAAAGCATTGCACATCCAAGTCCTTCCCTGAGACACCATTTTCCCCAAAAAGAAAATCAAGGGTGTGGGTGTGGGTGGAGCTCAGCGGTAGACTGCTTGCCTTGCATATACAAGGGTTCTTTTTTCAAGCTGAGAAAGAGGAGATCCACCTGTCTTCTAGCTAAAGCAGAGCTCTATGAAGCACTGAAGAGAAATGAGAGGCAAGAAAACAGTTCAAAATAAAACAGTACTAACTAGTAAAACAAGCATTTAACAACAACAACAACAACAATAATAATAATAATAATATAGCGAGCTCTATTTCCACTCCCCCTCTGCATGTGTGTGTGAACATGTGTGTGTGTGTGGGTGTGTGTGTGTGTAAGTAAGTGTGGAGGCCAGAGGTTGACTTCAAATATCTCCTTCATTTGCTTTCCACCTTGTGTCGTGAGATGGGTCTTTCGCTGAACCTGGAGCTCACCAGTTAGTTAGTCTGTCTAGTTGCTCTCAGCGATCTGCCTCTTCCTTCCCAGCACCAGATTTACAGGCACTCACTGCAGCATCCTCACCTTTCCATGGGTGCTGTGGGTCCAGATTCAGGTCCTCACTCCTGTACAGCAAGCACTTTACCAGCTGAGCCATCTCCCCAGACCCTAAACACCACCTTTCAAATGTCAAACAATCACAGCTTTCTTCCCACAATCATATTGGGAGCTCCTGATTTACCAGTGTTTGCTCAGGCCCGTTGAGGCGCATTTGACCTCCCTTGTGACTCCCTTGTGACTCGATACCTCCATCCCTGTTTGTCCTAGAGATGTGGCTCAATTGCCAGAGTGACTGTTACCTACTGATGCACAAGGCCCTGGGTTTCATGTCCAGCACAAAATAAACTGGACATGATGGTGCATGACTATAATCTCATTACCAGGGACCAGAAGTTCAATGATATCCTCAACTGTATGAGTTGACACAGCCTGGGCTGTGTGAGACGCCGTGTCAAAGGAAAAGAAGAAGAAAAAAAGGAAGGAGTTGCACAAAAAGCTCTAAGCTCTTTTGGTTGGTTCCCTCATCCTCAGCATCTCTACTATCCTTTTAAAAGTGGCTTCTTTTGAGTCCCATAAGCCTGCCCTATATGCCTTGAGTGCAAACATAGCCTCTGAAAAGTGCTTGGTAGCCCACCAGCGTCCACTGGAGCTGGTTCTTGGGGCAGGTGTGATGAGACCCGTCGGGTCTGGTGGCAACATTGTTTCATGAATGCAACTTCCGCCCAGAACTCTCAGGCCCACATTTATTGTGTTCCCTCCCAGGGAGAGAACCTGGGAGTTGGTATGTGGCTTTTCTTCCCTCTAAGCACTCGTTCCCATCTCTCCTGGTAGCCTGTGTACTCTTCTGAAAAACAGGGATGATAGAGCAAGTTCCTCCGCTGGGACGAATGTAAGCTTGGAAAAGAGCTGCCGAAAGGTATTGAGCCAAGTGTGAGGAAGAAAGAGAGTGGCCACAGATTTGGAAATGTGCTGTTCTAAGCAAAAGCGAGGCTCACATATAAACTGACAAGATCCTTTTCATGTGTTTGAAAGAGTAATATGTATGGTCTGCGAAGTAAGTGCGCGTGTGTGTGTTATATACATTTGTACATATTGATGTACAAATGGAACATGTGTATACACATGTGTGAACACGCATGTGGAGGCCAGAGGTCAAGAATGTTTGTCTTACTAGCTCTTTCCTTTTCGGTGATTTTTTGGTTGGTTGGTTGGTTGGTTGGTTTTGTTCATTTGTATGTTTGTTTTATTGTCTTTTTGGTTTGTTGTTGTTCGTTGTTTGTTTTTTGAGACAGGGTCTCTAGCTAAACCTGGAGATCACAGACTCAGCCATATTGGCTGACCAGTGTCTCTTCACGCAGCCCACGCTCCCCCAGCACTGGGGTGAGAGACACTTGGCTTTGTATGTGGGTGCTAGGGAGATAAACTTAGGTCCTCATGCCTGCATGGAAGGAGCGCCGCACACTGAGCCATCTTCCCCAGCCCACTTGCAAACTAACTCTTAAAATAGTTTCAGGGTCAACAGGATGTCCCCGTAAGTTAAGGCACATGTCACCCAGCCTGATGACCTAAGTAAAATCCCCAGAACACATGGTTGAAGGAGAGGCCTGACTTTCTTCGTTATCCTCTAATTTCTACATATGTGCCTTTGTATGCACGTGCACATGAGCACACAAATAAATGTTTTGTTGGTTTTTTTTTAAAAAAAAAGGATTTTTAAAAAAAGTCTACACAGTTTCAGTTGGCAGGAATAAGGGTGAACTACTCAGTCATCGCTTGCAGGAGGGATTCGGGTGAACACAAACCCAGGTGTGAAGTGGGAACTTGGGAGTCCTACTTGGGGGGCATGAGGGAACATGGGAGTCTAGAGTTGACCCAGGCAGAGCACTGACCAGGCAGGTCTAGAGTCCCTGCTGAGCCAGGAGTGGTGGCACACACCTTTAATCCCAGCACTTGAGAGGCAGAGGTAAATCTCTGAGTTCAGGGTCAGCCTGGTCTACGGAATAAGTTCCAGGACAGTCGGGGCTACACAGAGAAACCTTGTCTCAAAAAAAAAAAAAAGATTCCCCTCTGACAGAAAAGGCAGAGAGCAGGTTTTAGGACATTGGACTGCCCCTCCTCCAGGCCAGCCGGCTTGTGGCTCTGTTCTGAATGACACAGCTAATTAAGGCAGGTCCTGCTACAGCTCTAAGCTGGAGTTGCCGGAAAATGGAGGCTGGCCTGCCTTCTGTCACAGCTTCCAGAACAATCGAGATTTCAGGGGGAACAGCTCATCTGTAAATAAAATCAAATATCTTCTGGGCGGCAGCCAGGTAGTTGCTGCTGCCTTTAGCCTGAATGTAATTAGCATGTTGGGCCTGGGCAGGTAGGGTAGAGCCAGCAGCAGGAGGGGGGCGGCCATCCTTGAAGACCTCTGCCAAAAGGTTTTGCTTAGGGTGATATATTTCCCTCCTTCCTCTCTACCTCCCTAGCCCCCAACTCTTCAAAACGAAGCCCATTTTGAAATGAAACCAAAGACAGGAAATTAGCTGCCTACTGCTCATGGGCACGGAATGGAACAGTTCTACAGAGGATACCAGCCTGGCCTTGGCGCTTTGTGAATCTTCCAAGGACAGGAGGGGAAGAGCCCAAGGTGGGGGACGGAAAGCAGGCTCCAGGTTTTGCCCCAGTTTTTATAAAAGTCTCAAAAGTGTCGCACACGTAAAGCACACTAATGCTCATACTATAGTTAGTGCTCATTTTGTAGGGAAGCAACCCGGCCAGGAGGAAGAAAGAGGTGAGAAATGGACTGTCTAAATTTTTTAAAAATGCAAAGCTTATTCTTTGACCAAACTGGGATTTTTCTTTTTTAATTTTACAAGGTACTCTTTGAATATATTTAAATACTATTTTATTTCTTTTTATGTTCTCCTTCTCCCCCCCCCCTTCTTTATTAGACTTGGTTTCATTTGTCTTTGGGACATCCTTGAAATCCATAAACCAAAAATGACCTTGGACTTCTGATCCTCCTAACTCCATCACACTAAGTTTACAATGGGACGAGAATCAAATCCAGGACTCTCTGTGTGCTAGAAAAGCAATCCTTGACTGAGCTGGATCTCCTGACTAGTTTTATTTTCTACGAGATTTTGTGTGTGAGGTCCAGAAGGCAGGATTGCGGGTAAGAGTGTTCGGCAAGCTAGACAGTACCTATTCTTCCTGGAAAAAGACATCTCTCCTCTGGAGAAAGAACTCAAGCAGTAACAAATGGTACACAGGAGCAGTAAAATGAAGATAGCCATCTTTTTAACTTCTTGAAAATCTAAGGAAAAATTATTATTATTAATAATAATGATGATGATGAGGGCCATGGAGATGGCTCAGTGGGTAAAGGCGCTTGTCACCAAGCCTGGCCACCTAACTCAATCCCCAACTCACAGGGTAAGAAGAAAAATTGATTCCTAACACCTGTCCTCTAGCCCCCACACATAGAGTATCACTCTGGCATAACATCTACCTACACGAACCATCAGTCACGTTGGATGGCGTTTTGCTTACTTTCCTCAAATTCCTTAGGTATAAGCAGATTGTATATTACTGTCAATTTTATTATGTTTCTCTGTTTTGTCTCAATACACCAAGTGCTGATATACCATAAGTTACATTTGTGGCTTGAGAAGTTTCCTCACACCCAGCAACACTAGAAATGGCTCCTAGTATATCCAAACTTGTCTGTTCTGTGGATTCATATCCCAGACACCTTTCCTTTCTTCGCCTGAGTTTCAGCATGTGGGGAAGGCATTAGCGAGGCAGGAGTGCCTGGTTTCCAGGTCGCATCTAGGAGAGAGAGGTGTAACTGGACTTGTGAAAAAACACTCAGCTTTGCAAAGTGAGGTCGTTTTCAGCAAACAGCTGGAGTACAGGGAGCCTGCCGTTCCTTAACATGCTGCAGAAGTCCTAACCAGTCAAGTATTCGATAATTCTCCCACACACACTCAAAATAAAACCTTCCCCCAAAACTCAGTTTTAACCTGTTTGATAGCGCCCACCAAAACACGCTCAACAAATCCCATCGACCCTGGGAGTTCTGAAGCAGTCACTGAGTAGACTAGGGGAGGGTTTAGAAAATCTAAATCTGTGCAGACATTTCCATTCCCATCAAAAGCTTTCTAAAATGTGCCCAGAAGATGAACTTCCAATAATTGTCTTCACTGGGTATCTTCTGCTGGGGAAAGCTCTGTAACCTCATCAAGGAATAGCATTCAAATAAATTTTCATTGTCCGGCTGCACAAAGCTAGGCTTAAGCGAATCCTAATTTGTTATTCATTCTTCTTGTTTAATTCATAATTTGATGTTAAATGTGGTGACACAACACTGCCCCGGATTCTGCTCCATCTGTCCCCACATAAATTTCCTATACAACTCGCCAGCCTTATGTTTTACACTAAAATTGTCCGTGAGTTTACAGATGTGCAGAATAAATGGAAAATAATGATGGTTTGTGGGGCTTGGGATTTTTTGTGGGTTTTTTTGTTTGTTTGCTTGTTTGTTTTCTTTTTAAATACTAGCCACCATTGCTCTCAAGAAATTCTGAGTGGCTTTTTCACTAGGTCCATTCTAACTGAATTTGAATTTTTCCAAATTCTTGTTTCAAGCCGAAAAAGTTCTGTTTGAGAAAAATGCATTTAAGCTAATGTTTGCTGTGACTGGTTAAGGGCTATAGCAGCTTAAAAAATAAATAAAAGGCTTTTGCAAAATATTCCACAACTTGATTTTTAATTTACTGCATCACCAGCTACTTTTATGATAATATTTAATCTACTGAAACAAAACCAGCCTGGGGTGGGGGGAATAAATAGCAGTTACGAGAAAGCCGTTTATATTTTAACAGTTCTGCTCTGCTAGAAGGGCTCTGCAAAGAACCAGGCAGCCTTGGCCCAAGAAAACTCTCTCTCTCTCTCTCTCTCTCTCTCTCTCTCTCTCTCTCTCTCTCTCTCTCTCCTTCCCCTTCTCCTTTTCTTCCTTCTTTCCCACTTTCCCTCTTTCTTTTCTCCTTTTCTTTCTTTTTTCGCCTGCAGCAGAATTAACAAGCAAGAGATACCCATAAAGACTCCATCTACTTCATCAAAAACTGGACAGCGGGACTTTCGCGGAGGGGGGAACTGGGAAAGGGGAAATCATTGGGAATGTAAATAAAAAATATAGAAAATAAAAAAATTAAAAAAAAAACTGTACAGAGTGAGGAGAGGTGTAAAGACTCAACTGTGGTCCAGGGCAGCAGACCCTCAAGATGAAAAGAAATTCAGCGAACACTCCATGCCAGGAGGTCAAGTTTAGAAATTTGGCTCAGACAACCCAAAAGCCAGGTCATGCTCAGAGTGATAACTCTAAGTCATTGCTAAGTCTGAAAACAGGAAAGAGAATTCAGTGGCTCCTTCGGCTCAGGCACGCCAGAACTCCTGACTCCAGTGTCCTGTGTTTTATAAGCTCGGGTATGAGTTTCGGAACAGTGAGCGGTATTACAAGGCTCTTTATTTTCATTATCTTAGTGTTTGGATCTCTCTGCCTCCCAATTCTGTGGAAGCAGGTCTCCTGGCAGTTAAGCCCCTCCGTTGAAAAGCAGAGAGCTGGTCACCGTGCACATGCAAACATTCCTACACAAGCAAACTGGGATGGGAACTGGAAAGTGGAAGGAACAGCTTCCAGGCCAAAGGTCAGATCCCAAAACATACCTGCGGGTGTTAACGCTCAGCCTTGGAAGGGTTCCTAAAACCTGCTGGCTCGGACTGTTGCTACAGGGCCAGATGTTATGGAAAGTTCTACAAAGGCCTCTGGGTAAAAATTTAAAAAATAAAAATTAAAAATTGACCTTATTAGAAGTCCCTGTGCTGGTGGCTGTGTGCTCAGCAAAGCAGACCATGTCACCACAGTGACAAAAATGTGCACTCACACTCTTACGTGGCAAGCAGCTGCAAACACCTGCAGACTAAAAGGCCAGCTCCAGTGGGTGAGGGAGACACAGTCTCCAGAAGTTACACCTGAAGGACACTAGAGAAGAAGCTCACAGCTCACTTTGCCTGGTGTTGGGACATTTCCCCAGCAAATGAGAAGGAATTTTCCTAGAAACCTTGTAATGGGCCTGTTTGGAAAAGCTACGATTTACCTCTCCACCCATGAATTTTACATTATTCAATGCACAATAATGCACATAAAATTAAATAAACAATTTAATTAATTTAATTAAAATTAAATATTAAACATATTGTGCATAAGGAACCTGGGCCTTTGATTTAATTGGGCAGGAGTACCCAAAGCAGTTTGGGTAACAGCACAAAATAATTAAAAACAACAAGTACGCTAGCCTCTGGGTACAGGAAGAGTTGGGAGTCTCCTCTTGAGAAAGGTTTATTTAATTAAAATTAAACTAATCTTTGGAAAACATTTGATAAGCATTTCATAACACAAATCATAATCCGAAAAATGAGGCTCAACCTCCCTTTCCACAATACAGGAAAATCATGTTAAATAATTTATCTCTAGTAGCAGCTCCTTTCCCTGTGTGCACACACAAACACGCACACAGAGAAATCCAACAGACAACAGGTTTGCTGCATTCTAATTCCAGGTAATCCTCGATCCATCTAGAATCTAGGTAAATATTAGCAGAATGCTTTAAGCATCATAGGTTGGTCGAAGGAATTTAGGAGAGTCTGTGTTTGAATTTTGAACAGACTGTGGGGTTTTGAAATCAACACACCTCTATCAAAGAACACCATGATAAATTTAAAATGAAAACATGGGTGTTTTAGCCAGCCAGTATCTTGATTAGGATTAATATAACCCAGAATACATAACAGGCTGGGCCTGTGCATGACTGTAGACAGTTAATTCACAACTATCACGATCACTGCTCCTTTCAGAAGAAGATGGTCCTCTCATATTTATATTCCTATGTGTTTCCATCAGGTTAGACAACAGTGTCTAATATTCAATTGCAGAGCTTAGATAAGATTAGTTAGAGACCACAAAAGAAGAGAGACACCAGGCCCAGCTCGCACATCCCCAAAAGCCTTTTCTAGACCTGACTTGCCAGAAGGCCAGATGACCCGGGGCTTTACCAAATCAGGATCCATTTTGACATCCATGGCCAAAGGTGTATCACCAAAGCCAAGAGCTTATGGTACCATCCAAAGTTACCACGCATGTCTACCAGATAATACGAGTCCACAGACAGAACTCAAAACCTAAACCACAAAATCCAGTTCTTCATCTCTTAAAACTCCATCCACACCCTAAGCAGAACACTGAAGTCAGGCTGTCTGTGGACACAATTAACACTGCTCATTACTATTTCAACCTAAGTGGCAACTTAGTCTATTATCAGTGTTTTAAAAAAACAGTTTACATCCCCATGATTGTGATGAATAAAGTAACTATTCACCACAATGACCTGCTAGGTATATAATACAACATGTCTGTTTTGTTTTTATAACATCAGGTTCTCACCAACACCAAATTCACAGTTTACCACAGTAGGTTAAAATATGAAATATTTGTGCCCACAGGTGTTAGGCATTCTGAAAACTCTGAGTTGAAACTCAGTCTTGCCTATACCAAGGTTATTCGGAGGTGTCTGTTCCAGAAAGCCACAACGATACACAGCATGCTGTTTTATAAGTAGTAATTCACAATGGCAGGTAATAATTATTCCTGCACTATCAAGCGTTCCTCTAAAAAAATGCACCTAAGCTTTTAACTTTTTCTGGTTGGCTCAACTTTTCTTTGATCACAAGAACAAAGTACCTTTGGAGATTTCCAGTTGGGCCGAGAGACACAGCGATCCACAAGGGTGGCCTGCCATTGACAGACTTTAATTAATTTTTGAAAAAAAAAATCTGGAGAGCTGGCAGAGCTAAGAAACACGTAGTCAAAAGATCCTGAAGTCACCTCTAGGGCCAGTTCCTCCTTTTAAAGACTTAGTGGAAAAGGAGACTTTGCCCCCTAGAAAACACCCAACAAATCGCCAGGCACAGCCCTGGCTTCTCCAGGCAGGGCCACAGCTGCATGGGCTCTCCCTCTGCTATCGAGGGCTTGTCAATGGTGCTCTTCATTTGCATGTCAATTCTCTCACATGATTAATATGTATTTATTGACCAGGAGGCCTTTCCAACCTAGGACAAAGACAGACAGGCAGCTCTCTCTCTCTCTCTCTCTCTCTCTCTCTCTCTCTCTGCCAACCATACTTCCCTGGTCGGACTGACAGTTGTACTGGGCATAATTCTTTCCTCTCAGATGTGAGGGACAGAAGGAAAGGAAAAAGACAGAACTGAGCACCAGCAGCCTAAGTCACCTCTCTCCTCCTTTCCCCATAAAGTCATTTCGGTTCATTTCCTGCTGCCCCAACAGTCTCACAAAGGACTGGAAGATGGGGACCCCATTCTTAAGGAAGTTCGGATCCCTTCTCCCAAGGCCAGACCTGGTGGGTCTGAACCCTAACATCTGAGCTGAGACACCTGATTCCCTACAATTTCATCTAGGAGCAGAGGAAGCTGCATCCCAAGCATCTTCCCACCCCCTTGCAACTCTCATGAATGCTTCATCTACTCAGGTGAACGTCACATCTCCCAGACTGACATCTGGAAGTTTTATTTATTAAACAGCAAACTCCGGTTTTAAAAAAAGATCAGTCTTAGGTTTCTTAGAAACCCTTTCCTTTTGCCTCTTGTGACTCCCCAACCTAGGGGAATAAATAGATAGAAGATAGATAGGTAGGTAGATAGATAGATAGATAGATAGATAGATAGATAGATAGATAGATAGATAGGTAGGTAGGTAGATAGAAAGATAGAGTGGGTGAGCTTAGATGATCCCATGGTAGCATAAACTTTTGTTTCCTTAGTGTGTATGCATGTATGCTAGTGTGTATGTATGTGTTTGTGTATGTTTTTCTGTGTTCATGTGTATGTGTGTGTGTTCCTGTGTGTTCCTGTGTGTTTGTGTGTGTGTGTGCACCTGTGCAAGCAAGAAGTCAACATCAAGTGTCTTCCTTAGTCCCTCTCCACTTATTTCTAAAGCAGAACCTCTCATTGAACCTGGAGCTTTCAATTTGGCTAGACAGGTCATAGAGTCCCAGGGATCCTCCTGTCTCCGCCTCCCCAGCACTTGGATTACAACACTACAGTAATGACAGTATTGCAGACATCAGTATTTTTGTAGGCACTGTAGACCAAAGTCAGGTCCTAACACCTTCATGGCAAGCATGCTGCCAACTTACCCACCTCACCAACACTGTCTCTCTGGACATCAGCAGCAAAACTATAGTAAAGTTCAGAAGCTGTGAGGAGGATTAGAATGACCCTTGCTTGTCCTGGTGCCAAGATCCTAAGTCAGATGATCCAAGGATCACTGTATTGTCACTGTTGCCTTTCATCATGATGCTGGCCGGTCTTGAGACTTGCTCTGTTTGATGACTGGGGTGTCTAGTCTTCCTGTGTGTGAAATTCATGAACCCAAAAGGGGGCTTATAGTTCACAGTCTAAGGTTCCTAAGTATGAAGAGCCAATTCCCTTTCATAAAACCCTTGGCCATAGACAATAAGAAGAAAGAGACTTTCCTTAAAGTTGAACTAATTCACTTACACACACACACACACACACACACACACACAAGAGCACATGCATGCCCAAGTACATGTACTAGCAAGTTCTAGTATATTGGGATGCATGTGTGTAGGAGTTACATATACACACTCTGTGTGTGTGGCAAACAGAGGACAATCACAAGTGTTATTCCTCAATTGTCACCAACTTGTTTCCTGTCTCCTACTTTCTTGGAGCTAGTCCTTCAGGCTAGACTGATCGGCCAGAGTCTCAGGAATCTACCCAGCTCTACTTCCCTGGACTGGAATTACCTAACAAGCACAAACCACCATGCTGGGCTCTTTCTTCTTTTATTTCTTCTTTTCTTTCTCCCTTTTATGTGGCTTCTGGGAATTGAATCCAGGTCTTTGCATTTGCAAGGCATGCACTTTACTGAACTACTCTATCTCCCCAGTTCCCACTTTGTTTTAAAAGAAAATTACAAATGGATAATGTAGTTCAGCGGTAGAGCACTTGCCTAGCTTAAAAGTGATATAGATTCCAGTTACAGAACCAGAAAAACAAACAAGCAAAAGAAAGCAGTTAAATGAGAGTTCCAGTTCTTACCTACATACTGCCAGACTCTTGGACCTTGGTGGCTTGGACTGTGTTCTCTGGTCACCACTTTGTTCATGTTCACAATCTGGTCTAGGAAGAATGAGGGAGAGCAGTTTCAATAGCCCTGTGACGGTGTATGTGCCTTCCATGTCACGGTGTTATATCCACTAGAACTGATCAGTGTGTATGTATAGACTATACATAAATGAATCCCCGGAAAAGGCTGAGAATTCCAAGAAGATAAACTTAGCAAACTGCAATGAAATATTTATTAGAAGTAATTCAGCAGCAGCAGCAGCAGCAACCCAGTAGGTTGTTTCAAATTTCTGCCCAAGTTGTGCTCATATAGCAATGTAATGCTTATGATTTCTATTGTTGGGAGTGGGGCTCGTTTATTTTTTGTTTTGTTTTTTTGAGACAGGGTCTTATTATGTAGTTCTGGCTATCCTGGAATTTCACCATGTAGACCAGATCTCTAACTCACTGAGATCTGCCTGCCTCTGCCTCCAAAGTGCTGGGATTAAAGGCATGCTCATGATTATTTTAAATAGTATATTCCTTAATAATAATTGAACAACGAAACCAATACAGGACTGGGAATAACTTCAACAGTGCCCCCACTTTGGTATTTTTCAATTTCATAAGACACCAGAACAAGCAAGGTACTCTATGCACCATCCCTGAGTGATCCACTCAGTTACATGCCTGAAATGCACCTTCAACTGCTCCCTCTCATGACACTTCCCCCAAACTATATGCATCCAAAAGACAGGCACTTGTCAAAACCCCCTTAGAACAGCCAAACAAAAGGAAGGAAAAGCAAAACCCATTCTTGAATCTGCAATTCCCCTTCTTGGCCAGCAGTTCCTGTGCAGAAGAAACTGGGGAAAAAACTCCCAAAACATGTAGTTAGTAAGCTAGCTAGTTAGTTAGTTAGTATATAGACCTGATCTCAGGTAGCCTAGGCACGCTTCAAACTTGCTGTGTGGCTGAGGAAGACTTAGAGCTTCTAGCAAGCCTTCCTCTCCCTCCTAAGGGCTGGGATATAAGGTGCACCAGCACATCCGGTTCCCAGGGCGCTGGGGATTGAACCCAGGGCTTTGTGCATTCTAGGCAAGGACTCTAACACTGGAGCTGCATCCTGGCCTTGAAGCTTTTGATAAGCTAAGGTAGATGCACCAAAATCCCACTTTTCCTAGTCAGTTTAAAAGATCTCAAATTCAACTCAGTTGACTCCATGGAAGTCCCATGAGAACTGCCTCTGAGCTCGTGGAGGTCAGAGGTGTGCAACAGTCCAAACGCCTAGACAGGGACTGTACACGTGCATTTGACTCATGAAACCATCTGGAAGTATCATGTAAAGCATCCTAGTGGAGGTGGGCAAGCAACTTCAGAACTTCCACTGATGCCCACCCAGATGCCTCTCAATAGCACTCATTTTAGACCATGATGAGTAACTGGGTAGGTGACAAGGACACATGGAACACTCCCCACTGGATGTGTGTCAGCATTAGGGTCTGAACTGTGTTCTCTAAGCAACTTGTTTTCAAGTCACTGCCCTGGCATCTCCACCACTGGACAGAGGGGCACTTTCTAGATTTGAAAGGATTCAGTACCTCCTCAGGGGTTCCTCAACTCATTTAATTGTTAATTAAATTTCAAGCCCCCTCCTCCTTTGATTTTGAAAACCATCAATCCAAGATGGCAGGAAAGTATTTTTTAAAATGTTTTGTTACATTTTTATTCATTCATTCATTCATTCATTCATTCATTCATTCGTGTGTGTGTGTGTGTGTGTGTGTGTGTGTGTGTGTGTGTGTGTGTGTACCTCTGGACATAGAATCTGGAATCTGGTCTCTCCTACTCTGTAGGTATCCTGGAATCAAACTCAAGTGGTCAAGTTTAGTGGCAACTGCCTTTACCCGCTTTTTTTTAAGTTTCGTTGTAATTACTGGGTAATTAATAAAAATGAGCAAGAGTTAGTTCAGGGAGTCCATAAGGTGTTTACCTCTACCCCTACTTCAGTCCCTCCTCCCCAGTGTAGAGCTGGGCGTGGCACCCCATTCATTCATCAGCCTCACTTTCCCTTATGGTGAGACCCCTCTGGACTCTGTGGACTCTTGCTCCCCAAGATAATTGGGGAGTAGGGGTACAGGCAACATGTGTGCAGGCGCCTGTGGAGGTCAAAAGACAACCTCAGCTGCTGTTCATCAACTCTGTCCATCTTGTTATTTTGAGAAGGGGTCTCCCACTTGCCTAAGACTTGCCAAGTAGTCTAAGCTAACTGACCAAAGGATCTTCCTGTCTGGGTCTCCCTAACACAGATATAACAAATCATGTGCCATCGCGCCTGGATTTAAAAAAACAAAAAACAAAAAAAACCAAACTGGGTTCTGGAAATGGTACTTAGTTCTTCAGGTGCAAAGATGCTTATGTACCTCTAGCAGGCTAAGGTGACAGGAAGAAGGGCTGCTTATCTCTCCTGGCCACTTTCCCCCAAAGGTGTCTTTTTATTTCAGGGGCTTCCAGGTGGCTGGAATGTGGAGCCGCCATTGCCTACTTGGGAGTTAATAACACAGTGTCACAAAGGAATTTAAGGCTGACCTCCCACCGGGGCAGCAACTGTTCCCGCTTCAAACTTCCCTGCTGTGTCTAAAAGAATAAAATTCACAGTCATTTTTTTTAAACTCCTGGAGGCTCCATCGCCGGCTCCTTGTGAAATGGTCCTAGCATACTTTGTTACCCGGGATCACAAGGTGAGCTTTGTATAGCAAGGTTCGAAGGTTCTGCACCTTTTCTGAGTGGGGTGGGGTTGCCAGACCTGAAGGGTGGTCTGTGTGAACTTGGAAATATGTGAAAGCCAGCCACAGAGGAAGCCCTCCACTTGCTTTCAATCTTATGGGCAAGCATAAAGTCCCAGGTGTGGGTCTGGGATGGGATGTTAGTGGGTCAGAAACTGGAACTGGGGTCTCCTGGCCCTCTCCATCTCTCCATACAGTACATAGGAATTTCCCCTGGATTCCCCCATAGCTAGGGAATGATAAGGTGGGTTTAGAGTGAGAATCCTTAGTCACCCTCACATAACCAGTTAGTGACTCTGGAGGCTCCCGTGTGCCCTGGACCACTCCCCCTCACTTCCATGGTGCCAAATCCCTTCCCTCTCCGACTGGTCTGAACTGCTACACTGTTGCTACAGCGGGAAACCTCAGCCCAAAGCTGCAGGATTCCCTTCCAGGGGGAAGCCCACTGGTACAAGACTCTCCCTGCCCAGTGCGTCTCACAGCCAAATGAGCTTGTGAAGGCTGAGATGGCGGAGAATTCAAGACAAGGAGCTTGCACGGGAGGCTCCGTTTTCCTGGGCCGTGTTTGCCATTTGCGGGGAATAAATGAAGCATTGGTAATCTCTATCAAAGCTTTCACGCTTCATTCTCTGAAACTAAGTTGAAGCTTAGACAGAAAAGGATGAGGGACTTTTAATTTAACGTAATGATCATCGACACTCTGGCCCTAGAGGGTCTCTAGGATAATAGGAGTCCCTACTCCATCCTGAGGAAGCTCACAGGATGGCCGGGCAGGTTGTGAGCCTCGGGGATGGGTGGACCACATCCAAAGACTCTCACAGCTTTCCTGCATGGAGGGGGGGTGGGGGGTGCAGTTATCAAACGTAGCTTGCCCTGGAAGAGTGACAGAGCTAGAAGTTAAAGTAGCCAAGCTCCCAGGTCTTCAGTCCAGGAGGGATGGAAACGAGCCACCCCTAGAGACTCAGGCTTTGCCCACCCAGTGTCTGAGACTGCAGCAACCTTTCCCCTTCCTTGGGCAAAAGTCAAGGAACCACTGCCGAGGAAGGAGTGCCTCCTCTGGTCCAAACAACTCCTCCGCTACTGGCTATTTTTTCCTACTAGGTGTTGTTTTGTTTTTTGGGGGGGGAGGCCTAAGTTGTCAGTGCAGGGTGAAGATGGGGGGTAGGGGAGTTCCATTCCCCATTTAGGAATTCTAACCAAGAAGCACAGGGGACATTTGTCGATTTGCGTTGGACTTGGTTGGAGGAGGTGGATGTCTTTCTAGTCTCTGTTCCCTCAGCATTTTCTACATATTTGGGATATCTCACTTCCAGACCAGTCTCCGGAAGAACAAACACCCAACTTTTTACTTCAAGGCTATCATCCCTGAAGAAATTCAGAGACCTGAGGGGGGAGTCCACCCACCCTCCTGTGTCCATCTTCCTCCTCAGCCTCGGACAGCTGGGTAAACACCAGAAAGTCAGGAGTCCAGGAGCGGTCAGCCCGCAGAGTGCAAAGGATGGAAGGACGACCCGGTCAGGTTCTGAAACCCACAGAAAAGGACAGCACCCATCGGGAAGCTCTGTGGGACCTGGGTGGGCGTGACTCGGGGGGAGGAAGGACCGCAAGGGCAAATTGGTTGTAAAGAAACTCTAGGGAGATTTCAGCTGTGTTTCGGAGCCCAGCGTAAGGCACTAGAGAACTGGCCAGACACCTCCCTCCGCTGAAACAAGAGAGGGAATGTGAAAGTCTGCCCAGCAAAGTTGTGCTGGCACCAAAGGAGGCTAGTGTGGCAGAGGGGGTTTACTACTTTCACCGCCCCCCCCCCACAAAAATAAAGGGAAGGAAGGATTTCTAAAGCGCTCACCTAGAACGAAGTTGAAGCTGAATTGACAGCACTTCCCCAGTCAAGCGCAGAGGAAGCACTCTCCTGAGCTCAGGCTGGCAGAGGACTGGGGCCCAGCCCTGGTCGAGCAGAGTCAGAAGCCAAGGGCACCGAGTGAGAGGGGTCTGGGCGCCGCAGTATGTCGGTGAGAATGCGGAGTGTAGTCTATTCAGTACGTGTTGAAGCAACAACACAAATAAAGTCCTGCTTTCCTCAGTCTTGAAGGCCAGCCCTCCCCACCCACACACACACACACACCACCTCATTTGACTCCAGGCCTGGCGGTTCCCAAGTCCGGTTTGTGCATCGGTGGTAAGGTTACAAAGGTGAGTCTCACTATCCCCAGGCTAGCCCCCAGGAGCCTCCACTGGAATCCATCTCCCCACTTCCCCCTCTCCACACAGTCAATAGAGGGCTGAGGGCGTAAGAGGTCAGCCTATCTGCACCCAAGGTCAGCGTCCGTGTCCCTACACGTTAGCAACATTGGGAGTGGGAGGGAGCAACTGTCACCAAATTGGACCTCCAGAGCATCTGCTGGACACAGACAGCTGAGCAAAATCAAGAGCTGGGCCAAGTGACCCATGGAGAGGGAGGGCTGTGGACCGAAGGAACACTCATTCCTTCCCCTGTCTGGAATGCTTTAGGAAGCAGAGGGGGCGGAGTGGGGGGGGCGTCCCAGAGACCGGAGGCAACAGGGAGACCTCCCTCCGAAGCAAAAGTGGAGACTTCGGAATGAAGGGACCAGGAAGGGACCAGACCAGCAGCAGAGAGAAGCGAAGCAAACGCAAACCAAAACCTACAAAGAGCGGCCTGGGAGAGGCAGACAGGATGGAGACTGACTGAGTGTCACTCCCAAACCTTAGGAAAGGTGGCGCGGGTGACTTTTCACGGAGTGCCTCCAGCAGAGTCAGGGCCCTTGCTGCGTAAACCGCTGAACTGATAGATCTTGGGGCTCCCCGCGGAGATAACGGGTGCACTCAGAGGCCTCAATGGAACCCCGGATTTGATATTCACCCACCCACGTACAAGAGAGAGGTGACCCCAGGCCTGCGACCTGGACTGTGCTGACCGGAAATGGATTGCGCAGCTTCCCTCGGAGGACTGTGGGATGCGTAGGCAGCGATGGGGCGGGCTGGAGGATGGCCAAAGGAATGCGATGTTAGTACCTGCTCTTTCAGCCGGCCTAGTCGGGGCTCAGGTGCGAGAGGAAGATGCGGGTAGAAACGCAAACAGTAGGGAAGATGGGATGACAAATGTTGGATTCCCTTGAAAACTAATATGATAGACCCTGGTTCTTGCATTCCTTACTATCTAGGGAAGGTAGGAAGATTGGAGGAGGCATTGAAGCCACCTCCTACTTAAGGCCCCAGAAAAGCAGCCACTTTATCAAATGCCAGAGTTCAGCTGTAGGGAATGCCCAGCGTTGTAAACTTCTATGAAATTGACTGTGACCTTCCGAAGGCGACTTGGACCTCTTTTTCTTATCTGTAAATTGGACAAGGTGATATAGATACAGATACGGATCTCAGAGACGTGTGTGTCTGGATGAAGTGACTGGTGTCAGATGTGTGCAATCATCTACCAGAAAGTAGTGAGCATATTGACAATAATTTAAAATTTTTGCTCTGCTCCCTCTCCTCATCTGTTCTGCCCTGCCGGATGTCCAGATGTCCAGATGTGTCCTCCATGTGCCTTGCAATGGAAATCTGGAAATCCCTTTAAATGATTCTCCAACACAAAAGATGCTAAGACCTGGAGAGCCTGGGGTCCCTGGGGTCCCCTAACTCCAAGGCCAAGCAGAGTCTTCTATGGAAAAACTTGTTGTCTGTCAGGAATCCCAGCCATTTGCAACAGAGTAGGCTAGGAAGTAAAAAACTCCTCGTGCTTTTTGAGTGCTAGGGTTTCTCTTCTACACAGAGGGCCCTAGGTCCTAGGCATCACTGTGGAATGAAGCACTTGCTGAGAGTTCCCTACCACCCCACCCTCCTCCATCCCACTCCATCCCCGTGATGGCTATGGATGTGCATGCATGAGACAGGGAAAAAAATTCTTGGTATTAGTTCCTAAATTTCAGTAGGGAAGTTTATACACCCCCTGCAGCATTGAAGAGGCACCTCCTCTAGGCACCAACCCCCTCATTTGCCCCCACTGCCCAAAGTTGAGTCTGCAGCTATGAGAATTCTCTTTAGGGTGAGACGTGGGTGAGTATTCAAATATCCACAGTGAGCCTTCCTCCTCTAGGCCTAGAATCCTCCCAAATGTCTCCAAAGCACCCCAGTTCCAACTCTGTGATACTGAAGGGGACCTGTTCCACCTCCAGGGGGTGCCAAAGGCTGAAGATGGAAGCACATTCCTGAAGTCAATTGTATAGCAGAGACAGCCAGGTTCTCTGAGAAATCGCTTCAAAGACATTATTTTGCCTCCAGGTTCTCCGGCATACTCCATCCCCAGGAAGTTCGGCTGGGGTGGTGGCTCATCCCACAACCACTGTGCTATTGCTATTAGTAGGGGTCGGAGCCTGAAAACCTTGACCCTGATTCCCAGGGGACAGGAAAAGAGCCACCTGACTGATTGCCTCAACTCCCCATCTCCCATCTTCCAGACTCCCAAACAACCCACCTCTCTCAACCCTAATTCTCCCTGGTGGCAAGTATGCAGAGGCCCTTAGAAGAGACCTTTGTCTCCTACCCTGGTTAGGAAGAAAGCCCACAAGTTGGGATTTAGATGTGTCAGTACATGCCTGTACTGTCGTGTTTTGCCAGCCCAGACGTTTGTCAGAGTCTTGTGCCCTGATAGTGTCTCTGCACCTGCTGTGATCATACCTCTGAATGTAAGTACCAAGTATATTTGCTTCCTACATGGGTGCACATCATACATGTACGTATGCATTTACATGTGTAGATAACTGCAGGTGTGTCCTGTGTGCTTGTCCATTGGCACCACTCTCCTGATGGGACACAGACAGCACATCTGAGGGCTTCACCTCTCGCTTGTTGTGTTTCTCAAAAGACCCTTTCCATCTCAGAATGGGTATTTTTTTCCACTGGCAAAGCAAACCTTTTTATTTGAACATTTCTGAGGACCACTGCCAGACTGGAGTTTTTTTGGGGGGAGGGGGAGGAACAAGGTAACCAGAGCCTCAACCATCTCTCTCTTTATGTTATTTTATTCTTACCTACTTATTTTTGAGACAGAATATCACCACGTAGTTTTGGCTGGCCTGGAACTCACTTTTTAGATCAGGCTGGCCTTGAACTCATAGAGATCCTCCTGCCTCTCTGTGTCTTGTGAGTGCTAGGATTAAAATTGTGCATCACTACTCTTCTTATAAATCAGCAAGTTAAGGAGTCTTCTTAGCTGAGTTTAGAGGTCCAGGGAAGATTTGAACCTCCAATGGTTAAGAGTGATGGAGCAGTGCTCTAACCCCAAGAAGGATCATTATAGCCTTTAATATGAATAGTACCATGTTCAGCTTAAACAAGGTCAGACTGTGCAGCAAATAGGAGGTTCTGCTGGATACATGGCCTTCCTGCCCATCTTCCCCACCCACCCCACCCCACCCCACCCCACCCCCGCTCCTATAGCCTATAGGCAAGCAAATCATATCATCTGGTCTACTGCCAGATGAATGGCTTGTCTGGAACACACACACACACACACACACACACACACACAGAGAGAGAGAGAGAGAGAGAGAGAGAGAGAGAGAGAGAGAGAGAGCGCGAGCTGGCCATTGAAAACTTCCAGGGCCACCCGAGAGAAGGTCCTGCACTGTGGCAGGTTCTCCTCTGGTGTCTCTAGCTTCAGGCTGTTGTCTCATTTGGAGTGGCCAGAGCTCACCCCTGTCTCAGCACTTTGGTCTCATTGAGGGCTATGGGGGAAGGGAACTTTCTGAGGTGCTGATTGGCTGCCAGGTAGCTTCATCCCTTGTGACTGATGGGGTTCTGGTAGCCAGAGCCACTCTTCTATAGCCTGGGCAGCCCCATTCAGAGGCCTGTGAGTCAGGTACCTACATGCACCCACAAACACCAAACAGTGACTATCAGTTGGAGCCTCTCTATCCAAAGCGCCTCCCTAGCCTAAATAAATATATCCACAACACACAAGTCAAAATGCCCAAAGATATGGAGCCCACTGCAGATGTGTGCACACACAGAACGTTCGCCAAAACCCTTCTGTTTCCATGCAGCCTCTCCCTCCCTATCTCCATCCTACCCCTCCCACTGCCTCCCCCTAACCCCCACCCTGGTAGGAAAAGGGAGAAAACAGAGACCTTTGCCCTCAAAAAGAGCTCTTGGGATCGATATTGTTTAGATTCCTGTAGCTTGTATTTCCTTCTAGGCTGAGGAAGATTTAAGTATATGGTTCAATCACAATCCTTAAGGGAGGGGGAGGAAAAGGAGAAGATGAGGATCTCGGGGTAGCTAGCCGCCCCCCCCTTTTAATACACAGGCAGCTCTCTGAGCCAGCCCCATAAATCCGAGAAATCAATGCCTATTTATGATCATTATTACTCTCTCCTTCTCTCTTTTTAAAAGTAGGGGTGCCTGAATAAGGTCTGACCACCGAATCTGCCCTCCCCTTCTTCGATGCCCCAATAAGAGGGAGTGAAAATTGCAAAGCAGAAGGAGAGAGAAGAGAAAGGTCAGTCCTGACCTTGACTACAAGGCCTTGGCCATATCTTTGAAGTATGGACTACAAAAAGGCACAGGCACAGAGGACAAAAAGCTTCGAAGTTCTCAGAGCCTGGTTTCTCCCACTGAACAATGAAGAAAACTCTATTTGCCCACGTGATTAGAAGATAAAGAGAGATAATGGGTAAGAAATCAAATTACACCACAATACCGCTCCCATCAGAGGCTTAGCCAACACACCCAGGACCTGGAATAGTGGCCTTACCGCCCATCCCTGGGCGGTACAGGGTGGAGATCTCCTGCCTCTGGGCTTTTTGTATGGGGTGGGGAGGGGGGCCTTCAGGAATGAGACACTTCCTGGAGCTGCTTCTGCTTCTGTTCTAGCCCCTGAAATAGGTGGCTTTGGATGCTTCAGTGAGGGACCAGGGTGAGTAAAGGAAGAGGTAGATGAGCTATAGAGTCAGCCTCAGCATCACATCCCCGCGTCCTGTCGGGAAGGATATGAGGAGTGGGGGGTGGGGACTGGACCGGATTCTGAGCTGACTAGCACTTTAGACCCCAGACTTCTTCACCTGAAGGCCAATCGGCAAAACCTCAAGATGCCAAGCACCACTGTCAAGAGAAGGAAGATGGATGTTCCCAGTCATATCTAAACACCTATTCTGTGTAGGCACCGCCCCCAACAACAGTAAGACATAAGTGACCCACAGAAATGTCCAATGGACTTCTGACGGCTCTCCGGGCCACTGAACCCCAAGTTCCCAGTCCCCTGTGTGGAGACAACCTGAGACTCTTGACTTTCTAGGGTACAGAGTCTAGCACTTTGAGTTTCCTGATGAGAAAGGGAATGTTGAGTCAAATTTTGGGGACTGTTCAAGGAAAGGGTGGGATAACTGGGCCATTCTCGTTTCTTCCAAAAATCAATCCTGAAAAAAAAAACCCCACAGGAAATAAACTCTAGAGGAAAGGTTCCCATATTCATGCAAATCCCAAACACACTGGGCAAGCATTCTAATGTGCAAATGCAGATGAGTGCACATACAGGCACCGTGAGCCCACAAATGTCCAATCATGTGTCTGACCCTGCGTAAGAACCACTCAGCTGCACAATATTAAAACACATGCAGAATGCACACAAAATGGATGGGAACCGAGGTTCACCATGATGTGCACACTATTACATGTGCACACAAATGTGTGGACACCCATCTGCATATTTATGTACATACCTATACATAGTTGCATACATGTTACACGCATCTTGTATATAGAAAGAAAAGGAGAGTAGAATTTATAGTGTATAAAACTGTAAACGAAAGAGAGATGAGAACCTTTAAATAGGCTCTTAGTCTTTCCAAATCTTTTACCCGCTAGCCTTTGAAAGCTTGGGAGGGGGGTGTCAGTCCTGGAGAGTCTGTCCCACTCGTTGACAATTACCCAGAGGACCCAGGTGTCTGGCCTGTCCTAGGATCTTCTGTGTGCAATCTCCTCTCCTTGAATTGAGGAATTGGGCCAAGCTTTGCTGGATTTGGAAAAGGGGCCTCTATACTTAAGCTTCTGGTCAGGGAGACTTAGGCTCTGGCTGCTTGGGGTCGTCCAGACCCCCTGAACAGGATCACTAGATATAGCTTTCCGCACAGTCAGGCCTCCTCTTTGCAGTATGAGGAGACTTTTACCCAGTGAAGTCCTGCAATGCAGCACATCAGACTAGCTATCTGCAGAGAGGAATCCCATGGCCAAAGGAAGAAGTGAAGAGACTCTGGGTCAAAGCCAGGCAGCTTTGCAAACAGCCTGCCACCATTGCAGGCCCTGGCAAAACCCCTAGCCTTAAACTCTCCACCATCCCCCCTCCCAAAAAAAAAGGAAGAAAGAAAAAAGAAAGGAGGCCTAAAGATATAGTTTGGCGCAGGCACGGAAGCAGGTTGAACCAGAGGACTCAGTTGACTGAGCTGCGCAAGCTTACGCAGCTGCAGCGGCTGGGGGCAGGGGCAGTGACGGGCTGCTCGCCTAGAATGCATTCAGGGCCTCGGTGTATCCTCCGGACCAAAGCAAACCTGGGCATCCTACGCCTGCCTGCTGTACACTCTCCTTCACACTAGCCTTTGATGGGCAGTGATGCTTACAGCCATAGCTGAGCTTCGCAGGACTTTGCACGCACACTGTACAGCCAGGGTGGTCGCCGCCACACAGGACCTGAATGGGCTCTTTCCCATCCCACAAAGAAGAGGGCAGTCCGCAACTCGTGAACACAGTGAACATTTTATTTCAGACTACAGGTTTCTGAACATAATAAAATCTTTGGCTTGTAGCGGCGGTTCAGTCTCGCAGTCTGTGGGGTTGTATTTCTCAAGGAGTCTCCAGAAAAGGAAAGGGATTTAGGGGAGGGATAGACAAGACCAATAGAAGAATCCTGGGTGGGTAGAGGAGAGGCGAAGGGCAGACACGCAAGGAAACACACTCACACTCACACAAAGAAAAATCCCAGAGAAACCAGGGCCAGCGTTGGGGGTGCAGGAGGTACCCAGAGAAGCCAAAACATTCAAAGGAAAAGAGCAACGAAAACGAAACTGGGTTGGGGGGCAGCAAGGTAGGGAGGAAGGATAAAATAATTATAATAATTATAATAATTATAACAATAATAAATGAGATTAATAAAAATGTCCAACAAATAGAGATCGCTACACATATTTGTTTTTCCTTACCTGAAATTAAATATATACACGGTCGTAAGCAGTTTGGCTAGATAGAGCTTTAAGGAATTCGCAGTTTCGTCTTATACAGTGAGTTAGAGAATAGATCTTTATTTTTCCCCCATAGCACCTGTCCGAGTCTTTCTCCCGTTTCAAAAACCGTTTTGTTCCAATGTGAATGTCCACTCGGAGGATTGCTTTCTCTTGCTCGCTTTCTCTGTCGCCCTGATTGATGCCTCCCTCCTTAGCGATCGTCTCTGCATGGCGCGGTGGGACCGGTGAAGCGGCAGCCCCGCGGAGCCTGGAGGTGGCACGGGCGCCGTTGGACCGCGGGCCCCGGAGCTGGCCACAGCTACTCGCTCTCGTCTTTGTCCTGGACCGTGGTGGTAGAGTGGTTGTACAGTCCCTGGGCCATGAGATGCAACGCCAGGCCGTTCTTGATGCCGGTGGCTTTCTTGATCTTGGCACGCTTGTTTTGGAACCAGATCTTGATCTGGGACTCGTTCAGGCTGAGCTCCTGGGCCAGGGTCTGTCGCCGCTGCTCCGTGATATAGCGGTTTGCCTGGAACTCCGCCTTGAGTCTCTGCAGCTGCTCGGCCGTGAACGCCGTCCGCGGCCGCTTGTCTTCCTTCTCGTTCTTTTTCTTCTTTAGCTTCCTGGTGCGTGGACCTGCAGCGGGGAGGACAGGGCCAGGGAGGGGAGGAAGGGGGTCGGGAGCAGAGGAAGGGGGAGAGGGCAGAGTAAGCCTTGAGAAAATTGTGTGGAGCACACCGCAGGGATCCCTAGCTTCCGGGGCGATTGTGGAGGCAAGTTGCTGGGTCCCACTATCTCCACCAAAGAACCCCTCTCTACACCATTGAGATCTCTAGGCCCCCCTCTGCAGGAGGGACTCAGAAACCAAACAGGAACCCTGGCGGGATTGCAGGGGTCACCCAATTCAAGAAAGTCAGAGAACAGACTTAGCTCCCAGTAACTGTTCGGCCCAGAAGGCCAACAACAACAAAATGGGGTGGGGGAGGAATTAGAGATAGAGTGAGCTCTGGGGGTTCCCAAGGTATAACCTAGACTTAGGGGGTTAACCTAGACATAGGGGGTCCCTGAATCAGAATGTCTTCTTAATCCTGGAATAAAATACAACACTATGGTGGTCAGGCCCCTGGGAAGAATGGCTGGTCTGCCTTGATTCCCACTTTATTCTTAGGAAGCTACACACACACACACACACACACACACACACACACACACACAGGCCTATGCAAAACTCCTACCTGATTCTCCCCATCGATCTCAGAGAGAACAGGGAAGCTGAGATCACCCAGCTCCAGAGAATCAGGAATCCCTTTCTGCCTCCTTTTCTTTCTGTTAGACTTGAGGGAAGCAGGACACTGCCTACCCCATCCATATTAGGGCTGTGCCCCTAGTCCATGAGTTTAAGCCTGGGACATTCCATCTAGCTTCTTGGCTGATGTCAGGAAGAAAAGAAAGACCCTCCCTACTCCTGTCCACGGAGTGGGGAAGGGAGGAAGGTTCTGTTCTCTCTCTTCTGAACCTGCTTGCCCCAATTTCAGGGTGCAAAAGTCTGGAAGTAACACAAACAAATTGTGGAGCCCATGGATGGTGATAACCCTGGTCTTGCCGTTCCCACCCATAAGCAAAACAAGGACCAAGAGATGCTGGTGAAAGAGACAATCAAGGCGGGGGATCTGTGCTATCACCCCAAGACGGTTGTGTAGGAAGGCCACTCTCCAAAAGGATGAGGCCTCTTTCAAATGCTAATGTGGAAGGTCGGTCAGTATAGGGTCCAGCCCGGGAGAGAGAACTAGGCTGCTGCACCTCGGCTGCCGAATTGAAGCCTGCTTCTTGGCATTCTTGCTGAGATGTTGGCATTGAACTGCTGGCCTCAGTGATAGCTATGGAGGCCTGTGGACTCAAGTGACGCTCCTGTCCCATCTGTTATTACCTAAAACTATCGAAAAGAAGGGTCTTTGCTGGCATGCGTAAACCTAGTCACTGGAAAAACTGAGTAACTGGATCCGGCAGCAGGCCAGCACCTAGACCTAGAGTCACTAGTTGTTTGTGAGGAGGAGTCCAGGCTTAACTGGCTGTAGGAATCCCGTCTAGGTTGTCACTCCTCCACCTTAACTGCCTTTGGAGAAGTATCCGGTCCCTGCCTTCTCTGGTCTATAAAAAGGAAAGGAAGAAGGAACAAAGACAAGGTCTGCTCCTGAGCAAGGCTTTGGGTTTAGATGAGTCATGAACCAAGCAGGCAGAGATGGCCCAGGAAATGTGCGCATCTTCCAAGAGACTCCGCTGCGGGAGGTGCGTCCCGAGCATGTTGTAGTGTTGTTGTTGTGTGCAGAGGCACGGACACTTGTAATAAAATCGTAGCCTCCTAGCCGGCCCGACCCACTCAGCCTGACAGCTCAATCACTCTATCCATCAGGCGAGTCAATCAAAGCAGCTTTTCGGAGGTTCAGGGAGCCCGACGTGTCAATAACGGGGCTCGAGATGGCGGGGGCTGATAGCGCGCATCGATCCGCACCCGGCCCCGAAGCAGCAAGGCTGCAGGACACCAGCCAGCGGTGGGGCGCCTGTGGCTACCTTTTGCTCGGCCCCCTGAGGGCCCAATGCTGACCCTGGACCCAAACCCCTGCTGTTTTCCTCACGCCGGCGCTGGCCTCATAGAAACTCCTGGTCTGTGCAAGGAGCAGCAGACCTGAGCCCCCTCTGCCAGGACCCAGCAGCTGACCTTGGGTAGGTGCTCCAGTAAGGGAAAAGAAAGCAGAGAATTGACCTAAGACAGGCAGATAGCTGCTAACGGACATATGTGCGAAGGAGAGAATGAAAGGACGAAACCCAGGCCAAAGGGACAGGGGATCCCTGTCGCGCACACGCTGGTTCCCTTGCCCACGGTCCAGCTTTCAAACCTTCCCCTGGCTAGCTTGCTTTGCTCTCCCAAGGCCTGCTCCAGAGAGCTGCGGCTGCTAACCTTTCTGGCTAGGGCCTTACTCTTCATTCTACGCACGCGGGTTGATTCCCCATTCCCATTCCCGGGCTGGGCGCAAGAGATGGCGCTTTTCTCTTTTCTGTCTCTCCCATATCGGTCTTTATGTAAATGGGCTCTCCACAGAATAATATCCATAGTGTTTGTTTAAAACACACGCAAAGATTATTTCACTTGTTCATTTCCCTGGCTAAAGCCAGTCCTGACAGGACTAAGGATGTAGATGCAGATTCAAGTCACTAGGCCTAACTTCCCGCCAGGTCAAAGCACCCTTTCCTTATTAAATATATCAATGAGTAATTATATATCTTTCCTCGAGATAATAAAATAAAATAAAATATAAAAATGACCCTTGGGCTCAGGGTTCGTAAAATTAGTGGCCAGAAACTAGAGCCTCCTGTGCGTGCCAATAGCTGTAACTTGGTGGAAAGGGCCAGCAAGGCAGAATCGAGCACAAGATCGGTTGCGACTGGGACCCGGGGCAAATGGAGAAGTCAAACATGAAGTTGATAGAGCTTCAAAATGGGCTTGCTCTCCCCAGCACGGGGGCTTGGAATTCTAGGGCATGGTCGAGGCCTGAACACATGCACATCCCGGCTCGGGTACTCACCAGAGGACGGACGGTCCGAGTAGCGTGTGCAGTAGACCCAGGCGGGCCACACTAGGGGCTGCTGCGAGTCAGTCTTGACCACCGGCCCACCGTTAGCCGAACCCATGAGTAGGATCGCGGGGTTGTGTTCCGGGAACTTGGCGCCCTGCGCCCCGGGACTCCCCGCGTTGCCTCCACTGCCACCGCCACTGTCCGAGGGCTTCGATGCTGCCGCCGCCGCCGCCGCCACTGCCGCTGCAGCCGCTGCTGCGGCCGCGGCCGCCGCAGCAGCCGGGTTCCCGGCTTTGGATGCGCCCGCGCCGACAGCGGTGGCGGGCTGGGAGCCGTCGGGTGGACCACAGTTCGCATCTGGAGCACACAAGAGCGAGGCAGCGCCCGAAGCTCGTGTGCCCAGAGAGTGGACAGGGTCTCTACCTGCACCAGTCTGGCCTCGGTCACGCTCCACGCGGCTTCCTCCTCCTCCTCCTCCTGCTGCGCCTCCTCCGGCTGCAGCCGAAGCCACCAGGAGCTGCGGCAGGGGCTGTTCCTTTTTGCAACCGAAATCGGGCCTTAAGATGTTATCGATGAAAAAGTTGGTGGTGCGGTGCAGCTGGGCCGCGGGCTGCGGCTGGTGAGCAGGCGCCGCGAGATGCTGCGGTGGCGGCGGCGGCGGCGGCGGGGGCGGGGGATGCGGGGGGAGGTGCGGGTGATGGGCCAGGGGCGGCAGGCAGGGTGCCGCAGGAGGCGATGGGGGCGCTGGCTGCGGGGACACCGGCACGCTGTCTCCATCGCTGCCGCTGCCGCTGCTGCCGCTGGCTCCTGGGCTGAGACTCAGGCTGAGGCCGCCCGGGGCCGCCGCCGCCACCACCGCCGCCGCCGCTGCCACCGCGCCGAGGCCCGAGTCGCGCTGACTTTTAGGCTCCGGCTGCTGTTCTTCCATGCTCGGCCGCCCGGCAACCCTGGCCGCGGCGCCGGCCCCCGCCCCCCGCGCCTCGCTCCCCACCCCACTTTGCCAGCGGGCCCGTGGGGGTGCGCGGAGAGGAAGGAGGCAAGGCGAAGCCTCAGCGAAGGCACAGGGCGGGTGCTGGAGGAAAAAAGAAAGCCGAGCGTCTGGCCTGGCTCTCGCCCGCTCTGGTGGAGCAAATCTCGCTCTCTCCCTCTCTCTAATTTGTAGACATCCAGATACAGTGAAGACACTTGGTTATTTTTTCTTTTCTTTTTCTTTTTTGTTTTCTTTCAGCAACCAGATTTCAGTGATTGGTCTTAATGGGGGAGTAAGCCACGGCTCAAAAAGAAAAAAAAGAGGGAAGAGAAAAAAAGAAAAGAAAAAAAGGTAATCTTTTTTTAAGCTCCGAGACTTTTTCCTTAAAGGGAAAAAATAGTCTTTAAAGTCTAGCCATCTTCTAGGCAGTAAAGAGGGGTTTGACTTCCCCAGTGTCACGCTCAGCTGTGCCCAGAGCGCAAGGCTGGCAGCGCCTTTAATCGTCTTTGCTTTTTTGCAGTGAGAGCGCGTCTCCGCCAGTGCCGGGCTCCTTTTTCCCCCCTGAAATCTCTGACAGCTCGGATCTTTGCACAAACTCTCTCGCTTAAAAAAAAAAAAAAATCACCCAGGCACACTTTTTGCCTTCAAACCGGAAGCACGTGAGTCAGGGCCGCACGTGTGTGGGACCAATGGAGAGCCAGGACTCGCGCTGACACTCAAGGCTCGGCCCAATGGGCGCGCGCTAGACTTTGCGGATAAATAATCCGGGGGCGGCGGCCGTGGGTGGAGAGGGGGTGCAGAGGCTCAGGCCCCGTACGTCCGGCCTGCCCTGCCCCCATCTGTGCCCACGCCCCTCCCCCTCCTTCAGATCCGGACTGAAGAGGGCACGAAGAGATTCCAGAAAGCTAGAATTTGGGATGTAGACAGATAAGAGAAGCAAGTCCACAACTTGTTGGAGAAATACAGGATTATGGGTTCGTGCGCGCTGGGATCAACGACAAGCGGCAGGGATTCGGGATACCATACACCCCACCCCTACTCCCCACCCCCGAGCGCTGAAGACATTTAGTTTATATTCTTATATTCCCACATTCTCAATCTCTCTGTCTCTCTGTCTCTCTGTCTCTCTCTCTCTCTCTCTCTCTCTCTCTCTCTCTCTCTCTCTCTCTCTCTTTCTCTCTCTCTGTGTGTGTGTGTGTGTGTGTGTGTGTGTGTGTGTAGATGAATGAAACCAAGAGATCGGGCATGAGCGAAAGACTTAGGCTTAGGTTAGGGCTGCCTACTTTCAGAGGAGTAGTTTGTTTCCCATTAATGGCAAACCCAAGAGGCCTGCTACACCTCGCCGGCACTGTTGGTCTGTGTCAATGGCTAGCCACACTGTGGCTGAGAGATCTGTAACCGTGCCCTTCCCTGTCTGGATCACTAGCACCCACAAGCTGCCGGGACCGCTGTGGAGCCACGTCCAGAGGCCACAGAAGAGCCCTAGCGCGTGCTGCCCTTTTCTTCCTTGGCTGAGGGGAATCCGGATTGTCCTAGCCCGGTAGAATTGTCTCAAAAGAGCACCTAAGCCAGGCGATACAATGTGCCTCTTTGCAAGGCCTAGGTTTGGGTTTCAACTTGAGGGAAACCTCTGTGTTAGATTTCCCTGCAAAGTAAAAATCAAAACAATAAAACTACCGCGCTTCAAATATTTGCCTTGGCCGGCTGAAATTGGACAACGGGTTACCCTAATTCTAAGCTGAATTCGCTGGTCTCGCTGCCCACTCCCGGGCGTCTTGGGGTGGAGCCCTGAGCATTCGCCTCCAGTTGCTCCCACGCTGCTATATTCTGGGCATTTCCTCTTTTCCCGAGTGGAGTACCTCAAAAGTTTTTCTGCAACCAAGGTTAGGGAATGAAGGGTGGTGCTGGATTTCCTGGAGATTTCCTGGAGAGCTGTTTTGAAGGGTCAGGTACGAATAGACCTTGAAGCCTTCAGTCCAAGAAAGCCCTCTCTCTGCAAAGGAGGCCTTTCCCACCAAATGTCCTGTTGGAGATCCTGGCAGACCCTGATCGCCATCCCCAAATGTTACAGTTTCTGACTACCTCTTTGGCATGTAAGAGTTACACTCTCTACCCCTAGTTATAAAATAAAATAAGATTTTGTTTACACAGAGGCTAGTTTGGGAAGTACATGCAACCAAACCACCAGTCTAACCGGAGCAATGAGGCAGAGTTTGTCCTGGGGACCAGAGAAAGATCAGAATTCGTCTTTTGCTTGGATGCATCTCGGCTCAGCCGAGATTCTCCCAACTTCCCGGGCAAGGTTTCCAAAAAAGCACTGCGCTGGGACTTGGTGGCAAGAACCTCTCCAGAGTTGAGTCTCTGGGGCCACCGCTGTCTCTCGAACTTTCTGAAGCTTCTCCACATCCACTGTGCTGTCTTGTGGGTTACCTTCTGTTTCTAACCCAAGGGCTCCCCGAAATCTCCAGTTGCCCTCACTCCTTCCCCCCGAAATAGGGGTGGGATTTTTATTTATATTTAAGTTCGCAAAATTGAAATCTTTATCCCGCAAGCTACCGTGGGTACTTAATTAAATTCTAATTAGGACACTATCAATATCCTATTTAGCCGCGTAGCTTTTGTGCGCCGCGGTCCCTTTCAGCACCGTAAATAGGGTCTCGACGCCTTATCTCGCCTGCAGGAGACGCCGTGAGAAGGGCTGCGGAAGATAATTTATAGGTTTTAATTACTCTTCATTCCGCCTGATCAGCTTGGCGTTCATCACAGGCCTGTGAATAAAACCCTGGTCAAAAGCTCTGTCACATAGCGCTGGCAAGACGTTTAATCAAAGTGAGCGGCCCCGCGCGCCGCGCGGCCCGGTCCTGTACGTAATTTCCAGCCAGCTGATAAAGCCAGCTGAATAATGCGGTGGCCCTTTGGAGACACCATTTACAGAAATGACTTTATTGACGGCTTAACGTCGGTAATTCATTTTACCTTTCATGTAGTAGAGCTCGGATTTGTTACAGTAATAGGATGATAAATGCACTCGCGGCCCACGAGCTCCGGCTGGATTAGGCGATGCTCCTCTGCAGCGTACTGGCTTGTCCCCCCTCCACCCCCCCCAGATCCAGCCCCAGACGGATGCTCCTTTAGACCTGTCGCCTGAGCTCCACGACCCCCACCCATGCTCCACGCCCTCCTCTCCCTCCTAAAACTGAACATACTGTTGGGAACTGTATGTGCCTGTGCTGACTTCCTGGCAAGCCTTGGCAGAGGTGTGTGCAGGCTGAGTGAGCAAATACTGGCTGAGACACTTGTGTGAGGGGTCCAGAGAACTCCGAGTCCAGGGCTGGCATGTGGGTGAGAAGCTACAGCAGGGGCAGGGTGAGTGGTGTGTTCAAGTATCGGGGAAAACGGGCTTGGTGTCTGTGCAGGGTGCATGCCAGTGTGACTGCCTTGTGGTCCTCATGTATTTTTTTTCAAGATACCTCTGCCTTTTGGTAGTTGAGGAATGTCTTGCCATTTGATAAATGCTCAGGCCAGGATGGCAGACAGGTGAGGCAGCAGGAAGCAGGTGTGGGAACTGACCAGAAATGGAATGCAGCCCCTCTCGCGTCCAGCTCCCTGGGTCCCAAATACAAGAAGTAATGGAGATCAGCAAGTTTGCCTTGCTGTTTTAAGCTGTGTGGTTACCCCTGCAAGAGGCACCCCTGCAGAAGGCCACAGACTGGGCATTACCTCCTCCACAGATTTACTGTCCCCCTTGCCACCTTTTCGCATATAGCGCAAATTAACTGGGGTGGAGGGAAACGACAAAGAAGGAAAAGATTTTTGCTTAATTCCAAATGCCAAAATCTGTGGGAATGTCAGATAGCCCTCCTATCCCCAAAGCAACTCCCTGGGCAGGGAAGCATGGCACACTGAATAAAGAGACCCCCAAACCCTCCAATCTTCCCTAGTCCCTAAATATCCTCCATTCCTAGAGGCTCAACTATGGCTTCCCTGCAAAAGACATCTGGCCAAGCAGAGGGAAAAGTGCATATGTGCTTAGGGAAGGGAGGGCTGCCGGAAACTTTGAGATCAGACAAAGGGAAGACTTGAGTTTTCTAAGGGTGAAAATCAAGAAAGTGTATCTATTTCCCCTCTTTCCGAACCTCGTAAATAGCCACACATTTAGGTGCTTGCGTTCCTGTCTGTTCTCCTGTGCGCATGAGAGCCATCCATGGAAACCCAGCCTCCAAAAGCATTGCTTGTGTGTTGGTGTGTAACTCTGTGGAGAACAGGAGTCTCCTCAAATGACTTGGGCCCAAGTCAGCCCCATCAATGCCTACCGAGAATTGTAATGCGTTTGCTGAGAGCTAGATGCATGACGGTTCAAAAAGGGAAATCTCCTACCATTTGGGGGTTTCTAAAGAGTTTTGAATTTTGTTTGTGCTGAGACAAGCTACGAGTTCCCTCCAATTCCCACCTTAAAGTGGAGGTGGGAAAGGTAAGTGTTAACCTAAGAGCCAAGCCTCTGGCTTGGATCGAGCTCAGTGGGCTTGCAGTAGGTGGTGTTGCCTGCACACGGTGGTAATCCCATTTCCAGTGAAGATCAGATGGCGGTGGGGCCTCGTGGTGCGGGACATGAATGAGTTGTCCCAACACAATAGCGTGCAGCCTTCCTACGGGGACTGGGTGACCAGTGGTTTTGTTGGGAGTGAATGCAGGGAGATTTCTGGTACAAGTGCGGGCATTATCGTGAGCCAGAAGGTCAGACTATACATTGCAGGTCCCCAAAGCCTATAGATCTTGGGAAATGTGAGGCCTCTAGCCGCGTGATTGTACCTGACAGTCTTTTCAATAGACTAATTCAATTAGCGCACAGGGCTTCGGTCTTCATTTGGAGGGCATGACAATATGGGGTGGGTGGGTGCTGGAGGGGGATTTCTTGGGTAGTGGTTAAGGATCTTCAGGAATTTTGTTAGAAGCTGAGAGTGGCACTGGAAGAGGCAGACAAGGGGTGGGAGGAAGGCAATGAATTGGGTGCAGGCTCTGGAGCCAAATGACTGAAAAGAAATTTCTCAGTTAACCCACGAAATGAGGGGTGGAAGGTTTGTTTGCAAGCCTCGGGAAAGTCCTGGGTGTGTATGGAGAAGGCTTTGAGGTGATAATTTGTCTTTTTCTTTTACCTTCTCTCTGTGTGAGCAAACGCACCCCCAATCTGTTTTCCTAGAAAGCTCAAGAAAAAGCCTGCAGGTAGGGTTGTCACCTTAGACTACTCCAGTATTATTTGGATGTACCCCCCCCCAGTAGTTGCAGCAGGAGCCGGAGTGGAGACGTTTTATTCTGGAATCTCTCTCTCTCTCTCTCTCTCTCTCTCTCTCTCTCTCTCTCTCTCTCTCTCTCTCTCTCTCCCTCACACACACACACACACACACACACACACACCATTTCTTTGACTGTGAGAAATGGGGGTGCATGGTGGGGTACTGTGATTTCCCTAACATTCATTCCAAAGGATCTCCTGGGTCCCCGAGTTCCAGGAGCTAGACCAACTGCCCGTCCTGCTTGCTCGGTTCCTGGGAACGCTGAAGCCAGCCAGCCCATCGCTGCTAGCGGGTTTCCTCCTGTGAGTTTCAGGCTGTGCTTCCGAAAGCAAGGAGTCGAGATGCAGAGCCCTTAGGCTCCCATCACTGAAAACAGAGTTTTCATCCCTGCCCCCTCCCAAATGATTCTGGAGCTGAATCATTCAGCGAGACTGGCCCCAGCCCCGAGGATTTTAAAATCAGTACCACCTGAAATCAAGGAGACTCCGCACACTTCTCTAATATGTAAATCTCTTTACTCAAACATCCCGTTTGTCTTCTTACACAGAACCCCTCCCAAACCCTAGCACCCAAACTCCAATTTGGATTCAACTCCTGTTTGTGGCGCCGAGGCGGGGGTATTTAGAATTAATTTAGTTAGACATTTCATCTTTCCCTTTATTATGGCTTCCTCCCTCTTTAGTTTTCTCCCCTTCTTAGAAGGTTTGGGGGCCCTCTGACCTACTCCAGTCCCCACCTGTCTGAGTGGCTGCTCCGCCTGGATCCGGCTCGGTTCGGTGTCCACACCTACTGGCTTAGAGCATTTGCAAGCAGGAGGAGGGTGCGGGGTGGGAGTGGGCGAGGAGGGGCCAGAGCAGCTTCCGGGTTTGTCGTCGTCCCCTTTATCGGTTCCTGCTCCCCCAGAGGTCTAGACCCGTCTTGAAAGTCCGAGACAAAAATAAATAAATAAATAAATAAATAAATAAATAAATAAATAAATAAACAACGAGAAAAAGAGTTAAAAGAGGGTGAGGGAGAATCCAAAGCCTGTGTTCTTTTTCCTTGTTCAGGGGGTCTGTCTTCCTCTTCTTTCCTTCAACACATATAGGGGACATGGGCTGCCTCTTGTCTCTGGTTCTTCTCCTGCCGACCGGTAATAAGGAGGAAGAAATCCGAGAACCCTCTCCCGACGCCGGGCTCCAGGCCAGCGCCTTCCCGTCTCCCTCCCCACAGGCCCGCGGTGAAATCACAGTCGCTCCTCCATTAAGCCCTTCGGAGTGGTAGCGCGGGAAACCTCTCCGGGCAAGGTACTGGATAAACTGCGATGTCCATTCGAGATCGGTGCGGCAGGAGTTACTGTCTGGGAAACTTGAAAAATTTAGTTTGGGAGGTGAGAATGTCAGGGAAGAAAAGCTTCAGGAACTTGCGGGTATGATCAGGAAGAGGTCTCCTCGGTTTCCTCCCCCCCCCCCGCCCCCGACTCATTTGGGTCAGACTCCAGCCGAAGGAGTCAGTGCACTGTGGAGACCTTCCTGGACCACCTTTCTGCTTGGCCCGCTCCAGAAGAACTGGGGGTGTTCGGGGAGTGTTTGCATGTGACCCTCATCGTAATGGACTTAGTTTGAGTGCACATGTATGAAAGTGTATACCTCGAGGAGCTGTGCTTGGTTTATGCTTGTGGGCAGTGTCAATGGGTACACGTCTACATAGGCTAGAAGTTGGGTTTGTGTGCCTGTGCGAATGGAATAGACTGCGCGTTTGTGTGCGCTTTGTGTCGCGGTTACCTGTGATGGAGAGCTCTAGAAGCCTATGAAGTTGCAAAGACTTTGGACCCCTTACCCAAAGTAGCTGCTGGAGGCCTAAACCTTCCTTTTCTTCCCCAGCTCCCCTTTGAAAAGGGTAAAGAGACTGCTGAAACTCAGATTAAAACAGTCGTTGGCTTTTTGGGTTTTAACCAAGACTCACCCCAGCAAGGATAGCCTTGATTGTGGGGAGGACTGGGCAACATGTTACAAGATCAAGAGCTAAAGAGACCTAGGGGATCTGGGTAGATCCAAAGACCTTGTCCACACACTCAGAGATGGGAAAACATAAGTCACCTCCCCCAAGGAGGCCACGGGTCCCAGACACTGTGTCTCAGCCAGGAGGAGTGGGGGACTGTCTTTGGGTCTAAATCCCAGGAGAGGACTGGGAACTGTTGGCTCCAGTGAGGACACTATGCTCCATTCGTTCCTCAAAGTTTCTCACTTTCTCCCGTGTGTGGCTAATGTAAGCTAGGCCAGTCTTGGTGACGATGCGGCAGAGGGGAGGCAGGGTCTGGCCTTTCTGAATCCGTTCTTTATAGCGGTACTAGAACTTTCCAGACTTGAATGGTAGCTAGTGAGCCAGGAGTTTGAGGGATGTCAAAGAGGAGAAAAGTGGGGGCAGAGGAGTAAAACACAGACCCCAAGCAGTTCCCAGCCCAACCCTCCCTTGGGCACCAAAGACACCCGCTACAAACCCCAAAATTGTTATGCAAAGAAGTAAAGAGTGTGGCCTCTCAGCGAGCGAGCAAAGCAGCCAAACTAAACATTATGGCCGAAATCGATAATGAATGGACAGATTAAGCAACCTATCTCTAGGACAATGATCTCCACAATTGAAAAGGCACCCATTTTCCCTCTCCTCCCATCCTCCACGCAAAAGGGGACCCTGGGAAGTGTGCGGAGGCTGAGGATGGCGGGTGAGGGAGACAGCCTGGGAGGGAATAGGAGTTTGTTAGCTGAGGGGCGCTGACACCTCCCAGGGGTGACCCCCATGGAGCACTGAGCCTAACCTTCCTGGAAAGATACCCATCCGGTGGCTTCTGTTAAGGTGGAATGGGAAAACTCTCCAAAAACTCTCCACACTGTTCAGCTTCTAAAGTCTGGGCTTTCCAACCTTTCTGTAATAAGTGGGAGAATTCCCTCCCCTTCTCTGCTTTTGGGAGGGTACCCCTTAGTCGAAGGGGTGGCGAGGAGGATTCCTTGCCAGGTTGGTTTTTTGTTATTGTTGTTGTTGTTTTGTTTTTTTGGTTTTTTTTTTTTGCCTGTGAGGAACACGCCACCTGTCGACACATCTAGAGAACTGCACGGGCGCGGCTGTGAGCCAGGGTTTGAGTTTGAATCAGGTGGCTTTTGATATCTGAGAGAAGAAAGACCAAATTCCCTGGGGAAAAAAAAATGATTTCTATCGGATCCTCCCGTCTCAATAGAGGCAAAATTGGAGGGAAAGAAGTCGCTAAAAAATTCTTTTTTTTTTAAAGAGATTTTATTTATTGTTATATTGTACACTGTAGCTGTCTTCAGACACCACAGAAGAGGGCGTCAGATCTCATTACGGATGGTTGTGAGTCATCATGTGGTTGCTGGGATTTGAACTCAGGACCTTCAGAAGAGCAGTCAGTGTTCTTAACCGCTGAGCCATCTTTCCAGCCCCGCTAAAAAATTCTTAAATGACAATAGGATGGACTTGGTTCAGGCATGCTGTGCTGTGTGACCTGGGAGGGACATCAGTTGTCTCTGAGTCTCACTTTCCTTTTTTCCAATTGCAGAGGAGTGGACTGGGTAGATCTGCTTCCAACCCTGACTTTGAGTCAAACAGTGACCTCAAACTTGACCACTACAGCCAGCCTGTGTCTAGTTTTCTGTTTTCCCCCTTTAATCTCTTGTGTATATTTAATGTAGATCCACTTCAATTGTGTCAGAGCTTTCTCAGCTATCCCAAGCTTCCGTCTGAGTGGGCCTAGAATATTTGCTGGCCCACAAACGTAATTATTTTGTTTTATTTTTATTCGATTATATGTGTGTACTAGTGCCTGCAGAAGCCAGAAGAGGATGTCAGAGACCCTGGAGCTGAAGCCACAGGGGGCGATAGCTGGATTTGGGTGCTGGGAACCAAACTCCGCTCTCTAACCACCGAGCCATCTTCCAGCCCCTAACTTAATCAGTTTCAATCGGACAAAGCTTTGTTCACTGTGCACTGTGTCCACTGAGGACTTTTGTCATGGACACCCAATGGCTACTTGGGTAGGGGGGCTTAAATGAGAAGACTTGCACCAGGCAGCAGTCAGAAGGGCAAGGCTGGCAGAGACCAAGGCTAGACAGAGAGCAATGACCTCCTCAGCCCCCAGAAGGAGAGTTCCCACACTCCGAGGTCATGAGGTCCCTGTCAGACAGACGCGGAACAGAAGAAAAGAGGGAGTGAGGAGAGCCAGGGAGGATGCCTCAGGCCTCAAGCCGCATTCTCTCACCTTTCCGATTTATCAAGATATAGAAATAGGATGTGGGGAAGGAGGCTCAAGGATGACCTCAGCTCTGAGCTTGTAGAAGATCGAAGAGTGGTACCAGGAGATCGGGGACTCCAGCACGGTTTGGCTGAGGCTGAAGTCGGGGCGCCCCTTCCTGGGAGCTCTGGGCAATGCCGGACAGAATCTCCCTGGGCAGACCTGGTAGCTCCGGATTAAAGGTCAGAACTAGATTTGAAGTACAGGGTGACTGGGGTGGCCAGCTTGCTCACAAAATCTTCATAGAGAGGCTCCTTCAAAACCTCACAAACCTAGGACTTTGACTGTCACTGTCACGGTCGGTCGGTCGGTGTAGAAGAGCCCTGTCAGGTTTTCCCCCCTGAGGTCACCTGCTCTTCATCCCCCACCCCTTCCCCGAGGGTGTTTTCCAGAGTCCAGAAGGCTTGCTCCGCGCCCACCCGTAGGGGTTAGCGTGTGGGCATCATGGGGCAGGATGATGACTTCCCGTCTTATTTAGAAATAGTGTATGCCCCAAAAGTCTGTTCATTTGTCCTCTCCAGAGGCCACCTGATTGCCAGGTGAGACCTGGGGGGAACAGAGAACTCTTTGGCTGAGTTTCCATTGCATCTCTGTGTTTGGTGGTCTCTGTCCTCTACACCCTGCTTAAGACACTATAAACCGTCCAGATGGTGGCCTTAGCACTTCGGGATCAGCAGTGCTGAAGAGGAGCCTTGTTGGGACCCAAGAGCAACTGGTATTCACTCTCTGTGGCCCTTGGAACCCAGATGAAGCAGATGGAAGAAAGATGCCCTAGCCTGGGCACGGTGAAGCTTCCACAGGAGCCAGAACTGTGAGAACCCAGAAGAGAATGCAACTCTCTCTCTCTCTCTCTCTCTCTCTCTCTCTCTCTCACACACACACACACACACACTGTGAACAACAGGAGGATTTTCTATACCCATGCTCGGAGGAGAGATGAAAAGATAGGAAGAATGTAGAGATAGAGAGGTCTAGAGAACTAGAGACAGGAGAGGGTTGTGGGTGGGGCTGGTTTGACTATCACTCCTTTTGGAAGACTAACCAGCATATGGCTGGGCTTGCTCTGGGCCAGACACAGCTCCGAACAGTACAGGACCCATTGTCTACCTACAGTGGCAGAAATTGAGTGATAGACATAACCAGGCCCAAGGGCATCCAGATGGAGACATGTGGCTCTGCAGACTCCTGCCAGTGATGGGACTTATGACCCTGGTTCCAAGGTCAGTGACTCATCTCTCCACGTCCATTAGTCCTTCCTCTTTTCACAGGTCCAGCTGCCATTGTAGGCTCCAGGAACAGGACTGGACAGTGGGCTAGAGACCTCCCCAATCCATCATAGGCACAAAAGCAGATCCTTGCTCCTTCCCCATTCATATTGCTATCTGCTTCTTCTTGCTAATGGCTTCCAAGATCAGAGGTCCTGAGGGCTGAGCATGGATCTTAGGATTGGAGGTTGCTGATTTACCAGAAATACTTCCTCTGAGTAGACCCCCAGCTCACAGTGGGTTTCCCTACTGCAGGATTATAGCCAGGGCTCAGACTTTCCAGATGAGTTTCTGTACAACAAAGAAACCTAGACTTTATAGAATCTGCTGGACAATCTTGTCCCTGTGTCTGTCCATTTGTCCATCGGCATCTTGCATGGAATACTCGATGCCTGGAGACCTCCGGGTTGTGGGTGGGCATGGGATAGGGGTGAAAAGACACTGAGGCTTCAGGTGAGGATGACACTAAGAAGACCCAGGTTACCCACCAAATCAGGGCACCCCACCTGTCCCCAGGACCTGGATCAAGGAGGTTCAGGGCTTTCTGGGCAGAGAAAAGGCTACTAGCTGCCGTGGAGAGCTGGACAGGAAAGGGCTACTGCTGTCCTTGGGTCGTGAACCCCACAGAGTAGCATTTCTTTCCATGAAGTTTCTCCTTCAACCAGAGAAGCAGAGAAAGGCTTTAGAGCTGAGGGTCCGGGGTGGGGGGTAAGGGGAGGAGACTGACTCAGGGTTCCTGAGCCTCCTGCGTGGATTCGAGGCAGGGAACTCCATCTCAGGTCGCATGAGCTGGGTGCTGACCTGCCCTGCTCCATCATTTAACAGCCCCATTAGGTTTGTGAGACGCTAAAAGCTTCCTCTGGGAGAGTCCTTGGTTTGGGAATCACATCCTCAGAATTTTATAGGGACCTTTAATAGAAAGGTTTGGAAAGAGATTGAGGGTGTCTGCGGTATGAACTTGAACTTTTTCTGAAGGGTATTTGGACCTTGTGCCAAAACTCTACCTGGGAAGAGACTCTGTGCCTTTCCTCCCCTCTCGGCCTTGACCCCGGGCAGCTGGGGGCTGGGGTGAGAGATATGCAGAGAGGCCAGAAGCCAGAGATTGTACAGGGTGTGCCCCCTCTCCATCAGGGTTTACTCTTTATCTCTTCAGTCTGTCAGTCTCCGAAGCTATCAAGTGTGGGCGCGACAGGAATGTCGCAAGGAAAAACTAATTAAACTGGAGCACAATGCTTTGGAAATATTAAGTGTCATGTAAATGCCTAATTCAAACAATAATCTTGATGGTGGTAATTATGTTCTAAGAAGCACATTCACAGATAGACCTGTGTGAGCTCAAATATGTCTTGGGAGGAGCCCGGGGAATCTCACTTCTGAGGCTGAGCTCAGCAGAGGTGGATGCTCCACCCCCAAACTGCCTGGAAGGCAACACTGGATCCCGGCTTTCTTCATAAGTAACTGCAGCCTCTGACCCTGGAGCCAGTTGCCTATAAACCTGAGCTAAATGAGGCTGGAGAGACGGGGTTACCCGGTGCTTCTGTGCTTGCTGCTCTTGTAGAGGACCTGGGTTCAGTTACCAGTACCCACATCCAGAGGCTCACCCACTGCTGCCTGTAATTGTAACTCTGGGGAATTTGACACACCCCTCTAGCCTTTTCAGGCACCTACATGCATATGCACATACCTGGACAGACAGACAGACAGACAGACACACACACACACACACACACACACACACACACACACCATGATGTCATGGATTGAATAGTAGAATTGTCTAGATCACTTAGGGAAAAACTAGGGAGTAAGGGAGTAAGGAACCAGGTGAGCCTTGATTGACTCCCCAGCCCCAGTGGTTTGGGGTTCAGATACTACCTGCCTCCTATACTGTGCAGCTCTGGCCTGCTGTTTGGGATCCTGGGTTCTTGTACATATTTGGAGTTTTGGATAATCCCACTTTTTGATCTTTCCTCTGAGAAGATCAACTCAAGTTGCTGGCAAGCCAAAAGGCATGGGCTGTAGGCTTTCATCAGCCTTGAGCCCTTCGCTTCCCACCTCTTCTGTGTGTCTGTCTACCTCACCAGGATGCAATGATTTGATTGAAGGGCTCTGGGGAGACAGGGAGGAGGCTCTTCCCTACCCTGACTGCGAACTCTTGCAGCATCAGGCCTGAGTAGAGAAAGAACTGCAAGAGGACTCTCACTTCTCAGCTTCTCGAGGTATGAGCAGGGCTGGGGTGAGTGGATGGCCCGGTGGTGGAGACTGCTAGATGACAGGTTGCACAGGCAATGTGGGGCACTCAGGATGTGGCTTCTCTGATCCCTGACCTGTTCTCTTCTGGGTGCATTTTGGTCCATCACATTCACACCAAATCAGACTTCTGTGAACTGCTTCCATTCACACAGTGTGGGGGAGAAACTGGAGCACTCACTTTGTGTGAATTATCTCCTCAGCTTCCTTCATTTCCTTCTTTCTTTCTTCTTTCTACCTCCTCTCCCTTCCACTTCTCTCCCCTCCCCTCCCTTTCCCTTCCTTCCTTCCTTCCTTCCTTTCTTTCTTTTCCCTTCCTTCCTTTCTTTCTTTTCCCTTCCTTCCTTTCTTTCTTTCTTTCTTTCTTTCTTTCTTTCTTTCTTTCTTTCTTTCTTTCTTTCTTTCTTTCTTTCTTTCTTTCTTTCTTCCTTCCTTCCTTTCTTTCTTTCTTTCTTACTTTCTTTCTCCCCTTCCCCCTGCTTTTGAGACAGCATTTCACTATATAGTCCTGACTAGCCGGGAACTTGCTATGTTGACCAGGCTGACCTCAAACTCATCTAGATAGGACTGCATCAGTCTCCCAAGTGTGGGGACTAAAGGTGTGTTCCACATTCCCTGCTTTCTTTTTGAGTCGTTGTCCGGATTGGCTTCAAAATTTATGTAGCCAAGGGTGGCCTTGAACCATTGACCGCCTACCTCTATGTCTTCAGCACTGGGATCACAGATCTGGGCCATCACATCTGCCTTATGTTCTGCTGAGAATGGAACCCTGAGCTACCCTCATGTCTGCTACACAAGGCCCACCACTCACTGAGCTAGATGCCCAACCACTTTAGCATTTAAATGTTAATAGGTGGTCTACAGATCGGTTTGTCCTTTACTCTCATCTTCCTTATGTTGCTCACTGTATAGCTCCAAATGCCTGCAAGCTGGCTATGTAGCCCAGGATAGCCTTGACCTTGCTCTTCTGTCTCTGCCTCCTGAGTGCTGGGAATTAAGTCATGTACTGCCCATGATACTTAGTTTCTCTGAATTATTTTTCTTTTCCTTATAATTTTATTTTATGTGTATGGTTGTTTTGCCTTTATTTATGTCTGCGTATCACATGAACACCCAGAAGAGAGCATTGGATCCCCTAGAACTGGAGTTATAGACTATTGGGAGTGGCCACGCGGATGCTGGGAATTGAACCCAGGTTCTCTGGAAGAGCAGTCACTGAGTCATCGATCCACTCCAGTCCCTTCTCTGGAGTTTTTGACTGGAAAAGCCTCTAACCACCCCACCACATTTCTCTGGTTTGATGAAATTCCAGACCTCGAGGCTTGGAGCTTCCTTCAGGTGATTTCCCTCCACCCCCACCCTTCCCTCTCCTATCCTCTCTCTTAGATGCTTCCTTGCCACCGCTGGAGTCATGATTTGGGGCCCTGGTGCCTGCTGAAACCAGTAGGGTTTTGAGGGCAGATGATTGTCATGATTCACCACAGAGACTGTGGGGAATTTCCACCCAGAAATCTCTGGGCCTCTGAGGGCTTACAGAGTAACCTTACTGTACTTTAATGGGGCTCCTTGCCCTTGGACTTACCCAACTTTCCCTTTTTGACTTGGGGAGCAATTGCGAATTCAAGTCTCCCCCTTTTTCTCTTCTCTAGTTTGTTAAGATGACTCAGCTTTTCCGGCCCTGTGGGGACACCCCCTCCTTCAAAAAGGGTATACAGCTTCCATTCCAAAAGAGTATATTCTTCCTTGAATGCAGTTTTCCAGTTTAAACCGGCTACCACTTTGCTTCAACTTGAAATAACTTCTCCAAAGTAACACATTTTAGTTTTTGTCAGTCTCCTGGAGCCCACTCTGTTGTGTTACCCTTTTGCTGGTAACACAACAGAGAACTTCATGCACCTTAGACCAGACATCTTTTTATAGGAGTCCTTGTTCTCAGCCCCTAGGAGGCTTCTGAAGCTATTTGTGGACCTTTCACTTGCCTCCTCCTGATAGATATGTGCGTGGGGCAGCTTAGAATGTCAATCTTATTTTCTTTCTAGCAGGTGAGAACTACCAGCAACCAGTCACTCTGTAGCTGAGGGTAGCCTTGAACTTCCAACTCTCCTGCCTTTGCTTTCCAAACTCTGGTCTGTGCCACTCACTACATGGGGTTTGTGTGCTGTTGAGGGTGGAACATGTGCCAGCATGTGAGGCAGGCACTCCCCTGATAGATGTGCCTAGTTGAAGATACTTCTCATCTGTTGTTTCCGAGGGGGAATCCAGACGCTGAGGGCCTCTCTGTCTGCTTTCCTCTTGGCAAAGCGTCACACACAGCGCTGCAGCACAGAGAAGCATTATGTGAGAAAAAAAATATATTTTCAATAAGGGGGGGAAAAAGAAAAAGAAACACATTTCCCTCTGATCAAGCCATTCTGGAGGCTTCTATTTC